>OV816025.1:217907881-218507881 GCA_929113105.1 Agrypnus murinus
ATGTTTTCAATCGTTTATAATCTAATATAAAGTTATCTTTTCCTCTCGTAATGTAGCTGTGAACTTGATTAAATTTAATTAGGCAGTTATTATAATATGGTGCTGAAATATTTAATTCTATTACCCCTCTAAAAAACTTTAATTTTGAGATGTTTTCAATCGTTTATAATCTAATATAAAGTTATCTTTTCCTCTCGTAATGTAGCTGTAAACTCGATTAAATTTAATTAGACAGTTATTATAATATGGTGCTGAAATATTTAATTCTATTACCCCTCTAAAAAACTTTAATTTTGAGATGTTTTCAATCGTTTATAATCTAATATAAAGTTATCTTTTCCTCTCGTAATGTAGCTGTGAACTTGATTAAATTTAATTAGACAGTTATTATAATATGGTGCTGAAATATTTAATTCTATTACCCCTCTAAAAAACTTTAATTTTGAGATGTTTTCAATCGTTTATAATCTAATATAAAGTTACCTTTTCCTCTCGTAATGTAGCTGTGAACTCGATTAAATTTAATTAGACAGTTATTATAATATGGTGCTGAAATAATTAATTCTATTACCCCTCTAAAAAACTTTAATTTTGAGATGTTTTCAATCGTTTATAATCTAATATAAAGTTATCTTTTCCTCTCGTAATGTAGCTGTGAACTTGATTAAATTTAATTAGACAGTTATTATAATATGGTGCTGAAATATTTAATTCTATTACCCCTCTAAAAAACTTTAATTTTGAGATGTTTTCAATCGTTTATAATCTAATATAAAGTTATCTTTTCCTCTCGTAATGTAGCTGTAAACTCGATTAAATTTAATTAGACAGTTATTATAATATGGTGCTGAAATATTTAATTCTATTACCCCTCTAAAAAACTTTAATTTTGAGATGTTTTCAATCGTTTATAATCTAATATAAAGTTATCTTTTCCTCTCGTAATGTAGCTGTGAACTTGATTAAATTTAATTAGACAGTTATTATAATATGGTGCTTAAATATTTAATTCTATTACCCCTCTAAAAAACTTTAATTTTGAGATGTTTTCAATCGTTTATAATCTAATATAAAGTTATCTTTTCCTCTCGTAATGTAGCTGTGAACTCGATTAAATTTAATTAGACAGTTATTATAATATGGTGCTGAAATAATTAATTCTATTACCCCTCTAAAAAACTTTAATTTTGAGATGTTTTCAATCGTTTATAATCTAATATAAAGTTATCTTTTCCTCTCGTAATGTAGCTGTGAACTTGATTAAATTTAATTAGACAGTTATTATAATATGGTGCTGAAATATTTAATTCTATTACCCCTCTAAAAAACTTTAATTTTGAGATGTTTTCAATCGTTTATAATCTAATATAAAGTTATCTTTTCCTCTCGTAATGTAGCTGTAAACTCGATTAAATTTAATTAGACAGTTATTATAATATGGTGCTGAAATATTTAATTCTATTACCCCTCTAAAAAACTTTAATTTTGAGATGTTTTCAATCGTTTATAATCTAATATAAAGTTATCTTTTCCTCTCGTAATGTAGCTGTAAACTCGATTAAATTTAATTAGACAGTTATTATAATATGGTGCTGAAATATTTAATTCTATTACCCCTCTAAAAAACTTGAATTTTGAAATGTTTTCAATCATTTATAGTCTAATATAAAGTTATCTTTTCCTCTCGTAATGTAGCTGTGAACTCGATTAAATTTAATTAGACAGTTATTATGATATGGTGCTGAAATATTTAATTCTATTACCCCTCTAAAAAACTTGAATTTTGAGATGTTTTCAATCGTTCATAATCTAATATAAAGTTATCTTTTCCTCTCGTAATGTAGCTGTGAACTCGATTAAATTTATTAGACAGTTATTATAATATGGTGTTGAAATATTTAAATTTATTTTATGTAGAAATACCAACACGCGAAACAAAAGAAAATTTTCAATATTCATCCAGTTCAAACGATTTAACATGAATGTAATTCTTGTGTATTTATCACATCTCAAACTTATTCTCATGGCTCTGTTTTGTAATACCTGCAATCTATTTTGTTCATCTGTGATGATGTATACAAAATTGAACTGCAAAAAGTAAAATGCGGGAGAATTATACAATTATAAATTAATTTTTTACTATATGTGCTTAAAATGTTACTCTACTAAAAACACCAATTTTTTTGAGATTTTGTTACAAACATAATCAACTTGGTCTTTAATATGGTTCCTAGTATCTCTTATCTCTTGACCTCTAATTTGAAATTTTGATATTTAAATTCAAATAATTGCTTATCTTATTAATATTAATTTTAATTTTATTTACTTCCATCCATTTGTTGATGTTGTCTAGTTCTATATTAATTTTTGTTGTTAATGATAATAAATCTTTATCTGACAAGTAAATAATAGTATAAAAATTAAATTTACAATATTTAAAAACCTGAGCCAAATCATTAAGATAAAGAATAAATAGTAAGGGACCTAAAATACTACCTTGAGTAACACCAATATTGATCATTTTTTTTATTTGAAATACTGTTATTACATTTTACTACTTGCCATCGATTCAGTAAATAATTTCTAAACCAAGAATGAACTCGACCCCTAATTCCATAATCCTTTAATTTCTGTAATAATTTTGTCCTATCTATGGCTTCAAAAGTTGTTTTTAAATCTAAAAATATAATAGCCACAACTTCACCTCTATCAACAAACATCTTCCATTGATTAAGTACATACTGCACACTCACAACTATAATTTTTTCTTAAACCAGATTGATAAATGGATAATATTTTATTTTGTTCAACAAAGTTTAATAGTTGGTGATATATTACTTTTTTTAGAATTTTTTCAATAGCGATTAGCGTGTTTATTGGCCTAGAATCTTCCGGTTTAATTGCACTTTTTATTTTTCTAATAGGTGTAATTGTTGTTACTTTGAAATTTCCGGGTATAGATCCACACTCCAGACTACTATTAATTAGATTAAGAAGTGGGTTAGAAATTTCATAAAAATATCTTTTCAATAAAGTAATAGAAATGTCATCAGTACTTGCTTTATTAGAAAAACTAAAAATCGCTTTTTCTAAATCTCCTGTATTAATTAACTCAAAATCTTCAAAAACGCTTTTAGTTTGTAAGAGAGAAATTAAACAAACTACAATTAAGAACTTTATTTTATTTGCGAGATATCAATTGTAGTAGAAAATGTACACTACAATATCCCCCTTTTATTTAGTTGTAGTAACTACGCAATCAAAATACATAACATTTCACAAACATTCCGAAGTTAACCTAATTTTGAAAAACGTCAGAAATCATAAGCATTTTCATTTACAAAGTAAATCACGTAACTAATGACCTAAGACCTCTGGTTGACCGAATGATCTATACTTACGTATACCGGGTGTCCATTCTCGAAGTTGATCATAGGCAATTATCATTCTGCATTTTACTTTTATGTATTTTGCTTTACTTCTATTAAATCAATACATATTAAAGTATTGAACAGTCTAAATAGTCGTTATTCAATTCAGGCATACGTTAAAATGAAATAATTTGAAAACCATAGCTCGTCATACTTAACAACAGTCAACTTTTAAATTAGTATTTTAAAACAAAAATCGCTTTCTTACTATTGTTATTAGTATCATTTGATGCGCAATAATTTTGTCAATAATACCATTATCTTTCTTGTAGTTGAATTTAGCAAACAGAAATCAATAAAAACATCCAATACAATGTTAAATGCATATGTTCGAATTTGAGAACGAACGAGGCTGTATATTTTTTAAATGGAGTGATCACACGGAAAGTGTAACCTGGGCCGTACAAGGCTAGCGACCTTTTTTATACCTACCGCCCACTGTTGTATCTTTGTTGGTAGTAAAATATATTATAACTGCTCACCGGTTCCACAGTAACTTAGTTTATGTAGTTAAATTTACCTTTTTATTTATACTTTGCATATGGTTATAATGCACAGAAACTTTAATTTGATGCTGCATTCCTGCATCTTCCTCGATATAGCACCTACTAGTGCGGAAGCTGCTTAAACTGAAGAAAAAGAAAATCAAATATAAAAACTATAAAAGTATATAAAGTCTATTGAAATTACATTCAATTAATTTTATTAATGAGATCCTTGAGGCTGATGCTGCAAAACTAAATATTTGATATCTGGTTCAATTTTCGCAAGGAACAAACTACCGCCCACCATGAAAGCTTGAATCACCAACTAGTGGGCGGTAGGGACCGGGTTGGCCACCACTGATCTAGTGATTAGAATCCTAGAACATTACAAGGCGGCTACTTATATTAGAAAAACTGCACAGTATTTCACATTCAGGAGCGATTAAGGGATATTTTTATTAAAATGATCTATGTCTTTTCTCTTTGCAGAAATCCGGTATATAGTTGAAATTAAGCATACTTTAATTTTTTTGGAGGTATAAATATCAGTCGTAAAATAGTCAAATGTTAACGTTTATAAAATTTCGCAATATTAGGTTGTGGATGACCCTGTGGAGGATTTGTATTAGTGCTTATGTTCTTATACAGGATGTATTATAGCTCCCGCAACAGACTTAACCAGTGCATTTCTGATAGCATTTGGAACAAAAAAAACTTAATAAAGTTTTTTGATTAAAAAAAGTCAAAATTCTTAGTAACTTTGACCGACGTTTTTAGAAAAGTATATGTGAAATTATTAACGCATTTATGGTGATATCATTAGTAGCTGTAAGTGCCAGCTTTAGAATTTGATAGCCAGACAAAATAATTTGTTTATGCTGCATAATACTAAGAATGCAGACTTAAACTTGAAATAAATTTAACGTTTAATAACAGCTTTAAAATAAATCTGATTTATAAGAAAATATAGAGAATATCTTATCTAACTTTTAAAAAGAACATTTGATTTCCTAGTAAGGTAAGTTTATTACATTAAAGGAAATTTTATTAGAGTGGGTGGATTTGAATTTAATTTAAATAACAAAAACCATTCAGCTTCATATGAAAATCACTTTACGAATTATAATATTCGTGATGCGATGCGGGAATCCCCCGGACAAATGACGCTGTGTTTTGACTACATCAATTAAGACGTTATACATTGAGTAGTAATGAGAACTCCAGATTTAATGTCATGTGTTTAATGATGTCATCGTTTACAATGCTTTGACCTATACCAATATTCTTTTCTTAACTATCGCCGTTCGTGGAATTACCATCTGAGTGACTGACCTCATAAAATTGTATTGTAAAAAGTATCATGCTGCAGGTTGCAGAATCAGCAACGTAAATATAACAAAACATCTTGTTTTGAGGGCATAACAAATCCTACTCTATGTGCTAGAAATACCCTTGCTTATTTGCATTTTTTTCTAGAAAACTACGCTTCTGAGAAAAAATGTTATAGGGATTTTTTGTTTGTCTTATCTATGTCTAACTACTTACCACGTTTGATGCACTTCTTATGAGGCACCCTGTATAGCGCATCTTATTTTTCATTATTCTTGACTAGTGGCCTACTTTTAGGGGAAGCCCCCCATTCTTTTATAGATACGATTACGTACACAACACATTATTTATAAATTCTAAAGTGCTGATGCCTCAAAACCTTTATCTATATAAGATGTATTTATTAATGCATTCGTTTGTGAAAGCTATTTATCGGAAACATGATAACAGATTAGTAAGCGATTGTTATAGCCCAACCGACTTGATGACCTTGTTGCTAAATACTCGTCATCGCATGTGGAATGTTAAAAGTTAAAAGAAAATTAGAAGGACCATATAATTAATGTTTTAAGTATAGTTATTGTGATTTTATAGTGTTAATAATATTAATGTAAAAGGTAAATATAATCCTTTTTTTTAGAATGTTATTGTTTTTAATTGAACAAAGAATTACCAACTGTTTGCAAAGATAAAATATCGATAACATCAGATAATGTTTTATAAACGCAAATTGTATATTTATAATTTTTTATTTAATTAATATAATTGCCAATTAATTAGAAAAGTCAAAATATCCATATACATATACGAATTATACAGAAAATAAACACAACATCTTGTAAACATCAGTTTTCAATTTACCATCAATTATCTATTATCTCTTACGTCATTTTCCTTAGTTATTATATACTCTAATAGTATACTCTACTATTAGAAAATTATAATGCCCCTTCGAAATTGTCACTTTCTAATTCATAATATTGAGCTAATTGATCTGCGTCCGTATTCTTGAACTCATACGAACAAGTTTCGCATACGAGATGACGTAAATATCTATTATTCACAATCGATACATAATGTGTTCATTACTGACGTTTAAAAAGTTAGAAAGTAGTTTATTATACATCAGAGTCAATAATAAGTTCTCTTGGTTAGTAATGAGTTCTCTTGGTTAGTAATATCCATTACTTACCTTTTGCTCGTTCTAAGTATTCTCAACAGATGGCAGAAGTTTTCGTATCTATCTTTACTTTTAGCAGGTAACAAACAGTCAGTCACTGTTTTAGCAACTTCTCGCTATTCCGGTGGTGTGCAACTTACATCAGTTTCACTATCAGGCATTTTAAATCGTGTAAATTGCAATTAGGAGCAATGTAATTAAATTTGGTTTAGTAGTGACACGAATTTACTTTGACAATTGTTGCAGCAATTGTCATTTTATCGCCACCCGATTAAAAACGCTGGTGTTGTGTCCTACATATATCAAGTATAAGGTGTCAATGTAAGAACATAATTATGTACGATTGTGAATAAAATAGTATACATACCTCGGCGGGAAGCCATTACGCGTCGAGCAATTGCTGCCCTTGGCGCTTCGCGCCTCGGGCAGCAGCATTGCTCTCCGCGTAATGTTCTACTTCCGGCCTCGGTAAGTAATCTACTATTACCTACTAACATTTGAGTGGCTAAGTTGCATCTTATGACGTAAAAATTACGTCATCTCGTAAGCGAGACATGTTCGCATGAGGTCAAGAATACGGGCCCTGGTGAGTATAATTTAAGTAGTATCTGAATGCTCCTCTGCTCTATACTTTTTTATTTCTATTACAAATTACAAAATGCTATCTTTATTAGTATATTCAAAACATATTTACTAGTAAAACACGCGATTTGGGCAATTTCCTCGATTTTGCAACTTAATAATTGCAGTTACAACAATCGAACTGGTGCCCTTTTCTATTTTTATTACAAACACATTCTATACATTTTTTCGTAGGGAGTCATCCTGATGAGTTACGGAAGAAAAACTGCCACGAAACCGGTTGTACGCGCCTTAAATTGTTAATAACTTTTCTGCTGTCACTAAGATTTAGTATGCAACTACATATTATTTTTTACACTATTCTAAGTAGATTTGCACAATAAAATAGCTGTTGACACGAAAGAACCAAAAACAGCTGATGCACGAAATATGCATTCGAGCTCGAAAGAGCTCGTGCTGCGGCTAGTTCATCAGCTGATTTTAGGTTATGATCGTTTGTTTAAAAGTTGCTGGCGTCGCACTGTGGTTTGTAAGTGGCGATATACGGAAAAAATTTAATTTTTCCATTGTTGATTTTTTTTGTCCAAAATAGGATTTATAACAAGATTAGCACCTATTCTATAAGTAACAAACCGAAATAAGTAGAAAAATTATCTCTTTTTACTTTTAATATGGTCGTAAACATAGTGGATTTCGAGGTCTATTTTACACGCTTGAAACAGAGGAATGTTGTTTTGATTTCTTCCTATATATTTAATGTCTATTGACAAATAGGTATATAATCTCGTATTTTATGCCTAAATATGCAAGAAAATACATTCAAAATTAATTTTTATTTTCTATTAAGTCATAAAAAAGGTTTTAAAATTATTCTAAAATTTTAAAGATAAATAAAATGATAGAATTAGTATACTTGCAGGCACGTGCCGTCAGAAAAATAAAAACAGTCTTGAAGGGAATTTAATATAGATTATTTTGAACTATAAAACAGCTGCAGAAAGCTGCAGATTCTAGATTCATCTTTAATTATAGCTCTACAAGCACGGTTCGACTCGCGCATTGATCCACCACGTGAGCCGAACAAGTGTTTTTAAAAAAGACATGTGAATATTTATTTTATTTATTTATGTTTGGTTGAGGAATCCAGATGGCGGAGCATCTTTCGTACCTAATGGCACCGATTATAATAATAATAATAATAATAATGTTTATTGAATGCAAAAATTAAAAACTTATATATTCATAATACATTTATAATAGATAGCTAACTCTAAAGGGAGAAAGTTCGGCAAAGCCGTTTTTCACAACTCCCAAAAAAAAAGATCTTAAGAGTTGCCTCCTGTATTGTTCTGAACATCTAACAATAACTTCTTATACCTGTTTTTGAACTGAGTAAATGATAGGTTTGTATCAAATAGATCAATATTATTATTAAGTAATGCAGGAGCAATATACTGGAAACAACTCTCAAATTTACTTGTTTTGTGTCGTGGAACGTTAAATGTATTTACATTTCTTAAATTAACATCATGTACAGTTGATCGCCTAATCAATAAATTATACAGATAAGATGGTTCTTTGGTTTCTAAGACTTTGAATAACAAAGATGCATATAACAAAATAAACCTGTTTTCTAAATTCAAAATTCTAAAGTTATTATAATAGGGTGTTATATGCTCCCTGCGATTGATTTCGTACGAAAAACGCATACAAGCGTTTTGTAAAATCTGCAACTTATTTTTCAAGTATGTAGTTAGGAAATAGAAATAGACAGAACTCCCAAAATCTAGAATGCTTAAGATAAGAACATTGACTAAATTCCACTTTACATCTCGGGGTAAAACATTTTTAAATTTCCACAGCAGTTTTAATTTCGCATAGCCTTCACTACACTTTTTCACAACGTGATTTTCAAAATTTAAATTTTTGTCAATAATTATACCTAAGTTTCGGACATTATCACTTATTTCCACAACAGTATTATTTAATTGAACCGATATTTGAGTACACTGATTCATTTTACTGATGGTTCCACTAGAACCAATACGTAGAACAACAGTTTTTTGAGGATTCAATCGTAGGCCGTTTTTCTCAGACCACACCCTAATTTGTTCAAGATTTTCATTTAGTTCACCAATTAGATTGTTAACTAGATGTGGAACACATGATTTGTAGATTTGTGTGTCGTCTGCATATTGGTGGATATTCCATTGATGTAATAAAATGATCAGCCGTAAAGAGTGCAAATAAAGTAGGACCTAGGATGCTTCCTTGAGGTACTCCATATTCAACTTGTAGTTCACGAGAAATGTCACTATCGATCTTAACGGCTTGAAATCGATTTGATAAATAATCAGAGAACCACTGCAACATCTCAATTGAGAAACCATAGTGTTGAAGTTTAGCTAGTAGTAGCTGTCGATGTATCACATCAAACGCTTTACTATAATCTAATAATGTCAAATAGGTTATTTCGCCATTATCAATATTTGCAGTTATGTCACTAGTTATTTTAAGCATAGCAGTAGTCGTGCTATGATTTTTGCGAAATCCTGACTGCGTATTGGGTAATATTTTGTTGGCGGAAATGTAATTGATTAAATGAACATTCACAATTTTCTCCAATACTTTAGACATAGTGGGCAATATGCTAATTGGCCGAATATCTTTTAAATCGGTTGCTTTACTTTTCTTAGGTAATGGATTGATCAGCGCTTTTTTCCAGAGAGATGGCACAATCCCATTAGATAGTGAGAAGTTAATTATGTGAGTCAAACTATATTTGCAAAAAGGTAATACCAATTTTAACATTTTCAAATTAATGTTATCTATACCACTTGCATTAGACGTTAGTGAATTAACAATTTTTTCAACGTCATCACCTGTTACTTGGCTGAAATTCGGAGTCTGCAGATCAGCAATTACACTATTGTGAAGATAGTAATTTAGTGTTTCATTGTCGATAATCACATTTTGGACACCGTTTGTTACGAAGCTATTTATTAAATTAGCATCTTTGATTTGCTCCGAAATTTGAGACTTAGGTTTTGAATGAATATTCCACGAAGCAAAGTTTTTCCACAACATACGGGGGTGTCTTTTAGTGCAGTGTAGTTGATGTTTAATGTAGGCCGATTTTTCACTTTTTATAGCGGTTGACAAATAATTTCGCAGCTGTTTGTAATAATCTAAATCAGTTTGTAGTTTACTTTTCTTGTATTTAGCGTACGCTTTGTTTTTCATTCGTATAATCATTTTCAGGGTATCTGTAATATAAGGACGATAATTATGCCGTATCATTGTAGTTTTTAATGGAGCATGAACCTCGAACAAAGCCAGGATATTAGAGTTAAGATAGTCTACTTTATTGTCAATTCCCTCCAAATCCTCTACATACCTCCAGTTAATCATAGCTGCGTCTATGTCAAAGTTAATTAAATTGAAGTTTTTATAATCGCGATATGTTATTCTTTCAGGTTCAGGCTTTTTTACTGTGTAGTTTAGTTTGCAGTATGTTAACATATGATCTGTAGTATTAAGTAAGTCCATATTGCCATATTCAAGAACTTCAATATCTTTACTAACACACATAACATCTATTAATGTCGCAGACGTATTTGTAATTCTCGTTGGTTCTTTTATTATTTGTTCTAAGTTGAAAGAGCTTAAAAGATTTTTAAAATGTCTGGTATACGCAGTATATTCGTTTAAATTTATGTTTAGGTCACCTACTAAAATAAGATCATCTACTTCCATTATTATGTTTGAAATTAAAGACTCCATCTCATCAAAGCATGTATTACATATCCTGGGAACGTATATCGCACCCAGACCAATTTTCCTATTTCCCAATTTTAATGAGATCCACAATTGTTCGGTATTACAAATTACAAATTACAAATTCTGTATTGATAGATTTAAAGTTCAAACTACTTCTTATATACCAACACAGACCTCCGCCCCGGGTTGTTGTTATTCTGTCCGCTCTAGCTAGTTCATATCCGGTAATACTAATTAAATTTGATGCAATATCAGGAGATAACCAGCTTTCAGAAACGGCAATTAAATCGAAATTGATTTCTTTGACAAATTCGAAAAATAAATCAAAACTAGAAACTAATGATCTAATATTTACATGAGCAACATGCAGTCCTTTGTTTACATAAATATTTTTAATCAGTGTACTATCGCGTTTTTTTGGCTATCATCTCTAACTATCTTTGGACACCCATTTATGTATTTGATCTTCAAATTTGTTTCTCAGTTTTCTATTCGTGTACTTAACAAGTTTCGTAAATTTTGCAAGTATTTCCGTTGTGCGGGAGTTTGATCTGATGTAACGCGAATATTTGTTGCCGATTCTATTGCCAATTTGTTTTTTAATAGTGTTTTTGCTTCAGCGGGGCATTTTAAAATTACTTTTACTGGACGCGGTTTGTCTTTATTCGGCTTTCCAAGACGGTAAACGTGTATAGTATCTGTATTAACGTCGTTTATTTTTTTGACGATATTGGTAACAAGGGTGGCATCGTGATTTTTACGGACATCTGCAATTGATGACAATGATTCTTCAATATTGTAAATAATTACATTATTAGCTCTTTTATTTCTTTCATTCATTTCGCTGATTAAGTTTTCCGTCATTTCAGGTGGTAGCGTTTCTACTATAGTATTCGCAACCTTGGCTTTTAATTCTTCCAGTTCTGTCATAAATTTAGATATTAATTCATTCAATTGTGAGATTTGATTTCTTTCACCGATACAAATATCACAATGAAAAGTTGGTTTTCGTTTATCATTTGTTGAAAGTAATGCTTGTATGTCGGCACGTGATAGTCCCGAACAAATAGAATGAAACGGCAAACGACATTTATCGCAAAAACAGATTGTTTCTTTTTCAGGAATCAATAATTTGTTGCAAATTCCACAGGTTTTTATTAAAGGCATGGTAAATTATATTCTGCTACCGATAATTTAATAAAGGTACTCACTATTTTAAATAATTTTCACGGAGCAACGAGATTACTATGATCATTTGGCGGACCTTACTAGAATTTAGCCGAATCTGAGGGAATCCACTCCCAGTAGGGATTTCGTGCCAAACATCGCATTGACACGGGACCAACAGTTTTACTTCCTATCCGAGAAGAAGGCATGTTTTTAATTTTTCTCCGCTATGAGAAATTACCAGCTCGGCCGGTATCGAACCTGCGACCCATGGATTATAAAGCAAACATGCAAACCATTAATCCACCAAGGCTGGCTGTGTAAATATTTCATTTATCAATTGTCAGTCAACTGTCAAAATGGTTTCATACGAGGTTACCTTAATCTTTAAATGGGGTTTCGATGGAAGTTCTGGGCATTCAAATTATAAACAAACTTGGTACGATGAGTATAGTGAAAATCCATCCGACAATAGTATTTTGGTTACATCCTTGGTACCGTTACAGTTGAAGAATGATTCAGACACTATTTTTTGGGAAGATCCAACGACTTCTTCAACTAGATTTTGCAGACCAATAATATTGCAGTTTCTCTCGGAATCTTCAGAAGTAATAAAACATCAAGAAATGTATATTCAAAATCAAATTACAGAGTTGAATAGTTTACAATTTGGAACTAATATGATAAGCTACGTACTAATTATGTCAATGGTAGATGGAAAAGTGTGCAATACGATTTCGAATACTCCTACAATGCAGTGTAACATTTGTCAACTCAAAATTTTCTCAATTCAACAATTTAGATGAAATTAAGAACAGTCGTGTACATAATCAAGGCAATGTTAATGTTATTTCAATTTTACATTCAAATATAAAATTCTTTGAATGCATCTTGCACATTGCTTATCGCTTGGACATTAAAAAGTGGAAGATCAAGCAGAACAGTAACGACAAAATTGTCATGACGAGTCGAAAACAAAAAATTCAAGACGACTTCAAGGCTAAACTAGGACTACTAGTTAACGTTGTCAAGCCAGAGTATGGAACAACAAATGACGGAAACACAGCTCGAAGAGCTTTTCAGGATGTTGATACATTTGCTGAAATTACTGGTGTTGACACAGAATTGATTTTTCGATTTGGTGTGATATTGAGAACGATATCAAGCAGTCAGCCTATTCATATAGATAATTTCACGAAATACTGCTTTGTTACTGCGGAATTATACGTCAATTTGTATCCTTGGTATTACATGCCTCCAACTGTACATAAAGTGCTAATGCACGCACCAAAAGTTGCAAGTGAAGCTTTACTTCCTATTGGGAGATTGTCCAAAGAAGCGTTAGAATCATTGCACAAAATTATCAGACGATACCGAGAAAATCACACAAGAAAAATGTCTAGATTGAAAACTATGGAGGACCTCTATTCCAGACTAATTTTACAATCGGATCCTTTTTTTTCGATGTCTAGTTATATGCGAAGAAATCTACTGACAAATGCTGACGATGAAAAACTTTCAGACATGAATGAAGAAGTGAAACATCTTCTGCAGACTACTGCAACTGATATGTAATTAGGAAAAAAGCGATTTTAGAGGATAGAAAAGGCGTACAGTTAATTAGGTACTTGAAACAAAATCTTTTGTGCTCAGGTTCTCCATATTGACTTCGTAATATTGAATTTTTTGTTATCATATTATTTAAATTGAGTAACCCAAAACACCTCTGAACAAAAATAAAAAAAATTATATTTAACCACAAGAAACGTATAACCAGAGAATTTTTTGTTTATATCCGCCATATTGAATCAGCCATATTGATTTTCAATTGTTATTATTATATTCAAATTTAGTGACCTTGAAAATCTATTAACAAACCACAATATTATTTGAAAAACAAATAATATTGTTATTGAATTTTTTCCGCATTTTGCCAGTTAGAAACCATAGTGCGTCGTTTCATGGTATTTAAAAAAATGGATTAAGAAAAATGAAATATATTGTAATATAGCAATACAATGTGTCAAATATTTATTGTAAAATAAAGACAGTTTGGAGCACGTGTTAATAGGGAGAAGAAGTGCATACGTCATACCGTGCCTGACGTCATAATTCTTTCCTCGCAACGCGCATGTACTTCAATAAGGCACATTATATTTTCATTTCTGATTATTGATAGTGTTAAAAAGGATGTTTACAAGCTATAAAAACACTTACCCAATGGCTTTCACCCATTGTTGTTTCAATATTTTATTTGTGATAGTACCTATCTATTATTTTAACCTCACAAAGTAGCGTCACGTTTTCTCTTCCAACTGTCAACAGTGTCAAAACTGTCAAACAAACGGTTTACAGCGAAGTAGAGTGATGCGAACATGCGCGTTGCGAGGAAAGAATTATGACGTCAGGCACGGTATGACGTATGCACTTCTTCTCCCTAATAGAGTTGTGGTTAGGTTGTTTTATTTACTGACGCCCGCCCGTTCGATTTATAGTTGTTTGTTATTTGCTCGGTTTTCGTGCTAATTTGCACTATTTTAGAACTTGCTCGCTGCCAGGGGAATATTAGTGCGTATAAATCGAAAATGCTATATATTAACCATCAATCATATCTTTTTTTACAGAACACTACTTACAGGGTGTTTATTTAGTGGGTAATTGTTTGATATCTCCAAAACTATCAAACATCTAGCAAAAGCATTCTATACAAAAGTTTTGTTGTTGCTAAAGCTGTAAAGTATAAAAATGGGACACCTATGTATTCTACCCAGATTTTAATTCCACCCCCCACCTGTTACAAACTTATAATTTTCTTTCTTAAATGGTCGTAATAAATAAGTCGCAGTCTATTTATTTAGTTGAATTTTAAAAATATCCTTTGCAGACAGTAGTATTAAGGTCCTGCAAACACTATTAAAATGTCTCCAAGTTTTGTTTATGCACAGAATGATCAACTCTTTATAAGTTTAAATGAAATTTTCTGGGTTTTAGCAGAAGTCTTAATTTTCGGTAAGACACGCAGAGTGTTCCATTTGAAAAAAATTGAGTAAACTTCGTTTAAACTTATCAAAATTTGAAAGTATAACTTAGGCATCCTATGCATAAACAAATGTGGGGAAAATTCAAATTCAAATAAATGAGTAAGCCGTAACTTATTTATTACGGCCTTACAAAAGTAAAACATTAAAAAAAAGAATATAAATTGACAACGTCGCTTCGAATTCAGAAATACTTTCATGTTGAATAAAAAACGAATAGAGGTATCAATTCCAGTTAGAATATACCGGGTGACGCGGCCATATGCCACTAGCTATTAGTTCTTTATTTACCAACCGATTTAAATCAAACTTTAGTGTTTTATTAACATTACACCCCATTTTTGTAGGTAAACTAAATTCTTTTCAAGACTTAGTTTTGCATATTTCGACATACTTCATTTGTTAACTTTCGTAAACCCTTTTTTTTAATTTTGAATCTAGAAAGCATCGAACTATCTAGACTCATTATATTATTAGGAATCGGTAAATTGTATCAAAAGGTCTAACTTTGAATCTAACTCCGGCATGTTTTTTTAAACTTTTAACAACATATAAAATGAGATAAATTATTTATAAGCAACGTTTAATATCAAATATGAACATCCTCAAGGGCAGAATCTAGCGTGACAGCGCTTTTCTCGAAATCCGTTTGGTGCTAGTGTCTCTGACCCGGGAAATGAAATTCCCACATAATACCTGGAATTGCTCAATTTTTTGTTGTCTCGAGTTTCGACAAGATAACCCGCGAGACTTTCCTATACAAGGTAATTAAAATTCTTACTTTAGAATTAAGGTTTTATTTATTTCAATTTTTGAGCAAATTATTAGTTAAATAATGTAGTTCTGAACAGGAGTGTTGTAAATAAGTCAATTTCAAATACATACAAATTATTTATAATTTGTCTATAAGCAATTAATGACGGGAAAGAAATTAGTTTCAGCGAGAAACTGCCGTTTACGATTCCTGACCAGGCCATTTACTAAGTAAACTTGTACATTCTATTTAATTATATTCAAAAGGAGTTTTCATTCGGAATTTCCTATCTTATTTGTAAACGTGTACTACCATTTTTAAATAGTAGTCTCCCAAAAGACCTAAGGAGGATGTTCTTACTTAAAAATTCATATTGAAGTATGCTCTTGATCATGTTAACAAGTAGTAATTTTCAAGAAGTAAAAGTTCCAAGTAATAAATTAAGGTTAGTGTTACCTTCATTGTCAAGTACTATTTGTTTCTTTGGTTCTTCGTAGTACAATTTTTAAATACAGTCTATAGTTTGAGAGAAATTATAAAGCATATTTTATCTCATTACCTGCGTTTAATATTACTTACATAGACTTTAAGTCTAATAAAAGTTTCATGCACAGCCCTTGTGTTCTTTTTGAAATGGCACCGCACATGCTTGAGGGGTGCTAAGGGTGTTGAATCCCTATTGGAAGCGATTGGGAGTAATCTTTGGCCGTACTGTTTCCAGCCCGACAGTGGGAAGTAATTTATTACCTAACCACTGTTGAACCTGAGAAATAAGGATGTAACTTGTAGTAACTACCCAGAAATTGATCGACACAACGACATTCATACATCATAAATGCCCGATCCCTGATGGTACGTGTGGAGGAAATGTTTATGTAACGCTGGACATGTCGCTGTAAGGATTGAAAGTCAAAACTGTTTGTGACCTACCTTCTGACTATTTGGGAATGCATGACTGCCCGCAGCACGACAGCCGCATAACTCGGTATAAAGAGTTAGAAGGAACTTTTCGTCTGCAATATAACTTCTTGACTCTGGCTAGGCTGGTTGAAGAGCATCCAGGATGTCAGTTGTCTCTTCAGTGCCTTCTTGCAGCTTTATGGTGCAGCAAACCCTCCCACTGATGTTCCCAGTTTCCAGTGACTGAAGTGGTTTTAGGCTCTAAAATGACTCCGACTTTTTCTAACGCTTCTACGAGATCCGGATCTGTGGTGCTCTGTGGGCACTTGAGCATGCACCTCTCAAATATGACAGTGCAACAAATACGCAACCTAGAAGTGGAGCCGAAAACAATCGGTCCAGAAAAAGGTACAATTTTTGACATGATTAGGACCTTCATGGCCTTCTATGAGGCAAGAGTCTAATTTGTTTAAAGTGCCAGATTTACCAGCATAGATTTGCGAAGTGATGAAAGGCCCGCATAACAGCATCACCCAGTCGTAGATGATAGGGCACTTGGGGCTTCTAGTAGTTAGCACAGAATCGGCAGGTATTTGCCCGAACATCTGCACTTCCAAACTCTAAAGTAACTGCGTATTGCAATACAATTGTCAGTAACTGTCTCCAAACGAATATATGTAGCCATGTGTCAGTCAATCTTTGTAGAAGCTGTACCATTCCTGGCATCTTCTAGGTGATAATGACCAACACACAAATGCCGCCAATGGGATATTTGGTAGTTTAAATCTAAATTTCAGGTTGTAACTTATTTTTCCTGTACTATTATAACGGGAACTTCCTGACCGGCTAGCCCACGGTGTTAAAAGAAGTCCCAGCTATATTAAAATTTATTACACAAAACATTAACCTTAACCTTTAAACTGAACGAATTTCTGGGTCCGGCAAACTTCTGCTCTAAGATAGCAGCCGCCGATTGAACTCACCCCAAGCGTAGATAGAAATAAAAGGCACAGATATAAAAGAAACCGAAGGTTATTTATTCTAAAACATAAAAATAGAAATTTTGGGGTTCACACCAAATGCAATGATTATACAGAACACAAAATTATTTGTAAATAAACCCTAATAATAAAAGTAAAAAATATTACGTTATGAAATTGGAAACCTTAAACAACTCTACAATCAATAGATTTACACCATCAAAATAGCAATTATTTAACTACATAACTTAACTTAATTGAATATTTGAATCAGACTTACGCTTTCTGCAAAAAAGTAATGCAAGCGGCAACTTCGCTTTTAATATAATCTGTCAAAATGAATTTTATGAATTACTTTGTTTACATAACCTAAAAGTTAAGAAAAAGAAAATGTGTTTTCGTTTAAGTGTTGAGTTCTGTGTTGATGTTGGTGTTGGTTTGTCTTCATTTACACTTGTAGGTAGCTGGTAAAAATACTTGATTTACAGGTAGAATGCTGCTATAACCAGATCGTGAAGAAGAAGGCAAAGCAGCTACCGGAAACGAAAAGAACCGGAAAAAGGGGGAAAAAAGAAAGCCTAGAAAGAAATTCTGCATAAATTAACTGTTTATCAACATAACCACAGGCCTACCGGAAAAGATGTTTTCATCGGCTTTAAACGATAGATATGGGTGGATTATCACCTCTTGTTGTATTTGTTTAGAAAAGTAATCCTACAAAACAATGAGCTGTTAGAGATAATCATAAAGATAGAGTAGTAAAAAAGTGTACCTTGCAGTAAAGACCAATAAATTGGATTCCTGTGACCCAAAAAATCACCACCGTGAAAAACTGATCAACAGGACTAAACTACATTCCACAATAAACTCATAAAGAGAAAAATTATCAAAAAATTTCCTAAAAACTGGAGTGTAGTAAACACTCTATTTGCAAGTCAAATTACAACTCACTTTTAAGTGCATAAAAGTGATTATCTTATCAAAAAGTTCAAGAAAACCGAGATAGAGCTGAATTCACCAATGAGGTAGCCTGAACAGAAATATCACCAAATATGGCAAAGCCAATAGAACGGTGTGCCCATAAACACTACTACATATGGAATGACAGAAATGTGATAACCACACTAGAGAAAAGCCTTTTAAGAAAGAATTATTCTAAGTTAAACATTAAGTGAAATTGAACTGGGGAAAAACCTTTAAAGAAAAATTGTAACACTAAATATTATTTACATTCAATGCGATCACAGGGTAGCTAAAGCTGCTGTTGGCATTCTCTAAACGTATTAAAGGTCTTAAACGAGACCGTAATTGATCCATGGTATCATCATCAGCAACCTGAACTCCCCGAAAACGCAATTCATATAAGAATTCTTCTTTACGAAGTGAACCAACCTCAATACGTAGTGACATAGTAAATGTAAATGTATATATGTATGTAATTAAATATAAGAAATAAGATAGATACTAGAAGAAAAAACAGAGCCACTCCCTCACCAAAAAAATGGCGAAGCAGTAACGAAACAGTGAAGAAACAAAACAGAGCTAATGCAGAGTTAAAACGTTTTGTATTGGCGCCAAGATATAACGGGAACTTCCTGACCGGCTAGCCGACGGTGTTAAAAGAAATCCCAGCTATATTAAAATTTATTACACAAAACATTAAACCTTAACCTTTAAACTGAACGAATTGCTGGGTCCGGCAAACGTCTGCTCTAAGACTATATATTCTTATTCATAGTCATATTCCTAATTGAATTTCTTTCATGATGAGGAATCACAAAGTTAATCGTATTTTCTTGTCATAAAAATTAACAAAATATCTATTTGTAAAAAACTATTGAACTAACACACACACAAATGCAGTATCAGTTAATACACAAGCAAATAAAAAATATATGCATTGAGTGATGTTAGAACACTAATTATGACCTTTTAGTTTCAAGCCCCGGAGCTGAGTTTGTAATTTTATAACGGAGAAAAAGAATACTTTTTTTCACACAAAATTTGTTTGACCTGTTTTATCCTGTCACAAAACCAATGATGTGTTTAACATAAAAATATGTATTGGAGTACCTGTACCTTCGTGCTTTTTTGAAAGAATGTTGATCTCTGCCAAGCGCGCAGCCTATACAATTAACTGCAGTTAATAGTTGTTTACCTTCTCGACTTCGACTTCAGAACAAAGTGGTAATCCTCTAATCCCATAACCGCATGGTCTGACAGCAAACATCAGTTGCTCTTTTACATTTTATTTAATTTTGGTAATACTTTGACTTTTGTGATTCGCCCATTTTTTATTAACAAATATTAAAAAAATTGGCAACATTCGTTATGTACACAAATTGGCACGAATTGAAATGAATTCGTAGTCAATCTTAGGAGTAATATTTTGTCGAATTGCTATAAATGTTTTGTTTAAAGCTACTTTTGTTTTCAGGTCTATTCATCATGGGAAGCAATGAAAGTTCATCTGATAAAGCGAATTCTAACGCTACTGACAATTCGGCGCCACTAACTGATGACATGTCTGCTACAATAGCTTTAGAAATTCAAGCTACTCTGAATCACTTGCAATCTTTAAGATTTAAAATGACAGAAGATGCATACGTTGCACAAAAGAAGAAAATGGAGGAACTCAAGTTGAAGATTATGGAATTTTATAAATTTACTCAGATTAATGATGCTATTATAAAACGATTAAGTAATGAGAAGACAGAATTAAAAGACGCGTTGGATAAATCGGAGAGTGTGTTGAACGAGTACAAAAACAAGCATACAAATTGTGCAAAAGAGAAAGCAACATATAATCAGAAAGAACAAGAGTTATCCGAAAAAATATCTCAACTACAATTTGATGTATCTAAGGCAAAGGATTCGAGAAGAAAAATCGAAAAACTCCTGAAAACTCACACACTCAAGTGTGAATCGCAAGAAGTTGAAATTAGAAAACTTCAAAATAGTCTCGAAACAGCAAGGTATGATATACGCATTCAAAGAGAACTAACACAAAAGATAGAATCAGAATTGCACAAACAGCAAATTCAAAAGAATAGCCAAGAGTATGTTCTACGGCAACAAAGACAACAATTAGAAAGAGATCTGGACGAAAGTAACCGAAAACTAACTAGAGAAAGAGCAACTAATATACAGCAGGCAGAAAGTCTGACGGTTACCAAACAGCTTTCAGAGAATTTAAGGAGCCAATTAGACAGAGACTTAGAAGACAAAGCACAACAGGAAAAGGATATGTTACGTTTAAAAGTAGAAATTGACCAACTCCAAAATGCGCTGACTAAAACAAAAATAAATCTTGGAAAATCAAGAAACGACGTGAGACAAAAGGAAGTATTAAATAAGAAAATGAAAACAGATTTAAAAGATAAACAAGAAAAAATTGATGGATATGTAAAACAATTGGAAATACAACAATGGGAAATAGAAAAAGAGGACGAAACTAAATTAAATAAGTTGTGTGGGGACTTTGTTTCAGTGTACAAATACACAAATGAAGAAAATCGAAAATATGAAGAAATAATAATAGATTTAAAAAGCGAACTAAAATTAAGCAATAGGAAATTACAGGCTGAAGAAATAGTAAAAAAGGAGATTCAGGGAAAGCTATTTTTGCTTGAAAACAGTTTTAATTCTTTAAAATCATTTTGTAATAAAGATGTTAAAGAGTTAAAGAAGCGTATAATGAATAAAAATGTAAAGAAAAGTGAACATGTAGAAAATAAATTTCCAGAAAAATACACTGAAAGGTCATCAACATCTTCAGAAAATAAACCAACTCACAGTAATCAAGCATCTGCAAGTGATAAAAATCAGCAAGATAGCAATTGGTTGAAAAAAGAGTTTTGTGCAAACCAAAAAGAAGAAATGGCTGAGTTACAAAAAGAACTTGAAACTATCGTTACCGACATTTAGTATAAGAGCAATGTTTAATACAGACTGATTTTTATTTATGTATTCAGCGCTTATTAAACGATGTTCCAACAAAGTATGGCCAGTATGCTGATGATTCAATGTAGATAGCAAATTTTTACATGCTAGTATATACTAGATTAAAATAAATAAAGAAAATTAAAAAGTTTCACAGTTTTTATTAAATTATAACCTGACAATTGTTTTGACAGCTAAGCTGTCATTATCAAAGGTAATAGTAATAAATAAATCTGTAATACTTCCAGTAACGGAGAACTACTGAGATTAAGCCATTCATTTATTAAGGTACCCTGAGCTAATGTTGGTATAGCTCGAAAGCTTGTAAAATGCCTAATTTGCGTTTGGGTAAAACATAAGGTAGAATAATACAACTTTTTGACTGGCGGTGGACCAGTGGTATAAATAAAGCAAAAATTCAATGAAAAGCCGGAGCATTGTGGCAAAGCACAACGATGTAAACGAGAAAGTGACGAGTTGACGCTGTACCCTAATAGCACACCGACGTCCGATGGACGTTTGAGCAATGTCCTCGGCGGACTTAATGAACGTCCATCGGACGATCGGATATAGTCCGTGGGACGTTATATTAACGTCCATGGGAAGCCCAAATGTCACAAAGTTGGATATTATTAAAACGTTCCAGACGGACGTTTTGCGTACGTCTTCCAAGAGTTTGACGAACGTTTTAAAAGCGTCCATAGTATGTCCAAGGGACGTAATAAACGTTCGATTTATACTACGTGGGACGTTATATGGACGTCCACGGGAAGTCCAAATGTCACAAAGTTGGACATTATTAAAACTTTCCAGACGGACGTTTTGCGTACGTCTTCCAAGAAATTGACGAACGTTTTAAAAACGTCCAAGGGTGGTAATAGACGTTCGATTTATACAACGTGGGACGTTACATGGACGTCCACTGGAAGTCCAAATGTCACGAACTTGCGACGTTTTTAAAATGTCCCGGGCGGACGTTTTAAAAGCCTCCATTATACGTCCAACAGACGTAATAGACTTTTGATTATACTGGGTCGGACGTTCTATGGATGTCCATGGGAAGTTAAATCATCATAAACTTGGATGTTCTTAAAACGTCTCAGATAGACGTTCTGCATACGTCAGCCGAGGATTTGCTGGATATTTTAAGAGTGTTGAGTGTTAAGTCCAAAGGAGACCTAATGAATCCCCGACTCAATGCCCTACACCACATAGATATTTGCCGCCGACTTGACGAATATCCCAAAGATGTTTTACAGTCCTCCAGTGCACGGATCTAAAATAAACATACCACACAAGAGGAAATAAAAGAAAGTTATTTTTAAACGTAATATCCTGTACACAAAAGTAATTTCGATTCCTATATAAGGTTTCTCTTTCAAGAACGAACTTTTAACTTGGGACTTCAGTCCCAAGTTCTTCCAGTCCAACTATTCATAGTTTTATTGTTTCATTGTTTCATGCCTTATTTGGTAACATGTAACATAACATAAAAAAGTAACATTAAATAATATAATATAACATAACATTTCTAAATCTAAATATAAAACAACTTTTATGTTTTATGTTTTTTAAGCTTTATGTGCTCTAGTCCACCTAAACCAAAGTGGTTTGAGTGGTGGTCTAGAGAACAATTATGTTATTAATGTCTGATGGACATTTTATATATTAATTTAATCTAAAATTCACAAAAAAAACTAATATAAACTATCCTAAAAGTAATTAAAATAAACAAAAATTGTTACAGGTCCCTACCTAACAGTATTCGTAAACATTCTTACGTTACATCTTTTCAGCATATCAAACTGTACATATTCTTATTAGATTAACAAGCTGTGAGATACTCCTACCATTTTGCATTTTAAATATTATATTATATTTATATTGAAAAAAGTAATTGCGAAAAATAAAATACTAAAACATACTATTGCTAAAACATAACTGTTAAAATAAATTTTTGAAATAATTCTCATTTGTTAATATAAAAGTTTTCAATTTTTTGGTAAACAGCTTATGATTTGTTATGTCAGTTATGTCCCTAGGGATAGCATTATAAAGTTTTCTACCTAAGTAGATCGCCGTTCTTTGGGTTTTTGTACAATTCATTTTCGGTAGTTTTAAATAATTTTTTTTTCTTGTGCTATGTTTATGTTCATTTCTGTACTGCATTCTCGGCGTTCTGTGTATGTATATTATAATAGCTTGTATATATAATTGCCTTATATTAAGTACCTCAAGGTCTCTAAAAAGTGATTGTGTTGGGTATCTTCTAGACCTATTTGATATAATTTTTAGTGTATATTTTTGTGCGATTTCTAATATATTAATTGCATTATCATAGGCAGTTCCCCAGCATACTATTCCGTATCTAATTAGTGATTCCGTTAATGAAATGTATATTTCTTTTAATAATTTTATAGTTATAACATTTCCAAGTTCCTTGTATTTACGAGGGAAGATCAATATTTACGGTCCCTGATATAGAAAGAGAAAGAATTTTTAAAACATTATTTATTTATTTCTCAACATAATCTCCCTGGACTTCAATGCACTTGGTCCACCGATGTTCCAATGCTTCAATGCCTTTCAGGAAGAAGTTTTCCGGTTGCTCCTCAAACCAGCCATTTACTGCGGTCATAACTTCATTATCGTCTCCATATTTTTTTCCACGCAGGTTTTCCTTTAATTTTGGAAATAGATGGTAATCACTGGGTGCCAGGTCTGGTGAATATGGAGGGTGTTCTAGGATTTCAAAGCCAGCGTTCTGTATGGCAGCCATGACAATGCAGCTCTTGTGGACTGGAGCGTTGTCCTGATGGAACAAAATTTTGTGTGCCAACTTTCCTGGTCTTTTTCGGTCGATGCTTTCGCGCAATTTTGGAATTAACCCTGCATAATAAGAACCCGTTATTGTGTGTCCACGCTGCAAATAATCGATCATCAAAATTCCTTCTGCATCCCAGAACCTGTGGCCATAATCTTTCCAGCCGCCCGTTGAACTCGAAATTTGCGTGGAGGTGGAGAACCTCTGCGATGCCACTCCATACTTTGTCTTTTCGTCTCAGGATCAAAATGGTGCACCCATGTTTCATCCACAGTCACAAAGCGAGTGAGAAATTGCTTCCGATTGGCTTTCAGGTACTCCAAATTGGCTTCCGAATGCAGCACTCTAGAGCGTTTCTGATCGACGGTCAGCATCTTTGGAACCCAACGCGCCGAAATTTTTCTGAGATCAAGAACATTTCTTAAAATATTTTCAACTAGAGATGTTCGTTATTTCCGCGATATGGCGAATAGTCAGTCTTCTATCTGCCATTACCATATCATGGATCAAATTGATGTTTTTGTCAACGGTGACACAGACTGGACGTCCCGCACCTTTCGCATGTTCGCAAGTTGTTCTGCCTAATCTAAACTCACGAGACATATTTTTCACCACTTGGTAAGAAGGGGCAGAGTCCCCTAAAACGTCTGTCATATCCTTGTGAATTTCAGTAGGTGTTAATCCTTTTTTTTTGCAAATACTTTATCTTCTCTTCACTTTTTTCCATTTTTAAAAATTGTCTGTTATCGACCAGCTTAATTATTAATAACTTTCAAAGAACAACACGCACCTACGCAAAACTTGACACAACAAATGATTAGTAATGACAGTCCTCATAGAAAAATGAGTGACGATATCATGCAAAGCCTACTATGTCAGGGACCGTAAATACTGATCTACCCTCGTATATATAGTCTTTCTGACTCTTTTTGTAACATGCAAAATATGTTCTTGCCAGTTTAATCTTTCATCGATGTATACACCAAGATATTTTGTATTTTTTACAGGTTTAATATTAATGCAGTTGCAGTTTTCAAAAGTACAATTTTCATTATGTAAGATTAAGTTATTGATATTGGATTTACCTTTTTCAGTGGACGAGAAACATATGTAATTTGTTTTTGAAGCGTTCATAGTCAACAAACTTGTGTCAAGCCATTGTTTTATCACCTTTAGACATTTTTCTGCAGTTTTTTTAGCCTCCAGCCAAGTTTTTTCTTTAACTATTATACATGTGTCATCGGCATAAGATAAAATCTTTCCTTCCATTTTGATATTAGTTAGGTCGTTAATAAATATAAGGAAAAGAATTGGACCAATTACTGTTCCCTGTGGAATGCCAGTTTTCATTATTTTTGATGAGCTAAAAGTGGATTTTATTTTAACATACTGGGTTCTATTTGTTAAATAACTTTTTATTAATTGTAGTGGCAATCCCCCTATGCCTAGCATGTCTACTTTTTTGATCAACAGATGGTGAGAAACTGTATCGAAGGCTTTTGCTAAATCTAGAAATATTCCGATACATTTCTCATTATTATCAAAGCAGTTGTGTATAAAATTAGTTAATTCCATAAGTGCCGTCTCTGTTGACATTTCTTTTCTAAAACCAAACTGGTTAGGACTTAGAACTGAGTTTTCTTCAAAAAAAGACATAATTCGTTCTTTAATACATTTTTCTATTAGTTTTGCAAAATTATTTGTAAGAGATATCGGTCTGTAGTTTCCCATCTCTGTTACATCACCCGCTTTATGTATAGGTATAACTACTGATTCTTTCCATATAGAAGGGAAGCAACCTGTTGTGATGATTAGGTTGAAAATATATTCTAGTGGTTCCAGAATATATGGATGTTTTAGTTTAATTGTTTTTGATTGTATACCATCTTTTCCTGTAGCGCTGGTATCTTTTAATGTGTTGATATACTTAATAATTTCTGATCTCAGAATAGGTCTAAAAAATATAGTTTTTGTTATGGTATTATTATGTGTCCATTCATGTTGATTATATATTTGTTCTGCCATTTTCGTTCCAATATTTATAAAAGTTATAAAGTTATAGTTATAGTTATTTCACTTTATTTAATAAATAATTACAGGTTGATTGGTATCAAAAATAAATTCTTTAGAAAATAAGCTGGAATTAGACATTACAATTTTAATTCTAGTTTACTAACCATTCGTTCCAGACTGATCTCCTGCACCACTCTGGTTCATGCCTTGTGCCATATGTGGTTTGGGGAGTGAGACCTACATGGGGCGACTTTATGAAGGGACAAACATACTGACAAACAAATTTTGGATTTTGGTACATATATAGATTTTAGGTTTAGGTAATAAATATTTTAAAAATTGAATAATTTTTCGATTTATCTAATTACGTTTTTTATCAGTATACATCCTTTTTTTAGCTATGTTACAATATGTACTTGATAATAATAAAAAATTATAAAACTGTTAAAGGGATTTAAGGACGGCTTTCGTTGGAAAAATCAAGTTTTGTAATTTCATTTAGAACACCAAAATCTACAAACTCTCAAAGTTGCAAAACTCTCAGGTTGTTTCGAATTATATAGGAATCTAATTAATGGCAAGCTAATTATTGGTAAAAATCAATTTTTTAACAAATATAAATCCTTTTTCTACAATTATATAATTATTACATAGATTATATGATGTAAACATACAGCATAAAAACTTAAAATAAAAAGTAAATTCAACTGTTTGGAATCATTATCAAAATTTAAAAAATCCAAGTTCTTCTATCTTCACTTTTAGCCACTTCAGAGGTTCTTTTCAAGTATCTTTTGAAAGTGTCTTCTATTTTCTTTTCGGTGCAACTTTTCAGCAACGGTTTTAAAGCAGCACCTAAAAATAAATGCAAATATAATTAATATATTGTGCACATAGCTTTTATCAATGCAATACCAGCATTCTAGATTGAAAAATGCCATATGCCTAAACCAGTGACGGTTTGTACACTTTTGGATGTTCTGTTAGTAGACGGCAAGTATATATTAACTGGTTGCTGAGCAGCCGATTACACGGGTTGCATCCGTGATGCTACCAGAATATCCAAAACAGTACATAGTAACCTCTGCTGGCATCGGGTCATACATGGATTTATTTAAAATCCAAAAATACAATATAAAACTCAGATGTTTTATTTGAAAAACATAAATCTTAGGTCCTTAGCTTTTTTTTGCAACTTTGTTATTATTAAAAATATGAAATCCATTAAATTAGCAAATACTTTTATTTTTTCATGCTAGATTACGATAATAAAAAAAGATTGAGCAGTGTGCTACTGTTATATCACAGAGACTTGCACTTTAATGTTAATAAGTTACCCTGTATATTATTTTGTTTTTGAATTCCTACTTTACGATCTTTGAACGACCACAAAGAGAAAACTGTTGAATCATCGGGAAATGAATGCCCCTCCCCTAGCTTTTCTAATCCTCCATCGGCAGGTGCCAATTTCCAGTCCGTCCAGAACTTTAAATTTTCATACTATATTTAGTTAAATTGAAAGGAGCACAAGTGAACAGAAACTTGAGATAGGGAAGTAACATTCTTACCTCTACCTTGGATTTCTGAGAAAACTGAAAATTTTAAAAATTTAAATCTTTTAGAAATCAATAATATGCATATTCCCTATGTTAACAACTGCTTAGCATCTACTCTGTACATTTATTATCATCTTTGATCATAAACAGAGTGAGGCAGACCTTGCTAAAGGGCAGTTATCTACGCTATCCTGTGCAGCTGTGTATATAAAATTATGATGTGATGGTCGCTCTTCAAGATTTTATACGTGCGACTGCACAACATTGAACATCAACTATACGTTTGGCAAGGTTACGCTTCCCTCTTATCATGATTAAAAATCATTACATTAAATCACATTAAAAATGTTACTTACCCTTAATTAGCGTGGCCATAAAAAGAGCAGAAAAGTTCTTATGTTTGAAGCATATTCAGAAATATTTCATTTTTTATCATGATTTGTCAGCAATCTTTTCCAAGCTCTTTTTACAAATTCGTTCACATTGTCTCCTCCAACTTTGGAAAGCAGATCAGTCTAAAAAAATCAGACACTCAGTAGTGTTAAATAAATTTGTGCTAAAAAGGAGAAAAAATTATAGAAGAACTAAAAGGTCTGTATGTGCAGGATGTTATGACATGATATTGTGAACATAAAAAAAATATAAGACACCCTACACATCAAAACTCTCACTAATAATATCATTGTGCATTGATTTTTTTGAGTAAGATTTCTGCAACGTTGCAGAAAGTAAAATTTACAAAAAGAATTAATCCTCGAAGGCAAATTCAGTATCATACGACATATACGGCAAAATAAGCATAAAACACTTGTTTTTACACCAATGAATGATTTCTGAAAAGATTTCCACTTTTTAATTTTTTTCAGGTAACATATACATAGATTTTCAAAAAAACTGCTGGTTGCCATAAATGCTATCCAAAGAGTTTTTCTATTGACTTTGTACAGTGATATTCTAAAAAGTATTACTTACAGATTTTTGCATATTTAAGGGATCTCCCAAAAACTGTTCAACTTCCAGTAGAAGTTCATTATTTTCACATAGTAAAGGTAAATTCAAGTTTTCCCATATATTTTCTGATTTTTCATTATGTTGTGTTTTTTATATACCTTATATTTCATTTTTCAAGTGAAGAGATTATTATTTCAGTCATGTTCAACCTTCATATAATTTGCTTTAGATATTCTGAAAATAATAATAAATCCTTATTACTTAACAATCTAAAATACTATAATACTGCAGGTTACCATGAATATTTTGCTGGTGAGTTACTCATTCAACTATTTATTACCGTTATTACTGCACAATAATAATAATAAACGAATGAAAGGAATGTTTTAAAATATTAATAATAATCACCCTTGCACTTCACACTATTTACTAAAAACACATAACGTAAAAGACTGATTAAATAGATGTTAAAAAAGCATATATAAATAATTGGTTCAAACAGAAACTGCAAGACAAAAACGATGAGAACAAATACCGAAAACCGAATGGCGGCTTATAATGTCTTTACGGGCATTTACTGTTGGCACTGAGTTTGCGTAGTACGTCTTTTATGACCTGTGCACACTGACGTCACACATATGCTGTCTCACTTTTATATTAGCGGAGAAATTTAAATAGCTGTATTAATTAAAAAGAAAATATTTTTAATGAGTTTATGATGGTATGAACGTATGAAATATATAATAATATAATAATAATTGCTACAACCCATAACCAGGAAACCAGGCCCCAGAAGCTATAAGCTTGTGCGGGAGAGAGGGGGGCGATTATTATTATTATTATATATTAATATACTTTAGTATATTAAAGAGTATTCCATAAAGTACAGAAAATATAATTAATTTAAAACACGGGAGAAGCAATTTTCGGATATTCCATAATAGGTTTAATTCTTTGTTTAGAGAACTACATAATGTAGTATTTAATAACAATAAGAAAAATGTGTATTCATAGAGGTCCTTGTTAAGCTCTCAAAATTATATGTACATGTAACAGACTATTCTTAAAAAAAGATCCTTATCTGAAGTTCAGACCGGTTTTTTTATGACTTTGAAGTCACGGGCCTACCATGATCTAAACTGAACGTCCAGTGGACATCTTTTGTTAAGATTTCTAGAATAATTGTTAATCTTAATCTACAAATTGTTTGTTTGTAATCGTTTTGTAATTCCTATTAGAACGTATTATGGACCCAAATCGAACGTCTGCCGGACATGTTTTGTTGTACTTCTGTTCCCCTATGAACGTCCTTTTATGGATCCAAAACAAACGTTCGCTGGACATCTGTACTTCTGAAAAACGTTCTCATGTGCATGTCCGCCAGACGTCTGTACCATGTCCTGGGACTCAAGGGCCTGTTCTGGGCCCAAAACAAACGCCCGTTGGACGTCTCTTGTTGTACTTCTGAAAAACGTCTGCGTGTGAACGTCCGCCAAATGTCCGTATCTTGTCCTGGGATTAAGGGCTTAACTGTGGACCCAAAACAAACGTCCGCTGAACATCTTATGCTGTACTTCTGAAAAACGTCCTGAAGTGAACGTCCGCCAGACGTCCGTATCATGTCCTGGGATTCAAGGACCTACTATGGGCCCAAAACGAACGTCCGCTAGACGTCTGTTGTTGTACTTCTGAAAAACGTCCGCGTGTGAACGTCCGCCAGACGTCCTTATTATGTCCTGGGATTTAAGGTTCTACTATGGACCCAAAACAAACCTCCGCTCGACGTCTTTTGTTGTACTTCTGAAAAACGTCCTCGTGCGAGTGTCCAGCAGACGTCCATTTTACATCCTCGGACCTACAGTACCTACAATGAGTAGGTATTAGGTCGCTTGAGCGTGGGAAAATTTTTATGCAAATGAGCTCCACCCCTTTCCCCTTCTCCTAGACCCTCCCCTCGCTTCTGATTGGTCGACGCCATCTTGGATGACACGCCTACTGCTCTCTGATTGGTTACCCCCACTCCTGTAGCTCCTCCCCTTGCTTCTAATTGGCTGATAGCGGCCATTTTGGAACGTCGGGCGCCATTTTACCACGCCCGTCCGCCATTACGGGAATCTGTATTACCGGCAATCTGTGTGCTGCCAATAGAGGGCGTCATGCTACAATTAGTGTGTATTGCTAAGAGAGGGCGTCATGAAGAAATCTGTATTACCGGCAGACTGTGTACTACTACTAGTACTAGAGGGCGGCCTCATGAAGAAATCTGTATTATCCTACGTACTGATGCTATTAGAGGTCGCGGACGTGCGCCATTTTGGAACTTTGGGCGCCATTTTGACCACACCTGCCCGCCATTACGGGAATCTGTATTACCGGCAAACTGAGTGCTACCAATAGAGGGCGTAATGCTACAATTAGTGTGTATTGCTAAGAGAGGGCGTCATGAAGGGATCTGTATTATCGATGCGTTGTGTACTACTACTAGGTGGCGTGTCATGAAGAAGAAATCTGTATTACTACTACTACAGAGAGGCAACCATTTTATATCACAGCATCTTGCGTGCGCGCGCTAAATTTGAATCTATTTTAAATTTGTCATTTTTGCATATGTCATTTATGCATTTAAAATTTGTCATTTTTGCATATGTCATTTTTGCATCTGTCATTTAAATCTGTCATTTTAAATCTGTCATTCTTAAAGCAACCATCTTCCCAGATTTGAATTTTAGCGCTAACTATGGGATTGGATCCTCCTTTCACTAAGTTGAAACTCTTTCTCTCTCTCTCTCTCTCTCTCTCTCTCTCTCTCTCATAGTATGACTACTTACCGGATTTGTAGCTTAGGATGTTCGCCGTCGGAAAGCTTCGGCTTTATTCGTGTACTCTCTCGCTGATGACAACGATCTACCTTTTTTTATATAGTCAACCCCTTCACCCTGTGCTAGTAAATGAAACAACAACAACAATGTTTATACATATTATTTATTTTGATATTTAATGGACAATTGTAACATATGATTTGACAAATTATTCATTACACAGTATGAGTTGAGATCATCGCGTAACACTTGCAAATTGTGCAAATATTTTTGCAGCCTATTTCTAAGATAGTTTATTTCCGCCAGGGTGTTCTTAATACGACGGTGCAAACGTTGTTGTCGTTGACGTCTCCGACTGCTGCTGTTGCTGATATGATTGCAGTCGTGTACGTACGGCATCGATAAACTTTTGCGGATAATGTTTTATTATTTCTAATAAAATGAACGAGTTCAATCCACCACCAATTGCTGCTGCTGCTGTGTTGTCTATTAAACTGGTAGCTGAGTAGTATCCGCATAACAGTTCGGACGTGAATAAAATTGAATCGGATGTCGGGAGCGATTTATAGGCATCTTCATGGCGTCTCAGTTGACCTTCTGCTACGTTCTCTATGTTTGCGTGATAGAAACGTGAAAAGTCGAGGTGACGTAACGTTCGAGCATGATGATTGATCAACGGTGCTAAATGCTGTATAGACTGAAACTCGTAATCTTTTAAGGTTATAGTCCGCTGTGTATCATGTATGGCAACCCTGTTGCCGAAAAACTCGTTGTGAATAATCTCGATGTATAAATTGTCACATAGATGGAATTTCAAATGTTTATCGCAATGTAGTACACTGTTGTCCTTGTTGCAACAGCAGCAACCATAAAAGAAATTTTTAAACATTGCCTCGACTCGTATATCATACAGCTCGAACCAGTCCCGCTCCGACAACACCAATTCACCATACTCACATATGCTATTCACGCACTCGAGCTTCACTACCACGGCAAATTCTCCCTGGGCGTCGTCGTCGTCGTCGGGCGGAATAAGTCCTACTTGGATGTTGTGTATATGATCGTAGTTTTCTTTTTCCCCTGGATGTCTCGTTACATACAACGGATACTGGACAACCCCGAGCAGTTGAACACGTACTTCACGTTTAGCTGCTGCTACCGGTGTATCTATGATGGTAAAGTTTGCTGATGCTGCTACAGCGTCATCAGCGTAGTATAGAGGCTGCTGCTGCGACAGGAACGCTAAACAATAATAATACAATAATCGATTAATATAAGCATAAAAACACACACAAAAGTTTTAAACAACTTACCTGTTTCTTCGACTTCGTTGTTCCACGCTTGACCGTCGTCGTTGTCGGCACTTGCTGTTGATGATAATGATGTATGATCTGCAACATCCGAACCTTCTTCATCTAAACAAGCAACAGTAACAAAATAGACACAAATTAGCATATAAACTTGAAGTTTTATAAACAACAACAACAACTTACCTATTTCCAAGGGTTCACTCTCACAGTTATCATAACAATAATTAGGACTGCTTGACATCATCGTAATTGCTGTTGCTGCTGCTACTGCTGCTGCACACGTACTGTCTACTGCTACACGCTAACAACGGTCGGCTTTATATAGTCACCTATACTTACCTAGATCCAGCGCATGCTCAGTAACAAGCATACGGTAAACAAGCGGTCATCGCTGGCAGACAAGTTTCATCCTGTCGCTGACACGTCATCATCATCACAGGCAGGTGTTCGTAGGTAATTACCTCATTCTCTCTCTCTCTCAGTTATAGCTATCACTTTTCATGACATGGTACAGCTGGGTGAGAATAGTAATAATACACATATATAAAACATTAATCTTTTTATTCTATGACAATCTTTCTCAAAACATTATTAAACAACAAAACAATAATACTTAAATAACTAAACAACTATCTGTTCTCGGATAACTTTGATAGAACATCTTTTATTCTACGACAATGTTTCTTAAAATTATTAAACAGCTAGACAATAATCAAAATAACTAAACAATTATTATTAGGTTGAAATCTGCTCGGATAACCATGAAGACATACTCATTTTTCATGAAACATCCTATTGAATGCTTTGTACGCTTTGTTATGCCAAATATTCTTTTCAACAAATGTCTTGATCTACTACTACTACTACATAATTGAAAAGAACAAAATCGTGTTTATCAGATCTATTTCATGAGTATGTTCCCCTGAGTATCCTCTTGTGATTTACATTCAACATGCTACACAAACAAACAATCTGCTGGATACACAAACTGCTTTCTCAAGCCGTATACGAACATGGTTAGCAAGCAATCTTAAGCATAAGTATCCAAGGGAATTCCTAAAGGACTGTTCAGGTCTTTTCTGTCGCCTCATAAAAATGTTCAAACTGATGCTGAATTCCTTCTGGGGTAAGTACACTAAGTAGTAGTAGATGAAGACATTGTTGAAAAGAATACCCGAATTCAGACAACGGGTAGAGAAACATCCCTTGCTACTGAACACACCACTCATCCCGAGAGCGACTCATCAGCTGCTACCACCTGTGTAAGATATGGTTTGCGAGAACAGATCTTGCGTGGAAAATGTATAGATGGTTTTCTTACACACCTGTTAGAGATGCGTAAAAAATTAAAAAAAAAAAGTTGTAGCAGTTGCTCATAACGGGCAGGCTTTCGACACACAGTTTTGGATATATCAAACTTGAAACTATATGACTTTCATTACTCTTTATGCAAAAAGATGTTCCAGTTATTCTATAGATTAAATGTTAAAAATTCGAAGATCTAGTGGCTATCGAGTTGATAAAACGGAAGTTTACTTCAACAAGTCCATATATGTAGGCATGTGTATATTGGATATATCAAAAATTGAAACTATATGACTTTCATTACTCATACATGAGACGACGTTCCGGTGACAAGGCACGAATTTGTTATAGCGATACAGATTCCCTAGTATACGTTGTAGAAACGCCTAATCTGTATGAAGTAATTAAACAAGACGTTCATGAACATTTCGACACCAGTGAACAAGATGTATACCGCACACGTAAGCAACACACGAATCTAATAGGAGAGTTCCCAAACGGGTTTCGGATTATGTTATAAGATGTCACCTCGGCTATATGGAGAATCAATAGAGCACTGGAAAAAAGAAACATCTATAGGGGTTAAGAATCATCTATCAACCCGCCTGGTCCAAGCGAGATCATATAGGGAGATTATTAAAACCTTAAAACTGTAGGTGTAAGTAATAGTCAGCGAAAAGAGACAGTTTGCGATCGCGTGAAGTGGGCCGATATGAAATCAGCATTTAAGGGACGCATGCGAACTGCTGTAATAACTAAAACCAAGCATATCGAACCGAAGGCTTTCATACAGGAAAACATCAATTGTGTAGTAAAATGTACAGTGTCACCGCCTCAGGATCTATATCAGCCGGTCTTACTCGTCAAAATGTACAATAAACTTCTGTTCCCGTTATGTCGCACTTGTACTGAAGAATTAAGCCAAACCGACTGTCAGCATGACGTCGAGGATCAAATCATCAACGGAACCTGGGTCTTGGACGAGCTGGTATTGGCCATTCGTAAGGGTTACATAGTGCAGTACATACAAGAGACCTGGTCGTACGATGTAACCCTGTATAATAAAGCATCCAAGTCTAGTGATTTGTGCCATTCTTGATTGTTATTACCAATTGTTGCTACAGAGTCTATGTGAAATCTACAGCTTTAATCGAACTCGCTGTTGTTAAAAACTTTGACTGTTCAATAGATCTAGATCTTGCATACAACCATTTTTACAGATGAACTAGATAATAAAATAAGTGAATTTCAACAGAAAGAGAGCGGCTGGACATTAAAACCTGTTGTTTATCGAATTGAATATCAGCAAATACAACTCCCTGAAAGCTTCTTCATATATAACACTTCCGGATCCTATCCAGCAGAAGAAAGCTGTAATAAACATTCAAAATTCCGATCAAAATTGTTTCATGTGGAGTATTCTAACGCTAACTACATTGACCCTCTTCCGCATGTCAAGTTCTACAGTATTGATACCATGAAACCAAAAGCTCGTAAAGAATTCCTAAAGTGGTACGAGGTAAAACAGGTTCTTGAGAATAAAAGAATAGTTAAGAAGGCGAAGGGTTATCAAGAAACATATAGTCAAAATCATATCACATAATATATGAGAATGAACTAAATTTTAACGAGTTGGAATTTCCTATTAAGTTAAAGGATATTAACAAATTTGCAGGCATCAATATATATATATATATATATATATATATATATATATATATATATATATATATATATATATATATATATATATATATATATATATATATATATATATATATATATATATATATATATATATATATATATATATATATATATATATATATATATATATATATATATATATATATATATATATATATATATATATATATATATATATATATATATATATATATATATATATATATATATATATATATATATATATATATATATATATATATATATATATATATATATATATATATATATATATATATATATATATATATATATATATATATATATATATATATATATATATATATAAATTTTAGTTGAAATTAATTTTTATTAAGTTGAATAATGATTTTACATTAAATAATATTTAGAATGCAAATTCATATAGAAAAATTTATCATCGATTATTATTTAATATTCAAAAATATATCTAGTTACTTTGTATGTCTGCTTAAATATCTAATTCATAAGGAAAATTTCTCGCTATGCTGGTAGTCGTGCTCTGTAGCTCAGTTGGTAGAGATACCACCTAGACAGTGGAGGGTCCTGGGTTCGAGTCCCAGCAGAGTCGATGATAAATTTTTCTATATGAATTTGCATTCTAAATATTATATATATATATATATATATATATATATATATATATATATATATATATATATATATATATATATATATATATATATATATATATATATATATATATATATATATATATATATATATATATATATATATATATATATATATATATATATATATACATATATTACAGTATACAAATTAACAAGTTAAATTCACATGTAAAAAGAAATAATTATGTTAGTATTATCACGCGAATATTGATTTAAGTTGTTTATTTTGCCATCGTATCGAAAATCGATACAATTTATATACTATCGAGCTAATCTTGATTGGTCAATGTTTTGTGATCACTGGTAGTCGGGGTGATCGCAAATTTCTAGTAAGTTGAGTTTGGTTCGTTAAATTATTATCTTCGCGCTACTTTGAAAGAATGTTAACCTCAGGCAAGCTAGTAGCCATCAGAATTAACTGCGGTTAATAGTGCTTTTTATAGACTTCTCAACAAAGTGGTATTCTCTCACCTCAATCCCTCCTGATCTGGCAGCAAACATCAATTGCTCTTCTACCTTTTATTTAATTTTGGTGTTACTTTGACTTTTTAAATTTGACCATTTTTATGAACAAATAAAGTCCAAGAGGCTGAATTCTGAAAATTAATATTATTACTGAAAAAATTGGCAACGTTCGTATGTAGACGAACTGGCACAAATGAAATGAATGCATTTTTGATTGACGCACGAATTCGTAGGCAGTCTTAAGAGAAATATTTTATCGTATGTATGTACTTATTTATATTACTTTAACTATTTTGTTTTGCAGGTCTATTCATCATGGGAAGCAGTGGAAGTTCTTCTGCTGGTGCGAAGTCTGCCGTCACTAACAAATCCGAGCCATTAAATAATAATGACATATTCACTAGAATAACTTTAGAAATGCAAGATGCTCTGAATCACTTGAAATCTTTAAGGTTTAAAATGACAGAAGATACGTACATCGCACAAAAGAAGAAAATGGAGGAACTGAATTTGAAGTTGACTGAATTTTCTAAATTTATCCAGATTAATGATGACATGATAAAACGATTAAGTACTGAGAAGACAGAATTAAAAGCTGCTTTGACTGAATCGGACTGTGTGTTGCGCGAGTATAAAAATGAGCTTACCAAATGTGCACAAGAGAAAGAAAATATTAAAGAAACATATAATCAAAAAGTACAAGACTTGTCTAAAAAAATATATCAACTACAACTTGATTTGTCTAAGGCAAATGATCTACGAAGAAAAATTTCAAAAGACCTGACAACTCACATACTCGAGTCTGAACTTCGAAAAGCTGAAATTAGGAAACGAAAAAAAGACAATATCCTTGTTTTGTCTTTTATACTTATTGTTATTACTTTTTTTATACTAGTAGCAGTGGTCGGAACGATGCTTTTTAAAAGTATCGCGATACGATACTCAATATTTTCTTTCAGAAGTGTCGCGATACCGATACTCGATACTTACTTTGAAAGGTATTGCGATACCGATATTCCATACTAAAAATGTATCGCCATACTATACTCAACAAAATTTCAACGTCTACTATTTAAATATTTTATCCCTTTAAAAAGTCTGGCTTATACAATTCAATTACTACTGTAAAGTTATTCACTTGAACTTCTTGTGAAGGAAATTCAATGAGAAATTACTACCTACTATACCTAAACAGTATGTATACGCAAACTATCCATACAAAAAATTCAAATTCTAAGAAAATGCAAATGTTTTAATACATCTTTATAAATAAGTTTAGAAATACTAAATAAAATTCCTTTTTGAATATACCTTTTGAATATGAACCCACCAGAGAGTAATATAAGTCAAAATTTAATATAAAAACTAAAATCGTGATTGGACTACTTTTTTGTTAGCGAGGGACTGGTTAAAAATTGCATTAAATTTCGAAAAAAGTTTAAATTACCTAAATCTTTGGATATGGAAATTGTTACCAAAATTCTTCGTGGTTCTACAATAGTTTTGCGAAATCATTTATTTGGTTCAAAATTACATAAATTATAGCACAATTAACTTAAACAATCGTTAATATTAATATTGTTAGTGTTTATTATGTTACTTAATTAATAATCATTGTAAAGGTATATGTAAATAGTCATATGTATATATTGTTAAAGTTGTAAGTAATAATTGATGTACATAATTAATATTTGTAATACCACTGTGTCGTTCGGCAAGCTAGAATGCTGGTCAGTTGTTCGTTGAATAAGTTCCAGAAATGTAGCATAAGTTGAGTTTACTTTATTGCATTCATAAATACAATTCTATTTTTAAATGCTATTTCGTTACACATTCCTTTATTAAAAATTTACACTTGTAAATAAATGAAACAAACCCCAGACATTGATATATTCTAACTAATATACGTGCAGTTTAAATAAATTAAATAAATACATATTCCCTAAGGATATTAATTTTATTGCATTGAAATTTATTTGAGATTTAACGAATACAAAATCAAGCAAACTTAAAGTATATATGACCTCGGTGTGTATTCAGACATCTATGCTTTACTTGCTTAAAACACGTCCAGTGTTTGTTATACACTGGTAACTGCAAACTTTTCATGAAAATCAACAACATACGGGACTGCATTAATTTTTAACTAGATATAACTTCTTCTGAAAATTACTGTAAAAACAATAAACTGACTCTTAATGCAGACAAATGTCACTCAATAACTTTCTCCAGAAATCGCTACATACACGACTTTTCACACAAAATCAATAACATCCAGCTTACAAAAAAGGATTATATTAAGCACTTCGGAGTGATATTCGTTAACAAATTAGTTTGTGACCATCACATAGACTTTATCGCTCAAAAGACTAATAAAACCCTTGGTTTTATAGTACTTCAACGACTTCAGACAACCTCAAACATACGTTGCACTATTTAATTCGTTGGTTAGAAGTCACCTCGAATATGCATCCGTTATATGGTCTACTTAGTACAACACTTACAACAATAGACTAGAAGCCATTCAAAACAAATTCTATAATCGCTTACAATACACATTTCCGAATCAAACCTTTAACTTCACTCTATTGGCAACTAGACGGACATATCTTAACAGAATATTGGCTTTTAAAATAATTAATAACTTAGTTGATTGACCTTGACCCTTGCCCTAGACTACTTTCTCTGTTTTACTTTCACATTCCACCAAGACTAACCAGAAATACTCAGCTATTCTCTTTATGTTTTAATCGAGCAAATTCTGCATCTAACTTATCAATTGCAACTCAATGAAGTGATGGGAAACATAGACTTGGACATCTTCACTATATCTCGTAATCGGTTTAAAATTTTTTTAAAACAATCATGACATCGGTGACATTTATTTATTTACCAAAGCTAGATCATTAGTCATTATTATTTACATACGAATTAACTAACTCCCTATAAATTACAAACGTATCGATTTAATATACTAATATATTCCAATTTACCAGAATTACTGTCAAAATGTTAAATATTTCATTCTATTAATAATATATTGTACTTAATAGTCATTTAAGTTATGTCTATTTTGTATTTATATAGTTTTTTTTTAATTTAGTGGAACCCTACAATTGGGTAACACTGTTGGGTTCTCAAATTATTTAAAATAAAAAATAAAATCAAATATGTAAGGGTATTACATGTAGGGTTTATTTTGAAAATTCTGCTTTTAATTGGACTATCCAACTTTTGAACAGGAAATTTATGAAGAGTTTATTTAGATTATGTTCGCTAACAATTAATTGATTTCTTATTATACAAAAACAAAATAGCAACAACGTCTGTGACATAATAAACATACTCATCAGGTTTAAGCAACTTTAACGCGGATAATAATTTATTAAGTCTTATATTATTCAGAAAACTATTACTGGGCAGCAGCACTCTAAACATGCACCATTAATAAGTCAAAACAAATCTTTTTTACAATGTTGCTATGAATATTATTATTTCTTTAAAAACTGTGGAGTAACTTATGCGACCCTTATTTCTGATACACATTTACTTTTGAATTATCAAGGTTTCAGTGAACTTCTAATAAAAAGTAACAACTATTAGTTGAAGATGATTCCAAAATGCTTAGTAAAATTAAAACAGACATTTTTTAATTAAATCCGTGTTATCAAAATATCAGGTTAATGCTATTGACATATGGATAGATACAGGTAACTTATGTGACACATACCAGAAAAGTAATCATTATTCTGAAGTAAATAATTATTTTCTGATCTGCTGAACCTTTACTATACTTGTATCACTATTTGTTGCTCCTACTTAATAACAACAAACTCGTTTTTAACAAACATATATTTAAATAAACGATAGATTCAGGAAAATTAAACTTATCTGAGAATGACCGAGGTACACTGTCGGCTTTGTTCTGCACCCATCGGGTCTTTGGTGCAAATGATCCCGATACGTTTGCAAATTAGCACTTTTTGTAGTGGTTACGTTGAGTTACAGAATGACGTTTTAAATGTTTTCTTTAAACAATTAAAAAACTTTTAAAGTTTACTAAAATAGTAATAGATATCGCTAAAGGTGAATAACGTTAGACTAACTAACGTTACTAACAGATGTGTGCAGTGCAAATTACATTAGAAATTTCGAGAAAAGGGATTTATTTAATTTTAAATACAGGATGATACCTATTCTAAATAAACATGTTGTTAATTATTCGGTTCATCGTGAGTTTTTGTTGAGGTTCTGATATGATTTAGTATCTCTCCTTTATTCTTGTAAAACATTCAAAGTTATCATAAACCCTGGAAAGCTTCATAACCTTAAAACAACAAGAGCTTTGTATTATTTAGTTAAAAAACTTTGTTACATGATTTAAGAATTGGTTGCTAAGTATCGATGTTATACTTACATTATTAATTGAATTAAACTTATTATGCATTAACAGTAATAATTTGGCTTCCTGTGAGGATCGAAATGTTATAATAAAATAATATTGTTAAGTTCAGTTAACAATCTTTACTATTGATAAAAAATTGAAGAAAAAAGAAGAATAATAACTGTTGTTCATCCATATTGAATAAATCACTCTGCAAATAAAATCAAATTTATAAAGGTATAAAAGAGAAGAGAGAAATGAATAAGTTACCAATCTATATCTTTTATTTGTCTCAAATTGGAAGAATATATAAAATGCAGCTTTATCTAAACTGAAGTTCTTGTATTTCAAAATTTTATAACTCTTGGTTAAATTATTTTGGTGGAGGTTTGTAAAGTTGCTTCATTACCACATAATTGTTACTATTTTAGATATAGGGGCTGTTTTTATTAATGATATCAGATCAACAACATTTAATTATGTTGCGCTGTGGAACGTTCATTAAAATGCTGTAAATGTAATTGGGTTATTATTTGAATTTGTTGTCATCTAAAAACATAAATTTGTTAAAATAGCAAGGTGTATAAAATTATTTTTTGTAATTAAGGATATAAATAGATGTTTGAAAATTAGGTTCCATCGGCATTCAAAGGAGGACTCTTTTTATAACGAACACATAAGTATAGCATACCAATGGATTCGGAATTTAATTTCCTATATGTTTATCTAATTAATTTAAGTGTTAATTAAGTTTAAAAACCCTCTTTCGAGTTATATCTTGCATATAGTGCACAAATATTGTTCAGATTAATAAAAATTAAGGTTATGACCTAATTTAGAGGTGTCAAAGTCTTGAGATTAGATTTAGTAATGTTAAACGTCAAAGTTGTTTAATTAAGAAAGTTTTAAAATGAAAATGTTTATTTAAGTAGTGCCTCAATTTAAACAAGTAATTATTATTCTATGATTGAATTTTGGTAAAAAGACAAATATTATAATGGATTTGGATAATAAGAAAAATGTATGTACTTGCCATTGATGAATAACAATTATTGGATTTGGTATTCTAGTTTGTAAACCTTTGATTGATTTGGATATATTTATGATTGGATTGTTGGCACTGTTTCTTCAATTATTTGTATAGTTAATGATAGCAGACAGGGATAATGATACCAAGGATTTCAGTATATCAAGTTGGTATTTAGAAACCGCCAATTTTAAGAAAATTAAAAGGAAGAAACTACAATCCTTGTAATTTAAAAAACCGTGAGTTTTTCAGTAGCCATTACAGCCCGTACGATATTTGTTGAGTCAAACCTCCTGAAAGACCACTATCTCACTTTCCCAGAATTAACCGCATTCGACACCCGAGTTAAAAAGACAATGGCGGCGTCGCCGGCATTTACCAGTTATACAAATAAATTTTTCTTTGTTTATTCTTTTTTTTTTGTATTGTATTATTGTATTGTATAATAACATGTACCAAGATGATAGTCACAAATTATTGTAATAAAAAAGAAAATCAAAACACATGACTTACAAGATTGCAAATAGTTTTTACAAACAATCTACGTTTCAAGGCTTTTGCTGCTTGCAAATATCAAGTCGTGGCAGACCGTTGCGTTCCGAGAATAGAACGTCATCGGTTTTCTCCTTTCTGGGCATTCTGGCTCAACAAATATCGTACGGGCTGTAGATCAATTAATAATAAGAAATTTTAATGATACCAAAAAAAGCATAGAGAATTGTAAACAAATTGTTCTCTTTATTGCAAGAAGTAATTTTTTTACAGTTAAACTAAACAATTATTTGTTTTGATATGAATTTAATTTATCTCCAAATAAATAATATTTAATTATTTTGAGATTAATCAAAAATTAATTATAGAATTAAAAAGAGAGAAGCTGTATTCATATTGTTCATTTCTATTTAAATCATAAACAATATTTTTTTATTTCTTATAAAAGAAAATATTTCTTTGATAATATAATTTTGTTTTGTTTGTTTATTGTTTAATTGTTACTTGGTAATAAAAAATAAAATTGTTGTTATTATCGATGAAGTTTATTTTGATAAATGTGTTTTTACATTACTGTACCCCTAAATATAAGAATCTAGTTATCCAATGAAACGACCCGCCTAAGAGAGTGCCAATTTGTGGAGAGTTAAACATTTCACAACTTTACACATGGAACATTATACTACTATATGGAAATATAGTAGTATAATGTAGTAAACACAAGATAAAAAAAAATAAATTTAAAATTCGCGCCATCGGACGTAACGCACTTTCTCTCTTGCGCTACAATTATATTCAATTGTTTTTTCCTGGTAGTCAGGTTCATAAATAAAACACTTTAGATAAGTAAGTACTGTATTACCAACACTGGACAAATTGCAGCGCCAAAGTGGTTGTGGGGAAAACTAAAATCGGATGGCGGGAGGTTTAAATATAATAATCATACTATATCTCATTTCTATAATTCCAATACATTTTAAATCTCTAAGGATTTATGTGGATGCAGTGTTCTACCCCAAACTATGTTGATATTATTAAATGATAAATAATGATATCAACATACATCAGTTTGGGGTAAAACATCCACACAAATCCCTAGAAATTTAAAATGGATTGGAATAATAGAAATGAGATATAGTACAGAGGATAATTTTTAAATGTTGTAAAAATATACTCAAATATGAATACCTACTTACAAATTCTTATATTTATATAAATATTTGGATACAAATACTAATTAAAGTTTAATTTTCGAGACTACAAAATAAAACAACTAAAATAATAAATTGTAAAATCATTGCAGAACCTTAGCTTGTAAATATACAAATAAATATAAACAGACTACACTACTTCTTATGTATGTAAATAAGGTAGACTCTAAATCTTAAAACAGTGAACCATCGTTTCGAGCATGTTTGGGGTGGTTGATTTTCTTTGTCACTTCCTTCATTAACATCTGCATAAATATTTAATTCTTTACCCACTTTTTTAATAATTTGACATCTTTAGAAAATCAATGCCGTTTACTGTAATGATCTTCACAACCAAGTACGCAACATTTATTTTTATATAATCCATGTTTGGGTGGGTATCCATGTTTTCCTGCAAGCATGTAGATACACAGTGAAGGAAAAGCATTAAACTAATATATTTTTGTTAAACGTACCCTTAAATCTATTCACTAAATTCGGACTTCACAAATTAATAACAAAATTAGTTGTTTGCACCATTTCAGAATTAATTACCGAACACAATAACGCCTAAACCGTAAATTTAACACACGCACATCATGTTCGAAATTTTCAAATTTTCTTCGATTGTTTCATTGCCATCCGCTTTAGCTAACCTATGACTGATGCAGTTGGCCATGATTGTTTTGAAGGGTGGCGCCTCTCGACGGTTGCGGGGAAAAGCTTTAGCAAATACGTAAACCTTCAAATTATAGTCCAAAGTTGGTACATTTAACTTTCAGTTCTAAAGTACGTGTTCTGTGGTCAGGTTTGTATCTTTTATCTTGGGATGTCATTAGAAAATTTCTATTTCGTTTTCAATAATAAAACTATTAATGTTATGTGATTTTTTTGATCATCCGAACTCCTTACAGTTTTAAGAAGTGGGATTCGCATTCGTGATAAATTAAGAAGATTAAGAATAACTCAAGAAAAAAAATTTAATTGAAATGGCAACTTTAGGCGAAATTAATAATTTGAAGAAAACTATCGAGAGTGCTCCGCGCAATTCCGTTGGAACTTTATACAAAATTATATTTGATGACGGATCAAGATTAAATCGAAAGAAACTATGTAAGTTTACTTTGCTTTTACTAGTGATTCAGAACAATTTCGAGAAATGGTGACTGCCATAACATCTAATCTTAGTATTGCCGAATTAGTGTCAGTTTGTATTTTACTAAATGTATCTTACGAAGGTACTGCTGATCAATTAGCTACGAGAATTTGTATTGTGTTAACTGATTTTGAACAATTAAGAGAGGAAACGTCGGAAGCGGAGGAGGAAGACGAAGAATTTACGAGTAAAGGCGCCAAGGAAGTAGCTTGCTCAGTTCTACCTGAACCATCATCTGGGTTCCCTAAATTTGTCATGACTTCTCGTGATGTGGAGAACACGATTCGTCTATTTAATAGTAAGGATACTTGTCCTATTAATACATGGGTGACCGATTTTGAAGATATGGCTAAACTCATGGTCTGGACCGACTTGCAATGTCTGTTTTTTGCAAAAAGATCATTAGTAGGCTTAGCCAAACTGTTCGTTCAAGGTTTACGAGGAATCGCCAGTTGGCAAGTACTCAAAGAGCAACTTTTAAAGGAATTTACAGTAAAGATGAATAGCGCTGAACTGCATCGAACGTTAAGTAAAAGGAAGATGTATAAAGTTGAGTGTACACACGAGTATTTATTGAAAATGAAGGAATTGGCCTAGAGGGGGAATATAGAGGGGGAAGCCGTTGTACAATATGTTATCGACGGTATCGCACATGATGTTGAGCATAAACTGTCGTTGTACGAAGCTCGTACTTATGAACAATTGAAAAATAAGTTGAATATTTACGAGAAGGTGAAGAAATCTCGGTTAAAGGTGTCCGTGCTACATACAACTTAGTGGATAACACTGGGTGATTAATTATTTATTAGCTTGTACGGTTATTTTATTAAGTTTACGCTGAATAATCATAACAATTTAATATTGCGTTAGTATCTGATTTCTGCGTACTTATCTATCTTATTTTTTTTTTGTTTATTTATTTATATCAAGAAACAAACAGGTTAATAAAAACCTCATTACATGTTTCTTACATATAGTAAAAATTAAAACAATTCGCCAATAAGTAAAACAGACATTTCAAAATAAACACTATAAAATAAAACACTTTTAATGAGATTACCAAAGTTGAATGAAAAATATTTTAAACATATTATTATAAAAATATATATAAAAATAAAAATGTACTTAGTTCTATTTCTGTTAAGAAAAATTTAAAATGAAAATATTATCTGGTATATACTAAGTTTCATGGTTATAACAGATTAAGTTGTTTTAATTCATTACGTATAATGATGCTATTTACCCCAAAGCTGCCAAACTTTAGCAGGTGGTGAAAGTCATTAAAAGCTCTAGAAAGAGAATAAATTGGCGAGTGCAATCTCATATTAGTTTTAAAAATTGATGTATACAAAGTACATTTGAACCTCAGACCATGACACGGAATATTAAACTTAAATTTAGATAATATTTCAGGCGAGTCAATGCAATTAGTAAAAATTTTATTTAAACAATAATTTAAAAGATAACCTCCGATTTTCTAGTTTGGGTAAATGAAATAAATGTCTTATAGGATTATAAGATTCATACCCAGGATTACGTCCAAATCTCTTAAAATATAAAAATTTTAAAAACTTATTTTGGACTCTTTCAATCTTATGAACATTAGATTGTGTAGAAGGATTCTTATTAAAAAACCAAGATTGCGAAGACTTTCATTTACTATTTTTCCACATGATAATTAAAAGAGAGTACGCTATCAAAGTGTACCCCAAGGTCTCTAATAGTAGCCACTTTGTTAAGAACAATGTTATCTATGTTATATGTTGTTATTAAGACCTGATTTTTTAATGAATACGTCATCGCGGAACATTTAGAGACATTGAACGATAATTTATTGTTTTTAGACCAACGAAGCAATTCATCAATATATTTTTGCAGTAAGTTAGCATCATCAATAGTTTTAATGTTTCTGAGAATTTTCAGATCATCTGCATATAACAAACATTTAGAATTCTTAACGTAGTTAGGCAGATCATTAATAAAAAGCACAAAAAGCAATGGACCTAGATTTGACCCTTGAGGTACACCAGACATTGCAAGATATGATGCTGATTTAGAGCCTGAATAATGTACATATTGTTTTCTGCTGTTTAGATAAGACGCAAACCAGTTAATAAGAAACTCAGAAAATCCATAAACAGATGACAATTTCTTTAATAAGATTAAGTGATCAACTTTATCGAAGGCTTTTGATAAGTCTGTATAAATAACATCCATTTGACCTCCATCATCTAAAGTTTTACAAATTTCTTCACAAAAACACATTAGATTGGTATCAGTAGAACGACGTTTAACAAAACCATGCTGTTCATTACAAATAAAACTTTTTATATGCATATAGACTTTGTTGTATACTACAGACTCAAATATTTTTGCAGGTACTGATAGTATTGAAATGGGCCGATAGTTGGATACATTGTTACGATTTCCAGATTTAAAAATAGGCACAACCTTAGTTTCTTTCCATTTGCTTGGAAATGTGGAAGTCTTAAGTGATATGTTGAATATTGTTAGCAAAGGTCTAGCTAAATACTCACAGCATCCCTTAAAAATATAACTAGGTATACCATCAACTTCCACACATTTACTAGATTTCAATTTGTTTATTGCATTTACTACATCAGACAATTCGAGTGATTGAATGTTTAAAACAACAGAAGTTACACAATTATAATCATAAGAAATAGCAGTGGAAGAAGATGGATTGTATACAGATGAGAAGTAATCTGCAAATGCTTGTGCTACTCCATGGCTGGTGACTAACTGTCCATCCAATTCAAAATTTACATCTGCCCCGCGGTTCTTTCGTTTTGTATTTATATAATTCCAAAAAGTGTTTACGTCCCCATTACTAATATTATGTTCAATAGTCTGTAAATAGTTTTTGTGTGCAATATTAATATTCCGTTTGATTAGAGCACGTAATCTTTTAAATTCAATAGAGTTAAACTGCGATCGGTTTCTATTCTTGTGATAATATTGTTTTAACTTTATGTCTCGGATTATTTCAGGTGTGAACCAGGAAGGATATTTACTAGCTTTAAGTTTACTTTTGGGAACACAAACTTCTAAAATGTTATTAATTTTATTGTAAAAAACATTCACCGCTTCATCTACATCAGTACACAAATCCAAGTCATTCCAGTTGCAATGTATTATCATATCAGGAAGTAATTGAAAATTAGCTCTTCTGAAATTGTATGTTAATGTATTAGAAGTTATGGAATTATTAGTTTTACTTACAGTCTTAGCAGTCAACAACAAAGCTGGATGATGATTATCAAGTGGAACAAGCGTTAGATGTTCTCGTGAAACCGTTACATTGAAATTAGCAAATACAAGATCTAATGTTTTATTGTTAATATTAACAATATTATTCAGAGAAGAAAGGTTAAAGAAATTTATAAACTCTGCCATCGTTTTTGCATTAGAACTGCCGTTAGAAAAATTAAGTTAGTTAATCAGTACCTACTTATTATTAATTTTGCCAATTTATGTGAAATTTGGGATTTAACGTATGTTAGCTTTATGTTGACCTTATTTCAAACTTATGTGTAATTTAAGTCGAAATTAGGTCAAAGAACAATTATGTTCACTTATGCTAAACCTTATGCTACTTTAACCTTATGTGAATTTGAATTATGTATGTACTTATCTGGAAGTACTTTTATTAGAACCTTATTTCAAACTTATTTATGTGAAATTTGGGATTTAACTTATGTTAGCTTTATGTTGACCATATTTCAAACTTATGTATAATTTATGTCGAAATTAGGTCAAATAACAATTATGTTCACCTATGCTAAACCTTATGCTACTGTAACGTTGAAATTCACAGCATTGTTTGTTTGATGGTCACTGTTTAAAACCAAGCTTCTCCGTAGTTTGGTTATCACTGGTTTTCCCTTCCCTCGGTTTATCGTGAATCCCTCGCTCATGCGCGGTTACGCTTCCTTCTCAATAGTAGAGTCGAGTAAGAAAAATGGCTTTTTGGCATTAGAAGTTGAATGTTCGAGATATGTTAGAAAATTGATTTTGGATATTAATTCGCTTTAGCGGAATAAATCTCGCATTCAACAGAATGATCGCTTGATTAGTTATATGCGATCAGTCGTCAAATTAGACGGATTACGTTCTGGTGCTAACCATTTAGGTAAATTTTTTTTTTCTCCAATGTGCTAAAATCTTACAAATGTCTTTTTATTTTAGGTAATATTATTTCCCTAGCCGTCACCTTGAGGGAATTGTATTGTAAAAGACCTTTCAGTTTATAGAAAGGTGAAAATCTTCAAATATTTAAAATTAATACAATATACAGGGTGATTTCTTTGTAGGTCTTTTTGTGTTGGGTTTTGTTGTTCGTTGTCGTTTATTCTTGTTCCTGCCTCTCTGATCGTGGGTTCATTTAGAAGGTCCTTCCCCTTTGGGTGCGTACCTACATCTCTACATGTACCGGGTCGGAACAAAACAACAGATATCGAAGGGTGAAGCGAAAACCCATAAGCAAGGCTTTAAATAAAACAGCCGTGGGTCTTCGAATGGTGGGATGTTTGTCTAAATTTGTATGTATTCTGTGTCATTTTATTTATATATATATTGCTGTGGATGGTAGTTTCAAAATTTTGGAAAATTTTGAAAATTTTGTGAAAATCTAAAATTTTTGTTAAATACTAACACTTTTGAAATATTTTTATCAACTTTTCCAGTTAAAAATAAATTTGAGGTATTTTATGGTGTGTCATTGATTATACAATCAATGTGTATACTTTTTAATAAGGTTAAATAATACATGTTTCTTTATTATTATCAAATAGCTTACTCACCGATTACTTAAGTATACGTAACATCCAGTTGTTCGCAAGTTTGTTATGATGTAATTCAATTATGTATAATCCCAAATGTGTATATCGACGGGTTATGTGATTTTTAAAGGTTTTTATTAATGTAAATAGATCGTTATTATTGCGTAAAAGTATTGGATAATTAATCTGTAATAGATGTGTCACTTTTATAAGAATATTAATCTGCTATTATGTATTATATGAGTGTACAGTTTGTATTAGTTTGTAAGGTGACGTCAAATTGTGTAATATAATTATGTAAATAGTCAATAGTATATAAGCTTAGAAAATAATAATTTTAAGACACTTACTGTTAAACGACGAAAGAGTAAAGATATTATAGTAAATCAAGCGACAAAGTAAAGTCGTGGCTGATAATATTGTAAAAATTTAAATAGTCTAGAATTAAATAGACAAGTTAGTTGGTGATTTGAATACGGCGAAGGTGTAAAAAGTATAAATTGTAAAAGTGTATATGATTATAAAGAACCACCTTTAAGATAAATTACTTGCTAAAGTTAAGCAAGATAATAAATCTACGTTGAAACCTTAAACGGGTGTTTTATTTCGTTAACACAAAAACAACTATAAGTATCCTACGAAAAAGGGAAATTGTACCCGCAATTAATAAACAAAAGTGAGTTACCAGAATCAAGTTTTGGATGAAATTATATGGGAAATCTATTGCAAAAGGAAGAAAGTCAACCGGAATTGGAGATCAGCCCTGGATCAACATAAAGTGATCTACCCTGCCAATGGTTTGGGAAAGAGGACATCTATAGTTAAAGGAAAGAAGAAATATTATAAAAAGGTAGGAAGTTATTTCCTTTTTGTATTGGCATTTGCTGAAGAAAAGACTATCGTTTGTGAAGTGTAGTAAAGTGATTTGAACAATTTAGTAATAGTTAAAAATTAATTAAGATTTCACTTTTAAAAGTGTTTTTAAATTTCAATTTGTATATTTTTTAATACCACAAGAATCCACATTCACCCTGAGATGAGTCTTTATTAAATTTAATTCTAATATGTTAAGTTATTTAACTGGCGCCCAACTCTCTTACGTAAACTTGAATTAGTCAAGAACTAACGTAACATTAATTTTATATAACCATTGCATTATTAAATCTATTAAAAGGTATTTTCAAATCATATTAGATATTATAAAAGAGGGAAGTTGAAAAGCATATCCAAAGTTCAGTCATTTTAAAAATCAATTTAATTATAAAGTAATTATCTACGATCGAACGGCAATTATTCAGTTTCAAAATATATTATAAAATTTTTTAAAGTAATTTATTATTTTTAATTAACCAATATTACTGCATTTACTTATGTCGCTGTCAACATTTGTTAATGTCGGGCAAAATACTATATTTTTTTTAAATGAGATATCACTGCAATATATATATATATATATATATATATATATATATATATATATATATATATATATATATATATATATATATATATATATATATATATATATATTTATTCAATGTGTTTACAATTTATTCATGCATGTTAATTTTAAGAACAACACGAGATCTCGAGTAGTGGAGTTGTCTTAGGGTAGTTTTAAGCCAACTGTGATACAAATCACCATTCACCGTTTTTTTATTAAACATTAAAAAATTTTTATCTGCACAATAGACAATAGTTACAATTAAAATAAAGCCCTACTTAGAAAGTTTACATTTCACTACGTGTGTTTTATTTATTTATTATTTATTTGTTTGTATGATTTTAATATTGCTTTCCAGCTCGTCATTTGTAAGTATATATGTACAGTACGACCAAAATTGTGGAAGTTGCCCATATTTTAGTAGAAGATCTATCTCTTCGTTTGTCTGATAAGCTTGAAGCTTTAGTAATAAGCATTGTTTTTAAACGAAGTGGCGCTTGTTTTTTTATCTTTTATATCTTGTATTACCCCGCCCCTCTCCGACTTATTGGGGGTTAGCCGGCAAAAACTAAAGCAGTGTTATTTGGATCAAGCTGATACTTCCAGCACAGCTACATTTTGGTAGGTTAAGTATTTATTTATATAAAAATAGCCTTTGTGTTTCTGTAGGCTATACTACTTTAACCTTATGTGAATTTGAATTATGTATGTACTTATCTGCAAGTACTTTTATTAGAACCTTATTTCAAACTTATGTATAATTTATGTCAAAATTAGGTCAAAGAACAATTATGTTCACTTATGCTAAACCTTATGCTACTTTAACCTTATGTGAATTTGAATTATTTATGTACTTATCTGCAAGTACTTTTATTAGAACCTTATTTCAAACTTATGTGTAAATGCAATTGCTGTTTCTAATTAGGTCAAAGACAACAATTATGTTTACTTATGTTCAACATTATGTTAACCTTATGTGAATTGAATGAAATATGGACTTATCTTTCATTTCTCTTAGTTGTTATAGTGTTAGTCAACGCTTGAGGTGAAGCGTTAAGTCAGGTTGGCCGAATCTGTAGTAAACACAAGATAAAAAAAATTTTAAATTCTCGCCACCGGATGTAACGCACTTTCTCTCTTGTGCTACAAGTATATTCAATTGTTTTTCCTGATAGTCAGGTTTGTATCTTTTATTGTGGGATGTCATTAGAAAATTTGTATTTCGTTGTCAATAATAAAACTATTAATGTTATTTGATTTTTTTGACCATCCGAACTCCTTACAATAATGTTATATCAGTCTAATAAAACACAAAATTAATCGTCAAATTCACTTATATCTTAATTTTTTATTTTACCTTAGTATGCTAATTAATATTTCTTAACGTTTACTGTCTCCATCCTTACTTTGTGGAACTCCATAATCATGAAATATAATATAAATACAAAGATTAGTTAAAGTTTCACCAGTTTTATTAATATCTTAACCTGACAATATTGTTTCGACACTTTGTGTCATTATCAAAGGTAGATAAGATTGATAAACAAACACGTTGTTAAGGATAAATACATACAGAAAATAGGTAACTAGATACAATACATAACAAAAACTAAATATCTAACACTTCTAATAAAGGAGAATTACTAAGCTCAGTTTGTTCATTCATTAAAAGCTTCTAAAATGTCTAATTTGTGTTTGCTGTTGCAAAAATGTAAGAATTTAATGTTGTTTTGAGGTGTCATTGGGTGGTTCTGTTCCAAAATGTGTTTGGCATAATTCGATTTTTCTGGATGTTTAAGTCTATAAGAGCGTACGTGTTCTTTGTATCTTATGTCGAAATTTCTAACTGTTTGTCCAATATAAACCGAGTTACAAAAAGAACAATTCAAACGATAAATGCCGGATTTCATGATATCTTGTGTTTTGTCTTTAGCATTGAATAAAAATGAAAAGGTGTTGGTGTTAGTTTTATACACTCTAAAAAATTACCGGTGAATTATACCCTAAAAAATGGAGGCAACTATGTTACCTCCATTTTTTGGGGTAAATTTACTTCAAAGTGTAATTTTCATAGGAAGTGGGGAAATTTCAACATTAGGTTAAATTTGCATTGTAATGTTTCCTTTTTAAGTAAATTTACAGATTAAAATTACAATCTCAATGTAATTTTACATTTTAACATTAAAACACCTGTGTAAAGTTACATGGCAAAGTTAATATTTCATGGCAATAGTACTTTTCAGGGTTAAAATACAAATGTGAAAATACTTCTTGAATGTAACGATGAGTTGCGAAAGTACTTGCAAATTCAATCGTTCCTCTGAATATTACTTACATAGGTAAAGGAATTGTATGAAACAAAATAAAATCAAAGTAATTTTTATTGAACGTATGTACTTATATAAAATATAAGACATTAACAGAACTTCTTTTCAGGGGCTTTCGGAAATATTTGGTCTCTCAAAGACATTCAGATAAAGTTTCGATTCCACCTAGAAAATTAAAAAATTATAAATTATATAAACAATTATACACGAGTACCTTTCTCAATTACAGTTATGCTAGTTTATTTCGAATTCTTCAATTTTTGATTCATCCTAGAAAAACATTAAATTAAATATTTTTATTTTATTGGTTTAAATTTGTAATTTTAACATATAGGTACTTACCGATTATTATTTTTTAACTTCTACTATAAAATAAAATTCTTCCCATCTTCGGTCATACTTGTAAATATTTGCCTTTAATAAATGCGCACTACACTACAACGAAAAACAAAATATTAATGAGCAACAGAATGAACACTTCGTTCGATATCGATAGAGTACGCCTCGCCGAAATCATAAAAGAATGGTACACACCATTCCGACCATTCCCCAAAAAGCCTATTTGGACTGTTCATAATGGATTCCTGAATTCTTTCACGAAACGAAGGTCACAAACAAGTGCGATCAGCGAAATATTAATTAAGGGTAAATATTAAGGGTAAAATTACACTATTCTTGTTCAAGTTCATCTTATCTTTAATATTACACTAAAAATGAATTAAGTTATTGAGCAATTATACATTTGTAAGGAAAAAATTGTCTGAGTTATGTAAATTTATATTATGGATAGTGATTTTAACCAGTTCAATGTAGTAGAATTACTTATATTTGTATAATTTTACATAATTACAGGGCATTTTACCACAAATAGTAAAACTACTAAATGTATAGGTAAAATTAATTTTAGGGTAAAAATACCGCAAATAATAGCGAAAAGTTACCTCTTTCCCAAGGTAATTTTACCTCATTTTTTACAGTGTAGGTTATTTTGTAACTATGGTGGTTTTTCTTATTATAGTTGCAATTTGTTCTGATATCTTGCCAAAGTATGGTATTGATATGTAGTTTGTGTCTTGTATTTGAGTGTCAATTAGAAATATTCTTTTGATAGCTAACCTATAATCTTTTTGTGGAAATAAAGTGTCAATCATGTTATGGTTATAATGGTTTTCATGTGCTAATTGTTTGATGATTGAAATTTCTTTATTAAAATGTGATTGTTTCATTGGAGTAGTTAAAGCTCGGTGTACTAAAGATCTATAAGCCGCTAGTTTATGCATTTTATGATGACATGAATCGTTAGGAATAGTGACGTCTGCGCTTGTGGGTTTTCTGTATATGGAAAAATCAAATTAATTGTCTGTATTAATTGTAATAGTTAAATCCAAAAAATTAATAGCTCTATTTTGTTGTGTTTCTTGTGTAAACGTGATGTTTGTGTGAAGACTGTTAATAAGGATTAAAAATTCATTGATAACCTCAAAAGAACTGTCAAAACAAGCTAAAATGTCATCAACGTAACGAAACCAAAAAATAATGTGTTTAGAAAGATCTAATTCAAATATTCGATCTTCCAAATTATCCATAAATATGTTAGCTAATAGAGGAGAATTACCCATAGGTAAACCATCCTTCTGTAAATATATTATATTATTAAAAGTGAAATAATTTTGACTGATACAAAGATCAAATAATTGAATTAACTCTAATCTTTTTACTAATTCTACATTACTATTAACTAGGAAATTATCTAACAAAGGAATACAGTCTTGTGGTGGAATCTTTGAAAACATGGTACAAATGTCAAAGCTTACAAGTTTTGAATGTGCTGGAAGATGTATGTTCTGTAGTTTTTCTACTAGTTCTAATGCATTTTTGACAGAGTATTTCGATTTGTATCCTATGATGTTAATAATATGGTTGAGTTTCTTGGACAAGGTGTGATTAGGTGCGTTGATATATGATACTACTGGTCGTATAGGCATGTTGTGTTTATGTGTTTTAATCAGTCCATATCCTTTCGAAAGATGTTTACACACAAAAGGTTAATGATTTTATTAATAAAGAAAATTTAGTTGTTTTAAACAAAGATCCTACCACAAAGTTCCAAAAAGAAATAAACAAGCTTTAGCAAACTGCAATATCTGCTTTAACGAATTAGAAAAACAACAAATCATACATAAAAACCCACAAGCACCAAAACTATATGGACTGATTAAAACACATAAACACAACATGCCTATACGCCCAGTAGTATCATATATCAACGCACCTAATCACACATTGTCCAAGAAACTCAACCATATTATTAACATCATAGGATACAAATCGAAATACTCTGTCAAAAATTCATTAGAATTAGTAGAAAAACTACAGAACATACATCTTCCAGCACATTCAAAACTTGTAAGCTTTGACATTTGTAACATGTTTTCAAAGATTCCACCACAAGACTGTATTCCTTTGTTAGATAATTTCCTAGTTAATAGTAATGTAGAATTAGTAAAAAGATTAGAGTTAATTCAATTATTTGATCTTTGTATCAGTCAAAATTATTTCACTTTTAATAATATAATATATTTACAGAAGGATGGTTTACCTATGGGTAATTCTCTGAGTCCTCTATTAGCTAACATATTTATGGATAATTTGTAAGATCGAATATTTGAATTAGATCTTTCTATATACATTATTTTTTGGTTTCGTTACGTTGATGACATTTTAGCTTGTTTTGACAGTTCTTTTGAGGTTATCAATGAATTTTTAATTCTTATTAACAGTCTTCACACAAACATCACGTTTACACTAGAAACAAAACAAAATAGAGCTATTAATTTTTTTGATTTAGCTATTACAATTAATACAGCCAATGAATTTGATTTTTCCATATACAGAAAACCCACAAGCACAGACGTCACTATTCCTAACGATTCATGTCATAATAAAATGCATAAACTAGCGGCTTATAGATCTTTAGTACACCGAGCTTTAACTACTCCAATGAAACAATCATATTTTGATAAAGAAATTTCAATCATCAAACAATTAGCACATGCAAACCATTATAACCATAACATATTGACACTTTAATTCAACAAAAAGATTATAGGTTAGCTATCAAAAGAATATTTCCAATTGACACTCAAATACAAGACACAAACTACATATCAATACCATACTTTGGCAAAATATCAGAACAAATTGCAACTATAATAAGAAAAACCACCAGTTACAAAATAACCTATAAAACTAACACCAACACCTTTTCGTTTTTATTCAATGCTAAAGACAAAACACAAGATATCATGAAATCCGGCATTTACCGTTTTAAATTGTTCTTTTTGTAACTCGGTTTATATTGGGCAAACACTTAGAAATTTCGACATAAGATACAAAGAACACGTACGCTCTTATAGACTTAAACATCCAGAAAAATCGAATTATGCCAAACACATTTTGGAACAGAACCACCCAATGACACCTCAAAACAACATTAAATTCTTACATTTTTGCAACAACAAACACAAATTAGACATTTTAGAAGCTTTTGAAATATACAGACATAAACGCACAGTACCTTTAATGAATGAACACACTGAGCTTAGTAATTCTCCTTTATTAGAAGTGTTAGATATTTAGTTTTTGTTATGTATTGTATCTAGTTACCTATTTTCTGTATGTATTTATCCTTAGCAACGTGTTTGTTTATCAATCTTATATCTTACCTTTGATAATGACACAAAGTGTCGAAACAATATTGTCAGGTTAAGATATTAATAAAACTTGTGAAACTTAAACTAATCTTTGTATTTATATTATATAATATTTCTTAACGTTAAAAAATGTTTTTAAAAATGATTCTTCATTTTAAAAACATTGAAGACGGAGTCCAGCTTACAGAATAAACAGTTAAGTACAATAATATATTTAATAGTCGTTATCATATAATATGTACTTGTATAATGACTTAAACACTATGCAGTTTTAATATTAAACTAACAATTCAATAAAGCCCGGTAAGTGACGTTCCTGGTTCTACTTCCTGGTTTCTTCTAGGCTTCCTGAGCGATGTAGACTGCAACTCAAACTGAAGTATCCGACAGAGAGCGGTCTTTACATACCATGTCCCACTTAAAAAAAGTGAAGTTTTCCTGTTCAAAGATTTATACTTTTGGTCTGTAGTATTGAACACTCTGTATACTAATCAATAATAAATTTATGCAGAAACGCCGATTTAGATATATATCAGCAGTATATATATATATATATATATATATATATATATATATATATATATATATATATATATATATATATATATATATATATATATATATATATATATATCAGTATTGTTATAGTCGTTTAAATGTAACTTTTTAATACATTATGTAATTTTTTTAAACTTGGATTTAAAAAAAAGCAGAAAAACTTAATTTGCTCCGAAACTGTGCAGAGTTTCAATGCATAAATTAGGTAAACATACTTAAAATAGTGTAGAATCGAAAACAGTAAAAATATACAGGGCGTTCTATTGACAAAAAGTTGACAGTAGTTACAGCAATATTGCGTTCCCTGTTTATACAAAATTATTATAAAATTACAATTTGTTTTATACCAACTAACTTTGATATTTAACTTTGTTTCGTAATTCTTACAGTTTTCAACCTGTACATAATGATTGGCAGTTTAGCACACAGTAGCCCTAGCACCCTATTGTTATTAACCCGGGTAATTAGGACAAAAGTCGATGCAACACTGAAAACGTCTGTTATTAATGTGCTTATATTAAATCTCCTGTACTGGCTGCCTGGGCTTTCAGACACTGGAACTCTTGAAATGCTGGATAAGTGCAGGGCATCGCTGGAACGTTATAAACAAATAGTGCGTGCCCTAAGCCCCTGACGGAACTCAAATAAAATAAGCAATAAGGACCATAAGCGATAGGTTGCGGTGTTGCATTCAGTGACGTGCGGTGAGAATTTAGGCTAGGGAAGCAACCACGATTTTAATTTTAATATACCTAGGTACAATAAAAAACAGTGTTATAATTATTAAGCTTAAAAGTTTTTTAAAGAAGAACTTTTACACTTCAGTAGTATTCTTTTGCTCTATAATGATTAATCGGATTGGTAATTTTTTAGCACATCTCGTTTTTTTGAATACTGATTAACCCCCACCTAGTAAGATATTTTTAGCGTGATTGGTAATCCCCTTACCCATTTGAATCGTAGAATTCTGTGATTGACATGATTGAATCATAAAAAGTGCTGTGACCAAACTTGTAACTATTGCCAACGTTCTTTTGTGACAAAGCATTTTCAAATTTTTATTATTGTTTAGATTTAATCACAATGTGCAAAAGAACACGTCTTTTATACTTATGGAATTTCTTGACTATTATTCTTTATTTAGAGAAAAGTACTACTATTTATTTATAGTGCAACTCGATTTTCCGGTCTTTTTTAGCAAACTATCTGGTGCAGGTTTTAATCTTTGTTGTTAAATTTAAAAGTTCTGGTTTTGGTATGCCTTTTTCAACAATTTGTAATTCCCTCCGAAACTGTAGGAAGAAAATTCTTTATCTAATAATAGGTAATAATATGTACTTTACAAATTGAACAACAAAATCGTCGCGATTCGGATGTATCGGAAGTACTCGAACCTTCCACCGAAGCAGCTCAATTTGCAGTCATGACGATAAAGCAAGTTTAAATGTTGCATACAGAATAAACTAAATAGAATTATTTGTCTTTAAAAAAAATCTCAACTTATATAAATTGAAATAATAAAATGTTCCAAAATACAGTCTCATTTGCAGATTTACACTGTTTAAGTAACATTTAACAAACACAAAAAATCGAACAAATAACGAAATTATAATAAACATCTGATCACGGCACGCTAATATAAATAACTCAACCTTATACGATGTTAACTGTAGCCCACAACGCACCCGCGACGCGCCTGCTACCGAAAGCAAGAAGTGCAGTAAGCAACGAAATCAGTGCTTATATGCAGTGTAAGTAACACATTTGAATCGGTATTACCTTTCCGCGCAAGTTTAATGAACCTAATTTAAATACTACTCTAAATAATTATACTTTTTGCTGTATGGAATTGATATTGAGCTTTAAGTTGATTAAACATTGCAAATTTAAATAAACGATAACCATAATTTTATAAAACTGTTTTTGTTAGCATTGTTTTTTAATTTTAATAAATTCTTAAGGGAAGCATTGCTTCCCTTGCTTCCATGGACCGAACGCCACTAGTTGCATTGCTAAATTATTAAATCACGGTATGTCTTCTTCATAACTATTGAACTGAACTCTTTATTGAACTTTTAATATTTTAGTAACAAACATTACTATTATTAACTCTTGAATAAAATTGTCAGGTTTTCTTATAGTTAACTATGATAACCATTACTATCAACTCTTGACGGCACTTTTCATGGAGATCTTGGGGAATAGTCATCTGTAACAAGGTATATAAAAATGGACAGTATTACATTAAAAAAAGAAAAGAGGAAATGATGAAATTTGATGGACTCACATTATCACGATCGTAAAGATCTTCCTGATCATTTTTCACAGCTGAACCGAACAGCTTCTGAGCCTGAAATGGGCGCACATTATGAACAGACAAGAACTGCTAGCCGAACTCGGTTTCTGCAGACATAAAAAGTCAAATTCAAAAGATCTTCTGGTAAAGAAGGAAGATAGGTAGGATCGGCAGAAGTTTTAACCACAATTTGATTCGATAACATTAAATGGTATTTTTACTATTTTATAACATTTTGTCACCTTTGTATATGATATTTTCGTGATGTGATTGCTCGTTGTAATTGTTATAGTACCTTTGTTGTAAAAAATAAACCTGATTGTATCCCATTTAAATGTAGTATTGATTTGTCAGGGTAAGCTATTCTAATAATTTATTTGATGAATTTACTGTTCGCCTGGTTGTGTGAAATATTTATAACAATATATTCTACTGAGGAAGCAAAATGGACGTCTATTTTAAGCAATTGACTAGAAAAACGTAAACATTATTTTTTCTAAATAAATAAATTAAGTAGTAAAATTGGTTATAAAAATGTTAATGGCACACAATTTACTTAAAACTATTTATTGACTTAATTACCCAAAAATACCTTTTTACACCCTCCTATCCTCACAAATTTAAACATTATATTCTAACAAACATTATTTGCATAATTTTAGGTATCAACATGAAAATTCAAACCAATTAACAATATTCATTGAATGTTCCAAGAGCACAACATCTTTATATATTGTTTATCTGATATCATTAATAAAAAGCAACCCCTACATTTTAGATTGTATCACATATGTGGCAAAGCAGCTTCACAAATCTTTACAACTATGGAATCTCGTTATCAAGAAAACATATTTTTAATTATTAATTGATAAGGTAACATAGTAAATACTTGCATACCTCCCCATTACAATACAGCTTGTCTGTTTTTGGTTAAATGTCACATTAAAATTCTCCTAAACTTCATTAAATTGAAGAATTAGACTAACGTCACCCAAGTCGTACATAGCAAAAGAAGATTTACTAAATTTTATTAAAAATCCAATTTTCCAGATATACTTCTTGTGCCTAACGTGTTCAAGTGTGCATGTTACTTATAATTACCTATATTTTAATTCAACAAAAGAAAAATTACTGAAAATATTGATTTTGAAATTGAATCCATAAATCGGTTAATTGTGAAATTGCCGGAATTTACTTACTTAAAATTTTTATGTGGGCTAATTCCTTTTGGCAATATGTTGCGCGCATTTATTAAACGTTTTGTTTTATTTATTTATTATTGTTCTTATTTATTTTATCGTGCCTCTTACAGATATGTTTTGATATATTTGTGTATATATTATATATTATTTAGAAGTATATATTTATTACTTGGTTTCTTCAGAAGCTAAGCAGTAATTCACTGTAAGTTCATGCGAGATATTGGAGGTATTACGTGGGTATTTATCAGGTAATCGTCTGGTTCCGGCGTGTGGAGTCGTTAAAAGTCGTTAAGAGCTGTTTCGTTTAGCGGTTGAACCAGTGGCGCCTTTTGTCAGTGCTGACGGTTGGTGGATAATTATCCGATTTGCGGATAATTTGAAGTACTCGGGGATAATTTTCTAACCCTCTCATTTATCGGATAATTTGAGGATATTTTGAATATTACAAAAATAATTTAACTAAATTCCAATTACTTTCTTTCTAGTTCTTTATAGCCAAATTTAATTTACTTTATGTTACCGCCAACATAGAAACTTGGCAATATTCACTTTAGACGAACGAAAAAGTGCAGTTTTGTTGTTGGTAATAATGTTAATGTAATTTTGTTGTTTTACTTGGACATTTTTTTTTAGTAGAAAAATGACACTGAAGATAGATATTTTCAAAAATCTCCATTCTTATATTAACTTTATTCCTTTCATTTTTATATACTGTGCCTGGTAGAGACAAAATGATATTTTAGTATAATATCAAGAATGTTATAATTAGTAAGTACAATTAAAATAAAAAGTGATGCTAGTAGGATTAGTATATGAAAGTGAAACAAATATAACTTAAAACTGGGCTTTTTCAAAAAATATTCCAAAAATGTTTAATCTTCTGTGCATTCTGTTTAATGAAACACCTAATCAAGTAAAACAAGAAAATTAGGTTACACTTTAGTTATTCCCCAACTTTATTATTAGTAGTTAATGAGACTCCTTTGTTGTTATAAAAAATATGTTTATATAGAATTTAGTATTTAATGTAAAAGAATTTATCAACTCGGGGTTTAATGTGCAGTTAGAATGTGTTTTTATTTTTTAAGCAGATGTTTATTTTTTTGTTAGAATCTACTTGCTCCTCCGAATATTTATCAAAATAAATATAGCATTACAGTATTCTATAGTTTATTGTTATCATTTAAGTTTATAAGCTTGAAATCTCATTCAGAGATGGCACTGAGGTCAGAGGATAAAATCGGATAATTAGGAACCACCCTGTGGATAAATTTAATTTTCAACATTGGTAGCACTGCCTTTTGTACTTTTTGTTATGTGCAGATACCTAAACAACTTGTAATTATCTGGCAATCTACTGTTCTTCATGAGTATTATCTAAATGTTTTTATGTAATTTCCACAGTTTCCAAGCTTGTTTATTTTATTAATGATTTCTGTATCATAAATACGTCGGAGATAAAGAAAAGCTGTTTGCTATATATATTTGCTGATTATTATTAATTAACTTGCAACACTGCACAGAAGATAAATTAACACAACTTACTTTTTTCTGTCATCTTTTCACGTCAATATCATTGTACTAAATTTCTGGATTCTACTTCTGGACAAATGGTCATCGATTGGAAAAGATACGCAGCAAATGTCACGATGACAGGCGAATTTACCCATTTCTTACAATTACAAACATCCACCATACTCTGAAAATTTATTATATATAAAGAATTAATCACAACATTTATAGTCTATTCTTACCTTTTTAGAATCTAACGATCCCTTTCTCCGAAATAATTAAATAAATTCATGTACAGAAGTTCTATTAGAGAACTCTGAACTCCCACAAATAATATCCAACATTTTGAACAGTTTTCTGTATTCGACAAGTTATTTCCTATTTTAGTATCTCTTTGGAATTTATACTTTTTCCTAAACCAAACAAAAGTGCTCGAATTCATATTGGGAGTTCGAGAAAAATTGCAGTTTCAAAATACGTCTTCACAGTTCTTTTAAAATTTTTCCTAATTTGCGATTATCTCTGCAGAGATTTTTCTAGTGGTATGAAATACTAAGACCTCTTTTGAGGAATAGCTACTAACTAAAGTCTAAACGGGTGCGTTAATACACGATGAATGGCACACGCAGTACATTAATAAAGCAGCCACAAAAAACCGGTTAAGATAAATAGCAGTTTTTTTTAATATTCGTATGCATTTATTCAGTATTTTTTTACTTTAATTCACTATTGCTACACTAATTTACTCTTGCCTAACTTATCTATAAGCTAAACAGGAACGTTAATAAAACACACCTGTACTGTGTTACTTGTAATAATAACCATTATGTTAATTCAGAAGCACCAGACCATATCTTTTGGCCAAATTTTTTCAAATTGCAGACAAATCTTAAAGTTAAATAATACAAAATTTCCATGGAAGAAGTAAAAGAGAAACCACAAAATAAACCAAGCAGACCACCACAATTGGCCAGGAAATCTACAGTACCATACAGTTCATGCCTTTCAGATGTCATAAATTGCATATCTTTGTAATACACAACCAATTTTGAATAATGCTGTCTGTAAATTAATAAAATACAATAATTTGTAAGTTGGAAAACTACCAAAATTTAATTAGTTAGTATAGACATACCCTTCGATTTCATTCAGCCCTTTTTTGTCTTTAACTAAAGCCTTAAAGGTTTTCTTCCAGTCGTAGGTGGTTTGGGATGTTTCGGCTTCGAATTCTATTGAAGTGCATGCTGGTAAACAGTCACACTGTTCGGTAATATCTTCGTCATCTTCAGCGTTCGCATGTCGTGCAAAAATTACATCATTTAGGAGGAATGAAACTGAAATATATCAGTAATATAGCATTCAGCTGGTTTTTGACCGTTTGCTTCGAACTTCACTCAACTTCAATACAGTTCAAAAGAAAAAAAGTATTTTTGTATAAAGATTAGTAAAAGTTTCACAGTTTTATTAAAATATAACCTGACAATATTGTTTCGACAGCTATGCTGTCATTATCAAAGGTAATATAATTATAAATATTTATAATAATAAATATTTAGAAGCCTTTGAGATATACAAACACAAACTCAGGGTGCCTTTAATGAATGAACAACTTGAGCTCAGTAATTCTCCGTTACTGGAAGTATTAGATATTTAATTCTGATTATTATTATTATTTTATCTAGTTACCTATTTTTGTATCTACCTTAGCGACGTGTTTGTTTATAATTATATTACCTTTGATAATGACAGCATAGCTGTCGAAACAATATTGTCAGGTTGTATTTTAATAAAACTGTGACACTTTTACTAATCTTTATTTATTTCATGATTATGGAGTTCCACAAAGTAAGGCTGGAAACAATAAACAAAAAAAAAGTATTTGTATAAAACTCCGGAATTTTTCAAAAATCCCTGGTAGTTGAGAAGGTATAAAGAAAACAATTTTAAGGTATTCGGTAAGAATCTCTAACTTAGCAAAGGGCATGTTATGCGACCAAGTTCTCACGACTATAATTTTTAATTTGATATTTAAACCTATCCTATATTATTCTAACATTAACGCAGATTGGAATCTTCAATTTTGAATTGATTACTTTAATTTTTTAATTTTTAAATCCTTTCGTTAAATTTATCGTTTATTGTAACAATAAGCCTTACCTTTCAAATTAAAATCTTCAAATTTGAATTTACAAGTTTATTTCTTTAATTCGGAAGTTCCATTTTTAAATTTATCTAGTACTATTCTACCAATAAGCATTGATTTTCTCCTGTTTCTAATCTGATATTTTTAATTCTTTAATTTCTAACAATTCTGACCTTTAAATATATCTCATATTATTCTAACAATAAATAATCCTTGCCTTTCAAATTGAAATTTTCAACTTTAAATTGACAATTTTAATTCTTCAATTTTTAATTCTTATTTTCAATTTGTCCTGTATTATTCTAACAAAAAGCCTTTCCTCTTTAATTAAAATCTTCAATTTTGAATAACAATCTCAATTCATTAATTTTTAATTCTGATTTTTTAATTTAACGGATATTATTTTAACAAATAATCTTTGCATTTCTTTTTATACCTTTTTTTTAATTTTTAAATCTGATATTTTAATAAATTCTTAATCAATCTGATTCTTAAATTTATCATTTATTATTCTCTCGTTGTTTAAATTTAAATCTACAATTTTGAAATGTCAACTTTAACTCTTTAATTTTAAATTCCTTTTGTCAATTTTTTCCTATATTAATGTAACGAACCTTGAATTTCAAAGTTAAATCTTGAATTTACAAGTTTATTGGTTTAATTTTTATATTGATTTTTAAATTTATCCAATATTATTCTAATAAGCCTTACGTTTTAAATTAGAATCTTCAATTTTAAATTGACAATTTTAATTCATTGATTTCTAAGTCTAATTTTTAAGTTTATGGAAGATTATAATAATATTATAATATAGATATATAATTATATATAGATTATATAATAACCATTTACAGTTTAAATTAAAATCTTCGATTTTCAATTTACAATTTTATTTCTTTAATATTGAATTCTAATTTTTTAATAATTCTTTTATTCCAATTTTTAAATTTATCATTTTAGCAATGTTTTCAAATTGAAATCTCTAATATCGTTAGTAGTATAGCGACTAGCGTGCTGGTCTCTCACCCAAGCAGACTGGGATCGAATCCTGGCGCCACCCAAAGTTATTAAATGGAAAGTTGTCTCACTGCCCTATCACAAGGCATGTTAAACGCGGGCTCGGAAAAGAGTAATAGAAGGGGAATAACGAGACGGCTACGTCACGTCATTGGCGTACTTTGTGGCTAATATATCATCAGTTGCGTTATATTAATCAATAGGGAAGACGCACGTATTTTTTTTAATTTTTGTATTCGTTCATTTTGGTTAGAAAAATATTTCCAGATAAGCGGAATTTCTAAAAACCCTCAATTTATTTGAAAAAATTAAATTTAAAAATTCTCCTCATTTAAAACCGAATTTGGCCTTGAGCAACTTCCCTCAAAGCTATTTGATGTAAAAAAGTAGGTACCGCTGTGAATGTGAAGAAGCAATATTGACGATCTACTCAACGTTAGATGGCGCTGATGAAAACCAATAAACTGAATTTTGAATTAATATTACCAGAAATATTTAACACCACTTTAATTATGTTAGTTAATTACACAACAGCATAACGTACATTATTATATTAATTACTCCTTAATAAGTAGACGATATTTGAACTTGAAAATAAAAGAATTTTCAAACTTACGGGTAATACAGGACTCTTAACTGTTTCATTAGCACCAACAGTGGGTCGTCTTTGGAACTGTAAGAGGTAACAAAGTTTCATCCATTAGAGGACACCAGTATTGCATTTTAAATTTATTTAAATTTTCAAGGTTTTCAAAAATTAATTACTTAAAATTGGTAATTGTTTAATGCATTTATTACTGATATTCTAACTAATTTAGTAATGAGGTTTATGAAAATGCAAGAATCTCCTCAATTGACGACATATGCGTCTTCCCTATTGAAGACTTTGAATACACATAACAAGGAAACTAACCGTCCAAATTAATTCAGACAAAAACAGTTTAGAAAATTTATTTTTGTATGAAATAGCAAATTTGTAAAATTATCTGAGGTTAGGTTTTTAAATTTTCGCGAATTATGTTACAAAAGGTCCTGAAAAGTTAATAAGAAATATTAATTAATAAAGACACGCTTTACGCCAGAACTCGCAAAAACCGAACTTTTTGCGAAAATTCAAAACCTAACATCAGATAATTTTGAAAAATTTTCTTTCATATTGAAAGCTTTAATTTTAATTACAATTTTAACCTTAGGTTTTTAATTTTGATTATTTAATTTATCTATAGTATTCTAACAATAATCCTTCCTAATTCTTTAATTTTGAATTCTTATTTTTAATTTATCCTATATTATGCTAATAATAAGCCTTTGAGTTTAAAATTGAAATCTTTGATTTTGAATTGTCAGTTTTAAGTGTTTATTTTTTAATTCTGATTAATTAAATTAAAATTACCCTACATTATTCTAGAAATAAGTCTTATCTTTCAAATTGAACTCTCGAAATTCGAATTGACAATTTTTTTTCTTTTTTTAATTTTATTTAATATAATGCCTCGACAACAAGGTCATTGGCATAAATAAGAATTGCATTCTACATAGTGATATTGTATTTCATGAAACAGTCCTGTTAAACGCAGCACACACTGGGCTCTGGGTTCAGGCTCCCCGACGTGAACCGCGTTCTGTCCCGGATTCTGACCCGCGTTCTGAACCGGGAATGATGTAATGTTTAAATTTGCTGTAATTTATTACATATAACAACTTGCGTTTCGAGTATTGTATTTCTTTATAAAACGTGTTTAACAAAACGAAAGAAATCATTATTGAGTGCATAATGAAATGTCTACTGAAATCTCTTTCTTTAATTAGAAGTATTTCGAAATAGCAATTAAGAAAATCTTTCATAAACATGATAGCATGGACATCCATCGGTGGAATTAAAAATAAACCCTTTATTAAGAAACGAAAACTCTGGGTTTTATTAGTTTAATTCTTAATTTAGTTAAAAAGTGAATATAATTAACAATGTACGATTATTTACCATAAAGGTAAAATCATCTAAAACATTATAAATACTACTAATCCCAGATGTATTTTTGTCTAAATGATAATTTACAGTTGACAAGTGGTTTATTTTCACAGCTGCAGTTTGTAATTTTTAATGTTGAACTTTAAAGAAAAGCGGAGTTGAAAGAATTTTGTTTAGAAGTTCTGTTATTATCCTCTAATAACAAACCAATAAGGTTATTTTATTTGTAATGAAAGATTTTAAAAGTGTAGTTTCATATGTAATAAACCTCAATAAAATCTTTTCGTTATTTAATTAATCTTCATAAAATAGCAAAGGATTTATTCATTTCATTTCATTAATCTTAAGTTCATATTAGAATAAGACGATTGTTATATTTATTAAGCAATTATTAGACAAATGATTGTTAATGTGTTTATCAATGGGCTTTGTTGTATTCAAACAGAATATGTAATTTTCTATGTCCATCGAGTAATGATTGTAAACATGATAGTAATCCTTTGTTTAGAATATTATAAGACAACTCCTAATAACTTGTTTTGTCATATTGTAGATGTTTACTCAAAGTTTAATAAAAGTTTAATAAAACCAGGTTAGAAGTCTACAACATTTTATCAAAACCTCGTCAGAATCCCGTCATCTGGAGCAACCTTTCAACACGTAGAAAGCAGCTTTACCATATTTTCGTAAGTGTTCTAACAATATATCCCGATCAAACAAAAATCATGACAAACGCCGATGATAAATCAACAAAAATCTCTATCGAATTAGCTGAAAAGATGTTAATTCGTTTCGATGGCAACAAACAAAAACTCAATGAATTTATAGACAATTGCGATAAAGCAATATCATTAGTAAGTACCGATAACAAAAAAATATTGTTTGCTATCATCGAGACCAAAATAACAGATAATGCTAGGGCACTCATTAGAAATAGCTCATTTGATGATTGGTTAGATTTAAAAGCACATTTATTGGATGTCTATTTCGAAAAACGTACCATGGGTCAGTGGCAGTTTAATTAAATTCGTTAAAACAAGGTAATCATGAAACCGTTCTATCATACTCAAATAAAATATAAAATTGTTATATAAAGTTACTAAATTCATTAGATGATTCTTTGCAAGGGGAAGCTCTAACAGCTTGCAGTCAGTTATTAAAAAGTCAAGCCTTAAGTGTATTTATATGTGGTCTTAACAAAGATATATCTATAATAGTCAAATCACAAAAACCCAAAGAGTTGGAAACAGCAATCGCGATCGCTCTTTCAGAAGAACAAGAATTAAAATCTAAACTCGAAATTCAAAAATATCAAAATCAGAACGTTAACAAATTTTGTTCATTATGTAATAAAACCAATCATAATACTATCAACTGTAGATTTAAACAAAATTCAACCAGCTTTCAAAAACCTCTCTTTAAAATGAAGCCTAATGTGACTACCGTAAACAGTACTCCAAGTCAAAAACCCCATAATAATTATAAAAATTATTCAAAATTTTGCAATTATTGTAAAAAAAAGGGCATCAAATACAAGAATGTAGGAAAAGGGAATATAATAATAAAAAATGAGAACAAATACTGAACCAACAACCTCATCTTGCAAAAGCATCAACCAAAAAATAAGTCAAATTCATTTCTATTAGACACTGACGCGGATTTATCTCTAATAAAAATAAGGCAGCTTCGCGACGATACTCCTCGTTTCGAGGATCAAAAAATATCGTTAAGAGGAATTGATAATGTCGAAAAATCAATTCAAACACTAGGTTACTGTTATCTAGAAATAGAGTTAAATAAAAATATTTACATACACATGCTCCATTGTGTCAAAAACGATTTTCCAATCCCTTATAATGGAATAATAGGTAATGACTACTAAAATCTGCTAATTCAAAAATCAACTACGAAAACGATGAATTGACTCTGATTAACGAATGCATAAAGTTAAACCATATCAAAAATCCGTTAATAAATTCTCAACTTCGAGGAAATTCGAGCACCTTTATAATTAAGCCAAGATGCGAAACTATAATTCCGGTAAAAAGAAATAATCCAGAACTAAAAGAAGCATTAGTAAATAAAACAAAAATCTTAGATGGTGTATTCATATGTTTCAGTATAGTAAAGTGTAACGAAGTTACTTAATTTTGGTTGTTTATTTTGGGTGTATGAATTAAAATCCGTTTCTTCCCGTGCAATCTTATTCCGTTCGGATAAGAGACCGACTCGAGCGAGTGCACGCGTCCCTCCCTAACCGATATTTGGCGTGCGCCGCTCCGTTCCACTCCTGCCATTCCCCCCACGTTCCGAGAGCGCCTATATAAACAGGCGCAGAGCGACGATTTATGCAGTCCGCGTCCAGGACTCCTATCAGGACCAGCCAGCCCAGCCAGCCAGCCAGAGCCGACCAGACCGTTCCTGGGGGAATATAAGAGTGCGATCTCTGACCGATAAACCGATCCACTTTCCGCCCGTTGTATTCCTTATCCCTTTTCCGAGACCTCACTGTGCGTGTGCCTGGGGGCCTCATCCTGTTTCCACCCGCTTTACCACATTCTTATCCGAGACCGCACTGTGCGTGTGCCTGGGGGTCTCATCGTGTTTCCACCCGCTTTACTGTACCTTGACCGGGACCTCACTGTGCGTGTGCCTGGGGGTCCCATCCTAATTTCCACCCATTACCATAAATTCGGAGCCTCTCCTGTTGTCCGTTATTTTACCCTACGCAATCCGTACGTTTGCTTGATACCGCACGCTGTATTGCACCCTGCTTGCTGTGGCTATTTTAGGTAACTGTACATAACATATGCTTTTAGTTATAGAGTTTGAAGCTTGTTGGAGGGATAGAGCTTTGGTAGTAATAAATTTTGTTTGGTTTGATGACTGTGTTTTATTTGTTAGCATTAATACCTTCTTGTTTTCTAAGAGCTCTAGGAGCAGGTAACGTGATCCAGGCAGAGTCGCTGCCCAGCAACCCCAGCAACCCAAGATTATCCAGTTCCCTGGATAATCTTTTCTCCACTTGTAGGTACCCGGAGCTGTGGAGCATACCACGTAAAAATAACTGGCGCCCGAGAATCAACCGCCGATACCGAGATCACCGAAAGCACACAAGCGCCACTTCGTAAGCGGACCCGAAACCGCGCTTACAAACCTGGCGCCCGAGCAGGGACCTTCGTTTTGGAGTTGCCAGCCCCGACCGCGTTTTGGATAGCGTCACCGAACGCGTCACCCGGTTACCGCCATTGGATAGAGGAACCCAAGACCAGTCGATTGGACCACATCCCGAGAAGATCCGGAGATTTCCGAAGATTCCCGAACACCCGAGAATACCACCATCGTGTAGAGGAACCAAAGAGGCATCGATTGGACCGCATCCCGAGAAGATCAGAAGATTCCCGAACACCCGTGAATACCACCATCGTGTAGAGGAGCCCAAGACCAGTCGATTGAACCGCATAGTTACACATACGCCGCCACTGGATTTTCAACCCCAAGTCGCCGCTACTGAATTTAGTGATAGTGATTAAGTTACGTGAAAGTGATAAGGTGATAACGTGTTATAATTGATGACTATACTTTTAAATCGTATTTTATCTAAATGTTTTTTTAGCTAATTGCATTTTTTTCAATAATTAAAATTTACATAAGTAATGACATAGTATTTGATCCACATTTTATCTATGTTAAACTTGCAACTAAAACGTTTTTTCATAATTTATCTTTTATACCGCATTTTATCTAAAACGACATATGTTCTATTTAATATTACATTTCATTATGAAATATTAAAAATTATACAATTGTATTTTGTAAAAGAATACAATTGTATTTTGTAAAAGAAAAACAGAAGTAGTTAATTAAGAACCGCGAACTGCAAATGACCATCAAAAATCTGTAACAAAAGGGAACCTAGTTTTGTAACCTGCTATTTTACATAAAACACAATAAAAACGTATATTTTATTTTGTGTACAATTGAAATATGAGTGACAAACAAGTATCCAAAACTTACGATTAAAAAACTAATTAACGTAATTGGCGCAGAATCGGTAGTATAGTTCGTACAGGAAGTGAAACATAGTGCCTAAAACAAATAGGAAAGTGTTTAAACATTTTGGTGATTTTTTTTAATCTTTAACAGACTGTAACAAAAAAGAGACAATAGTGTTTGTTGAGGAGTGAACTGAATGTTCCTTGTCGATACGCGGAGCTACATTCTGAGGACTGGATATTCCAGAATTGGCTAACAACCGTTCCTGAGGACTGTACATCCCTGGATTGGTTACACAAAAGAAGGAAAACGGAAGGAAACCAGAGAAAGAAAAAGAAAACAACATAGGTAGGCAAATCTCTCATTCCATTGTCTTTATGTGTTCACAATTTTCCTATCCCATTATAAAATTATTCTCTCAATTGTTTTATGTTTCGTAAAAGAAAGAGTAAGTTTAAAAAACAAGTAAGGCACATCTTAGTAATCAAACTGAAGAAGACTGTGATTTTGTTTTGAAAATTTTAACTGAAACTTTATCCGAAATTAATTTGAATCAATTTGATAGTGTACCTCTTGAAAATAATATAATGGCCGAACCAAGTTACCAACAACTAAGACTCTTAGATATTATTCAAAATTTTAGTGGCGATCCATGTGAACTTAATAATTTCATAGCAGCTTGTGACGAAACTATTCAATGAATATGAATCTGTCAAAAAATTATTTGCTCTGGGCAATTATTGTCAAACTTCGAGGCAAAGCATTAATACTAATTTCAGGTCGCGCAGAATTAGATTCTTGGCCTAAAGTAAAACCAATTTTAAAGTCTTTGTTTGCTGATCAAAGATCATTTACTTGCTTGCTACATGAATTACATAGTTTAAAACCCAATCCTAAAGAAACTCCACATAGTTTTGGTGTTAGATGTCAGTATGTCAGAAGCTTAATTTTTTCATCTATTAACAATGATGTTACATTGACTCGCGAAGCAAAACTTGCACAAATTGACAACATAGAAAAACTTATTTTAATCACATTTCTAAAATGTCTTCCGTCCCAAATACAAACTACTATTAGAATAAAAGACCCAGATTGCCTAGAAAAAGCTATGCAATACGTAATAGAAGAAGAAAATTTTCTGTCAATGGTAAATGAAGGAAAACGACAAAATTATCATAATTTACCTTCGCCAAACATAAGGTCACCACAAATTCAAAATCCAGCACAAGTACAGAAAACAGTTTCTGAAGCAACACCGCAGAATAGGAATAACGTAAATCCACAACAGTTTCCTATTGCACAAACGAGGAATTTTCCTAGCCAACCTATTCAGATGACACCCAGAGAAATTCCATGGAAGTTTTTCTCAAATCAACAAGTGTTTGGTAAAAACCACTGCCAATGTCAATAGTTTCAAGATAGACGCCAGTTGTAAGGAACAGTTTCCAATCGCAATCAGACCAACCTTTTATTCTGAAGAACTGAATAATGTAAACCAAGCTAGCATAGACCACAGTGGACCTAGTTTTTCAGAAAACTATCTGATTTCAACTGTAGAAGACCATGAGGGAAATTGGCAGTACCAAGAGGAAGATGTAGAAGAACAAGAACTCGTTGAACAAAATCAAGAAGACGCTAGTGGTCTCTACCTTGCGGACAATATTACCACTCAAGCAAATTTTACAACACCAGCCTCTGGAATGGAGACCACTTAGAAATAAACAACATGGATCAACGTAGTTTACGTTTTATTAAAATTTCGGGATTTCATAAACCTCTAAAATTACTTTTGGATTCAGGTAGTCTTATATCATTAATAAACCCATGTATAGCAAAAATGCATTATCCTCATTGTATTATAACCAAACCTAACGTTATCAAAACTTCTTGTGGCCAACAAACAGCTAAGTACGAAGCACGTATTCCAGCATTTAAAGAATTTCAAAGCACCGAAAAGATCATCTTCACTTTATTTGACTTTCATTCATTTTTTGATGGGTTAATTAGTTTTAGAGATATTAAAAGTATGGGTTTTAACTGGGATATAGAAGGTGGATTTTTACATAGAGACAACATAACTATTCCAGTTCATCAATGTTCTCCTTCACAATACGATTGCCATAACATAACCGTAAATGAAAATGAAGTTTTGAGAACAAGTCTTCTAACCGATGCTACAGAAGATGGAATTGACTATATTCCTGAGACGAAAATCAACTTTCATTGTTTCATTCCAGAATGTATAACAGTACAGGACGGAAAGGCTGCTGTCGAGATCCATAATGTCAGTGTTTATGAAAATCATATGACTACAGACCATTCAGCTGAAGAAATGCCCTTACTTATATTGCCTTATTCAGACAAACCTCTAAATTACCACAAGTACTAAATGATTATTAAGATCTCAGAATTTTCACCCGTCCCATTATCTATTGATGAAAAGGTATTTGATAATCAACGATATTACATCAATCTTCGAAGAAGAAATTTGGACGATGATTTAGAAGAATTCATTGCAAACTTGAAAAATGATCCAACGTATCATCTGCATTTTCCCGATAAGCTACACGAAAAACATTTTATAAAAGCCATTCAAGAAAAACTAATTCGAATTAATTCAAAATTAATAATATGTTCTACTAAATTAACAGATATAACTTCAGATACTGACAAACAAGACAAACTAAGTTATCATCATGTTTCAAAACTGGACATCGTGGTATTATAACTACCATTGAATCACTCAAACGAAATTATTATTGGCCTAGTATGACTAAGTATGTAACTAATTATATTAATAATTACCAATTCCAACTAGTTCCGACAGGTGCAAAACCATTTGAAAGAATTCATCTTGACACTCTGTCCATTTCTAGAGAAAAGTTTCTCACTGTCATAGACACATTTTCCAAATTTGCACAAGTCTATTCTATCACAGGAATTAATTCAATAAATGTATTAGATGGTTTATTAACTTTTATTTCTCATTATGGCATACCAGAAGCTATTGTTTGTGATAACGGAATAGAATTTAGTAATCAAAATTTCAGTGATTTTTGCAAACTTCATAAAATTCAAGTTCATTTTACAACACCCAGGAATCCAAATTCAAATAGCTACATCGAACGGTTTCATTCAACGCTATTAGAACAAATCAGAATTAAAACGCAGCAAAATCCAAAAGAGTCACTTGATAATCTCATCCGATACTCATTGCTTCATTACAATAACTCTATACATTCAACTACTAATTATACACCTTTCGAAATTGTATCAGGACATTTTCATACCACACGAATGTTACAGAACTTATTGAAATTAAGTTTCACATAGAAACCAAACTTAATCTTATATCAAAAAAGAAGAATCTTAGTAATCATATCGATCAATTGCTAAATCAGGGTTATACGTTATCACTTCATATCGATTATTTGTTACAAACCATTTCTCCACATATACGACCTAAGCGAGGGTTAATTAATCTTGGAGGTACAGTATCAAAATGGTTATTTGGCACCCTTGACGCTGATGATGGCAAACGAATTGATGAAATATTGAATCACCTAAACAAGAATGATCATCTTCTTCAAGACACCATGAACTCCCAAATTTCTTTAGCTAAAGACCTTATGATCAAAACAAATTCTAGCCTTTTTCAAATGAAATCGAATATTTTAACAATTGAACATTTACTACATGAATTTTAGGAAAATATCAATGTACTTAATGCTTTAGAATTAATCATTAATTCACTCTTTACTCTACAAATTCATTTAAATCAAATTATTAATGCAATTACTTTTGCTCATTTACACAAAATTCATCCAACTTTTCTTGCATTAGACAATATTATTAGTAAAATGGAAACTTTGTACTCCTTCGATCAACTAGTTCATTTTAGCAACCAACATAGTTACTACTCTTTCTTGGGTATTCAATTATTATATAACGACGAGAGATTAATTTTTTTTAATTCATTTTCCCGTTTTAACAATCACTTCATTCAACACATATTTTCTATATCCTATTCCACTTCAAATTAAAATAATTTCGCCTCCAAAACCATACCTAATCCTAAATGAAAGATATGAGCTTTACCAATATCAAGACGATCTCTGTGAACAACTGGAGGGCACCTATTACTGTCAGAGCCATTTACACTCTGAGTACGACTGTATAGTTCATATCATCATTAAAAATGAAGCTGCCAACTGTACCACTTTACCTGTCCATCTGGAGAAGCCAATTGCTAATCAAGTCACACCGCACAACATTCTACTCACTACACCTGTCAGCTCTATTATAACTGAAAGCTGTTCTGTGGAAAAACACCATGAACTTCAGCCTGGCAGTTACCTAATAACAATTTCCGACAACTGTTATTTTCTCATTAATACCGAGAAATTCTCTTATGGAAATGATGCTTTATCGCCAGCACAAATCATCCAACTGCCCTCACTCAACATTTCTAATCTAATCGAACGATCCACAACCGTAAAGCTTACCAGTATGGACCTCGAAGAAATCAAACACCTGACCGCCAAAGTTAACTCTCAACATGAGGTCCTTCTACCCCAGGAACTACAACCTGAACGCTCAACCACATTTTGGCTTATCATTCTTACCTATATCTTTTTCTGCATCTTGGTCATCTTTGGAGTGTACCTTTACTGTAAGAGTTGCTATCCGTATCCATTTTGTTATTCGGAGCCTAACACTAATGAAGATGAAGTCACTGATGTTCAGCCTAGCCAACCCATCTAGCCCTAGGCTTCCATTTCAGCCGGGAGGAGTTACACATACGCCGCCACTGGATTTCCAACCCCAAGTCGCCGCTACTGACTTTGGTGATAGTGATTAAGTTACGTGATTAGGTGATAACGTATTATAATTGATCACTCGTATTTTATCTAAATGTTTTTTTTAGCTAATTGCATTTTTTTCAATAATTATCATTTACATAAGTAATGACATAGTATTTTATCCACATTTTATCTATGTTAAACTTGTAACTAAAATGTTTTTCCATAATTTATCTTTTATACCGCATTTTATCTAAAACGACATATGTTCTATTTAATATTACATTTCATTATGAAATATTAAAAATTATACAATTGTATTTTGTAAAAGAAAAAGTGAAGTAGTTAATTAAGAACCGCGAACTGCAAATGACCATCAAAAATCTGTAACAAAAGGGAACTTAGTTTTGTAACCTGCTATTTTAAATAAAACACAATAAAAACGTATATTTTATTTTGTGTATAATTGAAATATGAGTGACAAGCAAGTATCCAAAAGTTACGATTAAAAAAACTTAATTAACGTAATTGCATCCCGAGAAGATTTGAAGATTACCGAAGGTTCCCGAAGACCCGAGAAAACCGCCATTGTATAGAGGAACTGAAAAAGAGTCGAGTGGACACTATTCCGAACAAATTCGAAAATACCCGAACATTACCGAGCGCTGGAAAAGTTGTCACCGAATAGGGAAACCGAAAAGACACCGATTGCTAGACTTTCCGAAGGATTCCGAAGTCAATCGAGTACTAATCTCCGCCAAGAAACCCGACGTAACTAAGACGGACGAAAAACCCCGAACTGGCCTGCAACATACCGACAACCAATTCCGAGTTGTCCATTACCACAACCGGTACGATACCCAGTACCTCCGATGTACCAATAAGCTGGATATACCAACTAAAGAAGTCAGACCTAGATCTGGACCTATTTAGGTACGGCCTGGACTTGGGAGGTACCGTAGATGAAAAGAGAAGACGACTCATCAAGTTTGTCCGAGAAGGCCGAGGATTACCATCACCGCCCGCATCAACCGTATCAACCGTAACGACAATGACCTGCACCACGATCACCACGTCGATATTGAGTCCGTTAGGCGCTGGAGCCCGGCAACCGATGTTTCCTAATACCGTATACAGCCCAGCAGTGAACTATGTGTCAGCACCGAATCTTCCGGTTATGAGCCCAACCGTAAAGGTTTATAAGTGGCAAGTCCACTTTAATGGCAAGGGAGATCCGGCTACATTCCTCGAAAGGTTAGAGGAAATATAAACATCACAAGGCATAGCCATGGATAGGTTGCTACCGCATATGCCTGAATTGCTGCAAGGCGAAGCCGCACTTTGGTATAGGAACAACCGCCATAGCTGGCTAACGTGGGACCAATTCGTTGTCGACTTCAAGACGTTCTACTTTCCGGTCAATTATGAAGTCGATTTAGAAGCCGAAATCAGTCGGCGCTTGCAAAGGCCCAACGAAACCGCTTCAGCCTATATTACTGACCTGCAGACACTGGTCCGCCGCCATGGAAAGATAACCCCAGGCCAAGAATTGCAATGGTTATACCGCAACCTATTACCAGAATTCCGCCAGTATATACGTCGTAGCGACTAGTAGGATGACGCCACTTTCTCAAAGGTAGTCTGTGACTTCAAAGAGCTGAGAAAAGAGCTCCAAGCCGCTGACCGCCGTCCCACCGTTAGGAACACTCCGCCGTCTACCGTTCCAGTCAGTCACACCGTTCGTCAACCTCTGCAAACCGCTAGGACTATCGTTCCAGAGACCAACCGGGACAACCGACCACAGACCAACCGAGTTAACCACCGCACCTCCACGGCACCAACCCAACGCCCGACAGCTTGTTGGCGATGTGGACAAACTGATCATTTAAGAGCAAATTGTTCGACCGTCTGTTCTGTTCCCGTTGTGGCATCCAAGGTGTGATGTCACGGGATTGCTCATGTCGATAGGCAGAACCCGAAATAGCTGTCTGTTCCAACGACCGAAGACCGCACGTTACCGTAAGAGCATTACCTACACCGTTTACTGTCTTAGTGGATACGGGGCCGCTATCTCTTTTATAGGAGACCGTGTATTGGCTCGATGCCATGAAGTCCGTTGTCCGACCGTCAAGCCCACAACCAAATCCGCCCGGATGGCGAATGGGGAGTCCGTCGTCATTAATAAAGCCTACAGGTTAAGGCTTGGATTTGGAACCATTTCTATTGCTGCAACCCTCCACTCCTTACCGAAGCAGGCATCCGATATGATAGTAGGTATGGATATTCTGAGCCAGCATGACTTTCATATCGACCTGAAAACTGGAGTGGTACATTTACGAGGACAACCGTTGTCTGCAAATGGTATACCGCTGGCATGTTGCCCCATAGGTCATATACGTACTGGTTCCCCGTTGACTATGAGCAAGAAAGAAAAGGCCTGCATGAACGCTTTCTTCGACAGAGAGCTGCCGTCGTTTACCGATATAAGTGGGACAACGCCGATGGTACAACACCGGATACACTTACTTAACCCAGAACCGATCAAGCAACGATACCGACCACGAAATCCACGAATGCAGGACATTATGGACAAAGAAGTGGACCGGATGCTCAAAGAGGGTATCATCGAGCCGTCTGATAGCCCGTGGAGTTCACCGGTAGTATTATTCAAAAAGAAAACCGGGGACTACCGGTTCTGTATTGACTTTCAGAAAGTAAATGCTGTAACACGCAAAGACGCTTACCCGTTACCGTTTATAAACTCAATATTGGACAAACTGCGCAGAGCCAAGTATATTTCTAGTTTGGATTTAAGAGAGGGTTATTTCCAAGTGGCTCTTACGCCCGAAAGCAGACCAATTACCGCTTTCACGATACCAACCCGAGGACTTTTTCAGTTTAGAGTTATGCCTTTTGGATTGCATTCAGCACCGGCAACATTCCAAAGGCTGATGGACCGTATAATAGGAGCCGAAATGGAACCGTATTGCTTTGCATATTTGGACGACATCATCGTCCTGGGGGAAACTTTCGAGGAACATATCGAAAACCTCCGTGAAGTTTTCCGTCGCCTACGAGAAGCGAACCTCCGGCTGAACCCCGACAAATGCCAATTTGGGCCTAAGACAGCTGAGATACCTCGGTCATCTTGTGACACCAGAAGGGATCCGAACCGATCCGGAAAAGGTAGCTTCCATACTAGAACTACCCACTCCTTCAAACGTCCGTAGCCTGAGACGATTCTTGGGAATCGCGTCTTGGTTCCGTCGTTTTGTACCGGGATTCTCGCAGATAACCGCACCACTTAATGTCTCCTGAAAAAGAACTCATCGTGGAAGTGGGACACCGAGCAAGAAGAGGCTTTCCATCGATTAAAGACTTGCTTAACCGAAGCTCCAGTTCTGACATGTCCAGATTTTACCAACCCCTTTGTACTACAGACAGACGCGTCCGACAGAGGGTTAGGAGCGGCTTTAACCCAGCACATCGATGGTGGAGACCACGTGATAGCTTATGCAAGTCGTTCACTCACGTCTCCCGAGAAGGCGTACTCCGTGACCGAAAAGGAATGTTTGGCCATTGTGTGGGAAATCGAGAAGATGCGCCCATATCTAAAGGGATACCGTTTTACAGTTTTCACCGATCACCAGTCCCTCCGTTGTCTGAACATCATTAAATCTCTGACTGGTAGAATCGCAAGATGGAGCATGTTCCTGCAGCAGTATGATTTTGAAGTCAAATACCGAAAAGGAGTGCTTAACCGAGTTTCCGATGCCTTGTCCCAAGATCCCCTGCAAGTTGACAATCCCGTAGAAGAATCTGAACCGTTGACAACGAGCCCGAGTGTCCATGGTATACCAAGAAGAAGGAAGAGGTCCGCACGAGCCCTGCAGCTCACCCCGACTACTGCATACGAGAAGAAAGATTGTACCGACACTTCTGGGATATGTCCGATATGACCGAACCTGAACTTACTGACCCATGGAAACTATGTGTACCAAAGTCAGCTCGACCGTCCGTCTTGCAGGAGAATCACGATGCGCCCACAGCGGGGTTGTTGTGATAGTTTATACCTTTGACATAAAGCACAATTTCGGACATAACGTGCGATGTCTCGGAACATTCCGGGCCAATAGTAGCGAAGCGCCATACCAATAGTAATTTTCGCTATTCCTAAATGACTAAAATGCATAAGTAAAATACAGTTTGTTTTATTGGAAGGATATGCAAAATGCAAGGGAACCTGAAAAATATGATACTGCTATTTAATATGAGGTCATGCACAATCGGCATAAAATTTTAAAAACTATGAACAAGCACTAAGTACGTTTTTAAACATGATATTTTCCGAAATCAAAATGAAGATGATCACTTACCTATCTGATATATTAAAAAAAATGTTAATTATTGATGCTTACCTTTATGGTAAATCATCATACATTGTTAACTATATCCATTTTTTAACTAAATTAGGAATTAAATTAATAAAACCCAGAGTTTTCGCTTCTTAATAAAGAGTTTATTTTCAATTCCACCGATGGATGTCAATGTTATCATGTTTATGAAAGATTTTGTTAATTGCTATTTCGAAATACTTTTAATTAAAGGAAGAGATTTCAGTAGACATTTCATTATGTACTCAATAATGATTTCATTCCTTGTGATAAACACTTTTAAAGAAATGCAATACTCGAAGCTCAAGTTGTTATATGTAATAAATCACAGCAAATTTAAACATTACATCATTACCCGGTTCAGAACGGGGTTCAGAACGCGGTTCAGGTCAGGGAGCCTGAACCCGGAGCCCAGTCTGTGGTCAACATTACCTTTAAAATAGTTTATTAAGGAAGTAATATGTCCCTGGTTACCTTTAGTTGCTCCTGTTAAGGAATTAGGTATGTTGGCAATTTTAATTCCTTAATTTATTGTATTTTATTTTTACAGGACTTTTTGTTACGGATTCCTTTTTTATTCTTTCGTAGTTTCTTTTCTGTTATCATGTAGTTAGTATGTTATTAAAATGTCTACTGATTTTGATTGATTGATTTTGATCAACATGAGATGTGATCTATAATTTGAACTACAATCGCATATTACAGATAGCATATTATATGAATGCTGTTATCCGAACGTTTCATTAATACGAACAGGTCCTGGCAAACTTTCTGATCGGATTAGCCATGCAATATTATACTTCTAAAAGAGAAACCCGTTCATATATCTCATACTCATTAGTTTAACGTTAGATATTTTGTTTGCAGTAATCATAGTCGCCATTAGTTTTACTAAATACATCCTGGTGTAAATAATACTGTACTCACCTTTAGCTCTTTCCATACAATCTTTACTTTTCAAAGTACAAATTTCAGTTTCTCCAAGATCTAAATAAAATGAAAATCTTTTATCAACTTATAGCTACGAAATAATATGAAAGTTAAATTATATACCTGCCATATGAAAAGCAACACAGTTACACATATTCCTGGTATAATTTGTTAAACATTCTGACATACAATTTTGTTGTGTGTATATTTTAAACATCCGCAAGGTCTTTTCTCTCGTTAAATAACAATGACGTTCCGTAGGCTTATAAGACCCAATATCATCAGCTGTTGTCATCATCCGTGGCTTGACAGAAACAAAAACGGCCTCATCTAAAGGAACTCGAAAATTCTTACTCAAATCGGGTTCTTCGGCTGGATGATGCAGAGTTACCTACAGAAGAATATTGGTTTTGGTGTAACATGGCAATTTTATAACAAAATGAAGAAAATATTTACCTTAAACCCTTGCAATTGTCCACATCCATAGTCCATATCTTTTTCAAGAACATTCAGTTCGATATGAAACCCTCCCTGAACCCCAGAACGTATAGTTCTTAATGGATACGTATCTAAATCAGAGTTAGAAGGATAACCTTCTTCCAAGGACCATTTTTTGATGGTTTTGTTCACGGAGGACTTTCCATAATATTCTCTTAAAATTAAGTATTGTAATAAAAGTGTAAATTAATGAGGTACAATTTCATACTCTGGTTCGACGTATATTTCAAATGAATCCAACATGTTGAAAGTCCGACATTTACCATCAAAAGTATATATGTGGGTTAATACATCATCACAATCCCGTTTACTTCCCATCCATTTGCAATTATCAAATTCCATGGAAGCAAATGCCTAAAACACTTTATATAGAGTTGACTTAAGATCTATAGTCATATAGATATGAACCTCCAAGTTGAAACTGTATTTATAAAAAACTAAAAAAGCTCTTTAGAAGCTAGTGAGTTAGAAGTTGCAGATTATCCATAAATTTCTAAAATATTTGGCGGTTAGAGTTCAGAGATCGTGCCACGCTCGAATCCCTGTGGAATTCACTGATAACCCATAATTAATGCGGCTAGTGTAATATCAGAACATCCCGTAGATTAGGATACGGTAGGATAGAGTTTAGTTTAGTCTCTACTCTACCCTAACCTAATCTACGGAAGTACGAAGCACCCATAGAATGAACATTGAAAACGGAAAATTAGAAAATAGGTTTTTGTCATCTTTCGCCCCGGGTGTCCTGATAATAATCTAAGGTTAATCTAAGATTAATCTAATAATCTAAGAGATTAGGTTAAGTTGAAGATTAGGTTAAGTTCGTGCGTTTTTGGCCTGTTGCCGCTGTGAAATGCTCCGATATTACTTCAGCATCATCAATTAGCCATAATTAGTGAATTTTACCTATTTTGCTTCAAAGTTCAAGTAATTTTTACTTTCTGTTTTGTCATTTTACAATAGTGTGTTCAAATTTTTCAAAAATCTGTAAAACCCATTCACAGTGATACTTGGCGATACATGTATCGATACACAAGTTTCATGATGCATGTTGCACCCAAGTAACACATTTTTTTATTACGCTTAAAGCTTTATAAATAATAATATATCATGGCAACTTATAGAGCTAAATAGCTACATTACAGCTTTATTCAGCGCTAAATTGCTTATACAGGGTGTCTCATAGCCCCTGCACCAGACGTTTTTTTAAGAATAGCTTACGGGTCTTGGCCCATTGCCGAGACTTATGAACAGGAGTCATAAGTAACTCAAACGATTATTCAGAACCGAAAAACGAGACAATTAAGTCAACATGAATCAATAGTCTACTATCTAATCTATTTGAGAATGGACACACATGATTGGAGGAGGACACTTACTTCACGCCAAGGGGTCTATCATGGCGACTTTGAAAGACATTACAGGTAGACCTCGGACAGACAGGTAACGAATATAGGAAGGTAAACGGAGGTTTATTCATTCAATCTTTCTATCGTCTAATCGGAAGAAAAAAAGAGAACATCATTCAATGAGTCCAGGTTTATACCAATATTCTAGTTTGTTTTAGAAATTCAATTATAATTTTAAAAACCCTTATATTGTTATATGATAGGATTCTAGCTGTATCTGTTGGAAGAGACACGCCTAACGTAACCAATTTGGCAATAAATGCATCAATCTCATCTTTATATCTAGGGCATGAGAAAAAAATGTGATTTAGGTTAGCTATCTGTGCGTTACAGTTACTACAAGATGGGGAGTTAAGAACTCCGATTTTATATAAATGTGCAGGATACCGACCGTGACCAAATTTTAATCTAGTGATAGTAGTATAAAATCTACGTGAGATGTTACTGTGATCCGTGTGCCATGATTTGATGTTTATGGATGGCTGAATCCGCGAATATTGTGTAGTACAGATAACATTAGATTCTTCCCAATATTTCTGCCAAATAGATTGGGAGACTTTTAGTTTATAGAAGGCGGTAACATCTTGTGCAGATACGTGAAGTGAGGAATAGTTGCACCCTACTAGTCTAGATTGCTTTGCTAAGGAATCTACTATTTCGTTAGGCTGGATATTTCCATGGGCTTTAACCCAGTATAGCTGAATCACTGTACCTTTACTTTCCAGTTTAGCAATGTGGTGAAGTATGTGAGTAATGACTGGGTTTCTTCTTGAAATAGGTATCTTCGATTGTAAAGCTTCCAAAACGCTTTGTGAATCTGACATAATGGTCACCTGCTCCAAATTATTAATATCAACATACTTTAAAGCTTCGAGGATAGCAGTAGCCTCTGCTGTAAAGATGGAAGCAAGAAGATTTAATTTGAACATAGTCCTAACATTATTAGTCTTATCATAGAAGGCGCAACCACATGGCCTCGATGGTCTTTGGAGCCGTCAGTAAAAATCAGGTTAGAACCGAAAGTTTTATCTGACAACGACAGAAAGAGACATTTATCATGATGAGGTTGGCCATTATAGTTGGGAAATTCGATCTGTGTCGATTTTAGGTATTGAAAGTATTCGATATTATTACTGTTTCTGCTGGTGCATATCTCTACATTAAGGTTATGAATTTGCCAACAACCAAATGTTAGTGGGGGGGATGATTTCTTACTCCAAAACGAAGATGTTAGATCAAAGATACGTAGATCATGGATCTTAGACAAAATCATCGTGAATTCCAATGTTTTCAACTTAAGTACATATTTTACTGATCTTATAATAGATTTATATATAAGTAAACAAACACTAACATCAGCACCCCATGTAACACGTGTTAGGGTACGCAAAACATTAATAGAACGTTCGCATTGAGTTGTCAGGTAACTGATATGTTTCGACCACGTTAACTTTTTATCTAGTATTAAACCTTTGGGTTTAATATACCTATAGTTAGATATACCTATAAAAGACGAATACAAATATTTGTATTTGTATTCGTCTTTTATAGGTATATCTAACTCAGAAAATGACATATACGGAGGAAAGTTTAATCTTGATCGGGAGAAAAATATTACTGCTGATTTATTTGGCGATATACAGAGCGTTATCGTCTATCTAGGTTCTTATTTTGGGCATGGCCTTGGTCATGTTCCTTTGCAATTCGTCTAATTTACACGGCATAGATATATACACAAATCATCTGCGTATTGGATTGGATTGGATAATTAAATGTGTCGGTAGTAGGTTAAATTAAGACATCAGCAAACGTATGTGTATTAACTTTATTGATAATTTGTTCATTACCTCCTTCATCGGAAGCAATGTCGAAGCAACACCCTCCATAACAGAAAGTGAAAACTAGTTCTCGTTCAAAGAGTGAATGCTAAATGCCGCAACAAGCGGTATGAACTCGAGAGTTTTCCTCCTCGGCTGCGCAGTAGGTGCGCTCCGGTGGGGAATGGTTTCTATAAACCTTGAAAGTATACAGTGATAAGAGATAGTACTGTTAAATGCCAAATTAGAAAGAATTAGATTTTTGTAAATGGTATTATTAAAAATAAAGCTAAGGTACTTATCAGGTACTTAGAAACTCATGAAATTATGAGAAAGTCCATCCACAGATGTAAACAAATACCTAACACTTGAGGAATATAATTATCAAACCGTTTTCGCCTAAATCACACGAACTCGGAACGATGATGTGCACCGTATAAAAGACCGATGCAAACTGGCACCAGACTTTACCAGCACATTTCTGATGGCATTTGGAACAAAAATTTTAAGAAAGTTTTTCATTAGAGAAAGTTCAAATTTTCAATAATTTTCACCGACGTTTTTATAAAAGTACGTATAAAATTATAACGCCCTCATGGTGATATTGATATCATTAATAAAAAATAAAATTAACTGTATATGTAAGTGCAAGGTTTGAAATTTTAAGACCAGACAAACATGATGAGATCACATATTACTGTGTATTTTTCTAGTCCAAACCCACCATTTTCAAGCGCCCAATTGTATTACATTGTACTAATGCAAATTAAATCGCTTCGCTTCGTTGACATAGTGGTTTGCTTTACTAAAATGCACGTTTCAAATGATGACTAATTGTAATGCAAAACGTAAATATACAAAATTGTGTATTAAGCTTTCAATTTTTACAAGACGTTTGTCTACAACGGGATTTTAATTTTATTTAACCGTGACCTCGCATATCTTTTTACTGTAAAATTGGTTAAGTCTAGTCTCAACTTTTAATAGTCAAAAATTGGGTAAGAGTTTTCCACATCGAATTCCAATCGCCTATGGAATTTACTAATTAGTGTTAATTAATGATGCTAACCTAAACAAGAAAATGAACAATTTGGGTCACAAAAATTACCAGGGTAAAAGTGCAAAATTTAAAATTGTTATTTAAGTACAGTAACATTAATTTAGTTAATTTTAAGAAGAGAAGTAAAATGAAAATGAACATCTATTGCCCCTATCCATATTTAGTCATATCGTACGTTGCGGACATTTTTAACAGCTTATATAATATCAGTGTTGCTTGAAATCTGATCTCATTTTATCTGGTTACGCAAGTGTTGATCACGCGTTGACCCAGATTCGCCATTTACTTGTTTATTAGGTTATAATATCCGTGACGCAATGGGGGGATTCCCCGATTTTGCGAATCATCGTTTACAATGACTTGACTTACACCAATATCCTTTTCTTAATTATCTGCGTTCGCGGAATTATCATTTAAGTGACAGACCTCATAAAATTGTTTTATAAAAAGATCATGTTGTCACCAGATCATGTCATCAGCAATGTAAACATAACAAACCATAAAACATTTGTTTGAAGAAAATAACAAACACTACTGTATGTGCTAAAAACATTATAACCGTCTTTATTTGCATTTTTTCCGAAAACTATGCTTCTGACAAAAAAATGTTACAGGGATTTTTTGTTTGTCTTATCGATGTCTATATACCTGCCGCGTTTGATGTCTTTGTTATGAGCCACCCTGTATAACAATTTGGTGGAATAAGATTGCTGGTAAAACGTTCTCACAGTATAAATATAAGACTTTATACAACATTTTTATGCAACTGCTTTAGAGCTTAGCCATTTCTCTATAGTGGCTTGTAAGTTGTAACATTGAGTTTTATAGGCTTTTAAAGCAAAACTTTACAGTAGTATAATTATTTAAGTCAAATATATATCAGCCGCAATACTATTCTTAAAGGTTCTGATTTTAAATCATCATCTGTCGAACAAGTTCCTATCATCAGATTCTGAACACTACTAAATACTCCAAGAAATATTATTCTTGACAATGTTGGTAATAACGGTCATTATTGGCATCAAGGTTTAGAATTATGTTTAAAAAAGGCTTTAGCTAGTGTGACAGACAACATAACATCAATAGAAATAGTTTATAGAATAACTATTTCTATTAAAGTTATGTTAATGGATTGCCAATTTATAAAAGCTCAAGAAAGGATTTTGTCCCATTTTATTCAATATTGCTGAACTGACTCACGGTTAAACCTATGGTCATCGGAATTTACTATGGATTTGAAAAACCGGTATCTACCGCGCTCCCAGCGGTAAACAGCTAATATGTAAGGTAGTTAGATGGACCCAGTATATGATTTCTGAACGTTTAGGGTGAGGTGCGTCATTAATAACAACGAAATCATAATATACGTGTGTACATCATAAATATTTTTTGACAGTGTTTAAGTCTGCTTGTATACCCCTGTCAGAACATATCCTTACACACGATATTCGTATTCGCTGTGAAGAGTGGAAACGTACGTAAAAAACCGCACACACGTATGAAACAATTTCAATTTTAGGTTATGTTTACCGATACATTTCTAATTACCGAATATAAATCTCGATCTACGAATCATGGATCCGATAGATATACCGTGTAATTTTCGAACATGCATTTGCAACGGTTTTCGGTGCATCGGTAGATGTACAGTGGCAACCAAAAATATAGGAATACCAATTTCTTGCTGTTGTAAATGGATATATGTTAAAATAAAAATTGCTTAGGTCATATTATTTTTTATGCACAGATGCATTATAATTAGACTATTATTGATAGATCTATCTAAACATAACTGTCTCTTTATGACCCAAGGGCCTCTTTATGATCCGACGGGCAATAATGAAACGTCAATTAAATGTCAGAGCTGTATTTGTAGAACTTGATTGGTTCTTAATATAATTTGTAAACTTATCATCAATGAAAATAAGCTGAAATTAAGCATTTTAGATAGTAACTATAGTAACGTACTTCGTATATATGCACATAAGTATACGTACAGCGGCTTGATGTAACCTACGTACTCATTTAATTATATTTTTTACACAATAATAGATTTGAGATAAAAACAATCTGTGCATAAAATAGTGTATGCATTTCGGGCATAACTTGCTTTTATGGCCCTACAGCCTTTTCCTAGCCCTCGGCTGACGCCTCGGGCTAGAAATAACGCTTCTGGCCATAAAAGCTTCTTTATGCCCTTAATACATAAATAACTATTAATATTTTTGCCAGTTCTGACATTTAACTAACCTTTAAATAATTTATAGCACTAAACCCCATTTACAGTGTGTAAAATTATACAAAAGCGTGATTATAATATTATTTATTATTAATAAACCTGATTAATACTGGTGTTTTCGTTATTTTGGCCGACACTGTACATCCGATACAATTTCCGTAAACGCCTAGTAGTGGTTCCAAAAAATGGATGGTATGAAGATTTTTCCAGGCTGCTTAGATTCTTTATTTTAGATTATTTTACAAAAGTTCAAATTCTGCACTTGTTTTTCTAATTTACAGCGTAAATAAGTTTGGCATTTTAAGAACAGCTGTTCAAATGTGATATCAACTTTAAATACGTTTCCGGTATTCAAATAACTCCCTTTTGGATTTAAATGCCTTCATTTGAACAAGTAATAAGAAAAACGTACGTTTTAAAGCCTAATAATAAAATTAATTGATTATTCGAAATTATGTTTTTAGTGACGGGTTAATAATTATTTGACAGAAACGAAAATATTTTTCATTTGAGGTATAATCGAAGTCGCACTGTTGGCAACGGTTCCAACTAATTCAGCATCTGTACCCCAGATTCACCTTTTCCAAAAATTGTGTACGAGAATTAATATTAATATTTAATTAATTAATATGAATTAATTAATTTTTTTTAATTAATATTTATTTATTCTGACAATAACCAAAAACAATAACAACAGATAAACAATAAATAATATACATAAGATACTTAATTTCTAATTTAATTATTTATATAATTTTTTTAATTATTTATTATTTATTTAATTTAATTATTTATTTTTATTTAATTATCAGAATCGCAAGGAGATGATTCAGCATAAGCTGCTCTTCCATCATCTCCCTGGAGTTAACGAACGACTAACGGCAGGATTATTACACAAAAAAAATTAAGTATAGATTTATAACATATCAATTACACAAGAATCAATTACATAAACTGTTTACGAACTGGTGTATCAATCGGTTAGTAGTAACTTTTTGAACAAAGCTTTTTAAATTGTTTAATAGCAAGCATTTTGATGGAAAATGGTAGCTCATTATAAATTTTTGCGACATTATAGGTACACGAACTTTGGTAAAAAGTAGTATTATATCTAGGGATAGTCAACAGACCTCTATGCCGCAAGTTTATATTGTACACATCTGTTCTGTATATAGGGAGGCTGCTTGTCAGATATTATCTTATGGTACAATGCAGCTGTTTGTAAGTAAAACCGTTTTTTCATATGGAGCCAACCTGTATCAATTAATTTATGCGAAATATGTTCATATTTTGGAATTCCATAAATAAGACGCAAACAAGAGTTCTGGACTCGTTGAATACGCTGAGTTGTGTCATAATCCAAACAAGGGGCATATACAGGAGCAAAATAATTAAATTGTGATAAGACCATGGATTCGCATAGTAAAATTTTCGATTTTTTACTTAAATAATCTGTATGGGGATGGATCAATTTTAAGTTAAAATAAGCTTTTTGTATGTATTTAGAAACTTGCTTCTTGAACCGAAATGTTTTGTCAAAAATTACTCCTAAATTCTTAGCATTTTCTACTGTAGGTACTTCAATTTCACCAATTTTAATAGGTGGCACTTGAAGAGCGCCACTTGATTTTCCTAATAATAGAGCACATGATTTCGAGGGATTGACATTAATGCATGTTGTAACGAAAATTCAGATACAGCTTTGAGGTTATTATTTAAAATTTTAGTTGCTTCTTTGACATCACTTGACTTGAAAGAATAGTAAATTTGAGTATCATCTGCATACATGTGAATATTACAGGCCCCCACACAACCACAAAGACCGTGCGTGTACAAGGTGAATAGCAGAGGTCCTAATATAGATCCCTGCGGCACCCCCCTGATAATATCGACAGGTGAAGATACCTCCTTAGCCACTTTAACTCTTTGTGTTCTATTACACAAATAGTTTCGGACCAGACCAATCGCATTTTCACTCAGACCTAAATAATGTAATATTTTGAGAAGTAAATCATGATTTATTGTATCAAAAGCTTTACTATAATCTAATAAAACTAAAAAACTAGATTTTCCTTCATCGTACGCTTTAAAAATATCATCAGTAATGTAAGATAAAGCAGTTGTACAGCTGTAACCAGACCAAAAACCCGATTGTTACGTTGGTAATAATTTATTATTTTCTAACTATTCACGAAGTTGCATGTTAATGACCTTTTTAAATATTTTTGAGAGTGTTGAGAGAATGCTGATTGGTCTGTAATCCTTATAATCGACAGGGTGTTTTATTTTCCCTATCGGTGTTATCAGAGCTGACTTCCAAGTATCAGGAAAGATATTCTCTAGAATACAAGAGTTAATTATGTGTACTAAAAATTGTATAATAAAAGGGCAACATAACTTAATCATTTTGATATCTAATCCATCTAATCCCGTAGAACTACTTTTTAAAGAATTAATTATTTTGAAAACAATCTCGGAATCTATAAGCTTAAACTTAAAAACAGTATCATTACCTAACGTATTAATTATGTAGAAATCAAAAGTGTTCTGATCGACAGTCATAGAATGAATGCTATCGACAAAAAACTTGTTTATTTCATGAATGTTACCATCAAAAGAATTATTAGCATTATTTTTGGAATGCACAATATCTAGACGTTTGAATTCTTTCCACATCATATTAGAGTTACTGCTAGCAAGCTTAAACTGTAAGTAAGCTCGTTTTTCATTTTTTATAGCGATGTTTGTATAATTGCGCAACATCCTGTAATATTCACATGCAGCTGCGGTTTTAGATGTTTTAAATTTAGTTTTTGCTTTGTCCCTTAGTTTCATAAGTAATTTAACATTATCAGTTAACCAAGGTGCAGGTTTTTTGTAACTGTAATGGTTCTCGACGGTGCATGCTTATCAAAAAGATTACCTATAAGGCTACTTAAAATATTTACCTTTCTATTAATATCATTTTCATAGAATATATCATTTAAAGAAAGTGTTTATAACTCGATATAGAAAATTTCAGAGTTGAAATTTTTATAATCACGATAAGTATAAGAACTTGGAATGCGCGGTATTTTTTGACATGTTATTTCACAATTTACTAAGTCATGATCTGACAAATGAAAATTCTCGACATTCTATTTTTTTATGAATGAAGCTTAAGAAATAATTATAATATCTAACGAATTTAATCTAGTGGGTTCTTTGATAATTTGAGTGCAATTTAAACTTTCTAACATATTATTGAAATATACTGTTGCAGGGTTAACAATCATAAGAAAATCAACATTGCCATCACCCATGCATACAATGTTATCAGAGTATGGTGTGCACAACATAATTGAGTTTTTAACTTCATCTACAAAAGCTTTATAGTTGAAAGTTGGATGCCTATAAAACACTCCTAATACAATACTTTGACTATTTACCTTAATTTGTAACCACAGTTCTATTAATTCATTCCTATCAATAACGTGACTAAAAAGCTTTTGCTTTATATAAAAAAATAACTAATAATAATAACTAGCGCCAAGGTCAGCCGCTGTATCTAGGTTAGCCGTGAACAATAGAGGGAGGAGTCATTATGTGAGCTGCCATTTTAATGACCGATATCAGTTGGTATTGCTTATTTTTTGCGGTTGGTAACAAAGTCTTCAAAAACTTAAACCGTTAATTTGACTAGCTTGCAAAATATTTTTTATCCCTTCGTGCAGATATCAAAATATTCCAGGAGCTAACTCTTTGCCGACCTAGACCTGCAAAAAACAATAGACAGCGCCAAGATCCGCCGGTAGATCTAGGTTAACCTTGAAAAGTAGTGGGTCATTGAGTGAGCCGCCATTCTGATGACCGATATCAGTTGGTATTGCTTATTTTTGCAGTTGGTAACATTGCCGGCCTAGTCAAGCAAAACCTAGTAATTTTTAAGTTTGTCGGATGGTAACAACTTTTACTAAATTTGCAATAAGTCAAACATAGATATGACATTTTAAATTCAAATGTTTTTGTTGTTACCAACATGAAAACAAAAAATCCTAATAGTACATGATCTTTAAAAAATAAGTTAATTTTATCTAAGCAATTTCTGTAAAAGTCGGCACAAAAAAACGGGGATCAATTTAAAACCAAGATAGATCTTTATTAATTACCTCAAAGAATAAATTAGACATGCTGTGTCCTTCCACAAAGTTCGATCTGCATATACGCCTGTTAGTTGCAAAGATTCAACTAGACATTATGAGCTAATTAATGATAGTCCAGTCAAATTAGAAAAAATAGCGGAAAGTTGAGGGAAGTCCATGGATTTTTGCATAGGTCTTCCTGGAGGGCTGTTAAATAACCCCCTAAAAGTCACCGCCTGTAGGTGTCGAGCTCGAGGTGATAATGAGGGTAAACCACGCCCCCAAACGGTTTTTGTCGTTTTTCTCGGAAACTATTAGGTTTAACGAGATGAAGGAGGTTAGGTAAATTAAAGCTTATTTAAATCTCTACCAGAAATGTTCGAATGTTTTTTCGTACCTCGCCTTCTTTTTGTGTTATCGAAGAAAGAAGATATGTCATACATAAATGAGCAATTTGGTCCAGTAAATTTGCTCAAGCAACTTTTGGACGTAATTTTTTGTGGTCTCGTATTCGTCATGAAGTAGCTAAGTAAAATTCGTTGAGAGCCGGACGCGATCGTTGTCCAATCACCTTTTACCTTAGCATCTCTTCGGCGAAATACATCAGGCAATATTATCGATATTATTGGTGCCAGTCAGATGAAAGTTTCGAATTGACAAGTTAATTCTTAGGAGAGTATACTGTACTAGGCAATTTTTTTATGAAACTCAATACGTGCAGGATATTTCTCCTGTTTTGAAATTCTAATTTTCTTTAATAATTTAATTTTCTTTAATTTTATATGATCTTGGTTTTTTCTTGAATGATTTCTGCCGTAAAATTGAAATACAGGATTTATTTCTTTACTTGTTTTAAATTGTAAAGGATACCACAAGGCAACAGTTTCATTTAAATCTTGTATTTCAATTTTACAACACAAATCATTCAGGAAAAAGTTTACTGGATACCAAAGTCTTGTAAATAAACGAAATTAGGATTTCAAAAAAAGCGAAACGTCCTGTACGTATTGTTTGGATAAAAAAATTGACTAGTACAGTGCATTCTCCTACATATCGATAATATAACCTGATGGATTTTGACGAAGGGATGCTAAGGTAAAAGATGACTGGACCACGATCGCGTTTGACTCTCAACGAATTTTTCTTAGCTACTTCATGTCGAATATGAGACAACAAAAAGTTTTGTTCGAAAGTTCCTTAAGCAAATTTACTGGTCTAAATTGCTCATTCATGTATGACATATCTTCTTTCTTCGATAACACAAAAAGAAGGCGGCGAGGTGCGAAAAAACATTCGGACATTTCAGGTAGGGGTTTAAATAAACTTTAATTTACCTAACCTCCTTCATCTCAATAAACTTGATAGCTTCCGAGAAAAACGACAAAAACCGTTAGGGGGCGTGGTTTACCCTCATTATCTCCTCGAGCTTGCCACCTACAGGCGGTGACTTTTAGGGGGTTATTTACAAGCCCTCCAGGAAGGCATATGCAAAAATCCACGGACTTCCCTCAACTATCCGCTATTCATGAAAATTTGTTCTAAATTGACTGGACTATGAGCCCGGCGCAAATTCTTAGATGCAATTTAGTTTTTCAGAGAAGCGTGCTTAAATTTCAAAATGCAAATGCCACTTTTGAATTAATAATTACGAAATTACGACAATTACGGCAAAAACAAGCTCATTGCATAATGCATGTTCTTTAAAGAATGTAAAGCGAACTGATCCTGTAAAGGGCATAATACAGCAAATATACATATGTACGTAGGAATAATATTCACCTTTAAGTAGCCTTCCAAATCGTCTGCGTCTATGGTCTCTGTAATATTCAAGTTGTATTCATTTGCCACATCCAAATCAAAATCGTCACAAAGCATTTGAAAGAATGAGAATAGATCACTTCTGTAATAAAGCTTGCTTACATACACACTAATCGACATTAAATTAGGACAGAGTTCAATAAAAACCTAGATTTGGGTAGAATTGTATAATGCTGAGGAATTCTGGATAATATTTAATCAGGGAGTGAGTTCACTCTGAACCAAGGTACATAATTTAAAAGTAAGATATGCTCCTGTCTTAAACATATATTTGAAGCTTGTTGTGAAGCAACTGATGGTAGGGAAGATCGGAATTTATGTGGGAAGTACAATCATGATAATCATGCAACTGCACGAGCTGTGCACATATACGTAATGAGCAGTAGAAAGAGAAACCACCTGGGCGATGATTCGTATAAGGTATCTCCTTCCCAAAAACGAATTGCGACACGAACATTTACCGATTAATTCTTACTTTCTAGTTATATACTTTGTTCTGCACTCTCTCCCCACTTCCTGCTCGACTAAGTACACAAACCTTTATATATTTTAAATATGTCTACATAAAAAGAATTATTTATAACTTACTCTTTTTCAGTGATTTCTTGACGATGTAAAACTTTAGAAAGCACATCAGAATAGTTTAAAATGGAGTTATTAACTTTTATTTCTGGACAAATTGTAACTGCTGGAAAAGGAATCTTCCAAACTGGTGTTTCAGTTGTGGAAAACGTTATTAAAACCGGTGCTTTTGCCCATTTTGAATAGCTATTAGAAATTAGAAATCCCGAACCAGTAAATGCCAGTGTAACGACTGTAAACCACCATATTCTGTAACAAAACAAATTTGTTTTTATCGTCTATGAAAATGAACAAGTAGATATAATGAAAAAAACTTCTTACTTTTCTATAATGTAGCGACGTCTTTCTCCAAGAAAATTAAATCCATGAATGCTAGTGTTATGGCAAAAATCACAAAAGTAGCACCGAAGGTTATCTTGACAGCTTGGACTAGATACATCATTTCGTGAAAACTGTTCTTGAGAATTAATTGTGGGCTTATATACATCATTAAACGAAATTATTTCTTCGCGATTATTGGTTTTGTCTGAGCTTTGCATATTGTGTTTTGAAATGCCGAGGACTTTATTCAGCTCCATTTTAAATCGATTTTCTTAATCTATGCAGAATATTCTGAAAATGATATTTATCATTATTAGGCGTTTGTACAATAAAGTGCTCAGAATAAAATTAGTATTAGGTACAGTTTTGAATTTATGAATGAATAAATTTTTATTAAATTAAATCCTTAATTTATCATCCTGAAACCCAGAGAACGGGATTAAATAAATAATAAACTATGCAGAAAGATACTTTTATCACTCCAGTAAAACACAGACTAAATTTTATTTTATGTATTCACACGTGAAGCAACCACCCGAGCAGAAATTTGTTATGGCAAACCCTAAAACGATCTGGGCCGGGTCAGGTTCTACTACGACATGCCCTATTAAGGAATTTATATGTGGCCCTGATCAGGTTCCACTATGGACTGACCTATAGGTTGTTCCCTATCAGGCTGGGATATGGACTACCGGATTACAACCTTTAGTACGGCATGCCATATTTTAACTAATCCCACCCTGATATGGCGTGCTTGATCTCAACCATGTTAAGGCGTGCCATATATTAACTGATGCGTTCCCTACTATGATTGCCTGATTTCAGCCAGTTTTGGCAATTTCAATTTTAACTTATTTGATCCTGATGCGATTTCAACCATTTTATGGCATTTAATATAATGATTTCTAACAACGTTTTTTTCTCTTAAGGTCTTAAGTATATAATCAATGTTACTTATTTTTACGCGTTGCAGATTTATAATTATGAAAGCTGCCTTTATCTATTAGTACCATCTCGTAGTCAGCGTGTTCGCGTAGGTTAGTGATTGTTTTGTAAATTTTTAAGTATATTTCACAAAATTAACTAACTAGTGGTGACTGTATAAAACGATGTTCGTTTCAAGTTGCCGAGATTTAAACTAATAAAGGTCCTACGATATAAGAAATAACTGCCCTTAATAGTAGATTATGATATGATTAGAATTATGATAAATTAATAACAATAACTTTTCAAATAATAGATGTTTTTATACGTTATTATTTATTCATGGTGCTATTATGTACACATCATATAAGGGTTGGCAAAAAACATGTTTTTTTTTCAAAAAAAAACCAAAAACAGTTGTTTTTTTTAAATTAAGCATGTTTTTTATCGAAAATGAGCTTAAAACACCCCATATAAAAAAACATGTTTAAAACATGATTTAAACTAATAAAGATTGTGTAGTAAATCAGTTGAAAATTATTCAACAAACACTTACGACTTACCCATCACACCCTCCATTTTTGTTTATTGTATGGTCAATAGAATTACTTTAAGCAAAGATAATAAGCACGCTAATAAATTCTTCGTATCAAAATTACACAGCAATTTATGTTCCCCTTTTAAGCAAATAGTGTGTTTATCTTGAGCCAAACGTTTTTAGATGTCAAATGTTTACAATAGAATATATCGTCTTCGGAACCATTCTTTGTATTTTACAAGGGATAATTACCGTAAGAATTGGGTTTTATTCTTGCATTTCTCGAAAAAAATATTAGAGGTAAATTCTGCTTATTTTGGATTGGTTAAAATTGACACAAACAAAATGTTCTTGTTTCAAACTACAATAAAGAAACAAAGAAAACTTCAATAAAGCTCTTTCTTTGTTAAACCGTATGCTATTGTAACGTTTTTCTCTCTCCTAAAATTTAGAGGTGGTGGTTGCACTTTGAGATAGAGTAACGCTAATTATTCTGTAGCGGGCGTTTGCCCTAACAAGCGACTATGCCGCGTAGTTCTCTGCGACTAACACCTCCCTGGAGTGTAAATTCAGAATGTGGGAAGTTTTAAAGGAGATTTCTGTTTTGTGCTTCAATGATTTTGTAACCTTATTGTATCGTTGTGTTTACTGCTTAAACCTTTAATTTGAAATTTTGGTTAGTTTAATGCCGAGTGGTAAAGCGATTAAAAATTAGTGAAAATATCTGGCCCTTTGAATTGTGAAAGATCCTTGAATCTGTTATGTATGGGTTTATCTATCCTGTTAATATTAAGTGAAGTGAATCTGGGAAGTAAAGACGTTGACGTCTATACCCTTATTCCCTAGTAAAGTAGCAATAACACTTTGTAATTTATAAGATCTCTAAGTAGCTTACTTTGTTATCCTTTGTAGATCTTTGTATTTAAACAAAATGAAAACGGACATGTTTCCCGTACACTATATGTGTTGTACCTTATTTTCAACTATTTGGGACCAATAAACTATATTTAATAAACGAAAATTAAATATAATCAACCAGCAGTTATAGATTGGCCCAACAAATTGTTTGTAGTCATTCTTTCAAAACCTAAACCAAGACGGATTTCTTTTCCCAATTTGCACATTCCCCTTGCAATTATTTTAAACAATAATAACAAATGATCTGGGTGGCACATTCTCTATAATGTTGCTTAGTTATTCATGTGGTTAATCTGAAATTAGTGACCTCTTGTGATTACATCCACGATACCTGAAAGTTATTGACTGTTATTTAAGTAGTCTCATTCGGTGCTTTATTACGAAAGTATAAGCTTTTTGTGTTTGTGTTTTATTGTTACAAGTTGGAGCCCATTTGTGGAGCTGCTAATTTTTTCATGTTACAACGTATTATGATTTTATTACTAGTTTAAGGTAAATCAAGGGTGAATATACGCGTTCTCCGAGTATAACGAAATAAAGATGAATTTAGAGATTCATCTCGTAAATTGAAATGTGCCATCGTGTCGGGCAGTACAAGTAAGTACGGTATGAGTAATTTCTATTTCAGCACAACGATAACAGTTTTTAAATGTACAAAGTTTTGTTTTATTACTGATCTCGCTAAAGATATCTCTCACTGGGAAAAATTAACTATTGAGTGGTTACCCTCAAAGTATTTTGTTGATGGTTGCTCAAACTCCAATTTTCCGTTGGTGTAGATACGTCTCAATGAAATAATGTTCCAGAGCCACATATCCTGAGAATTGGTATACCCAAAGAGAGTATACCGTTTATCAGTATTCCTCGGTATCTTTAATACCGTCTTGTTACATAGTGAGGTTGTGCAGGTGAACAAAGTTAATACTGTAGAGATCGTAGTTTAAGAAGCCTTAACAAACTTATAAAAAAATATTTCTGTTTATATAGCATTTCGGAAAAACTATTTATATATATTATGTAATTAGGAGATCAAGCGATACTTTAAATCCGAGAAGATGTATTATAACGCCGAGGCGTTATAACATCTTCGAGGATTTAAAGAAGCTTGATCTCCGTATTGCATAAGTTGTTTTATTTTATTTCGTATTTCAATCCTAATTTCTCCCTTTTAAAATTCATCCGAATTTATTGTATTTACGTTGCCAATAACAACGGAGATCAATAACGTTTTGAACTCCGGTGTCATTGAGAACGGAGATAAAGATATATGTCATTTACAACAGAGATAAAGATATACTTTATTTTACTAATTGTGGTATATAAACAATTGTTTGAAATACGAAATGAAATAAATTAAATTTAATACTTATAACATATTTGACTTGTAAGTGTTGGTTTAGCAGCAAACTCTTTTTTTAATTTTAACACAGAAATATTCACCAAATGCTTAAAATACTCCGGTACCTTCACTGCAACATTATTCTTTGAAGTTTTCTTTGCTGCTATTAACATACAACTAAATGCATCTTAACAAATCCACAACTAAAAGATGTTGCAAAAACACAAACTGCATGTCTCGTCTATAAACATAAATAATACTTTGGACTAAAATTTTGGTGTATAAATAGATACTTTTTCTCTTAGTTTCTTCTCTGGACGAGCCAGACATCTACATGTCATACAAGAGTTAAGACTTATAAATAGTAATTTCTACATAAATATAGATTTAAGAGAAATGATTGATGATAAAACATGCAAATTATTATTTGTGCAACATAGTAATCACCGGTTCTAAAAATATTCAAACATACGTTGATAGATGAGGTGTAATGTAAGTAAATATATTGCTATGATACAAAATTGATAGACATATGTAACCCAATTTTATTTGAAAATTAATTTATTTTGTTTTGTATTTGGTTTTTAATGTTAATGTATAATTCCACAGTTCGTGCATCCTTGGTATTTTATTATTAAATTATATATATAACTATCCGAAAATATGTACGAATGCAAGTAATAACGCTGCAAAAAGTTACGCTCTTGCAGCTTAACTTGCATGAGTGAAGTTTTGCCGAAAACTACAATTTTAAATGCGCGAATTATATTGCATAATAAAATTCCGTAAATCAATGTTGTCTGATTCAAAGATATACATTCTTTTAAGAACTTAATAATTGTCGGTAATTGTACATAACTATGCAATATCGATAAACAACAATCACACAACACAAAAAGCATTATAACAACATTATTATCAATCTAACGCGTATGAATAACTAATATAACTATTAAATTACTTTACGAGTTTATAAAGATGTTCTATAATATAATAATGACTACAGTATGTACTTTTTCTACGATTACTTTAGAATTGGAACGCGCTAATATACAATTGGGGCAATAGTGTGTGGCAGTCCGATAGCTCCTAAACGGTAACAGCTAGAAAAATCGTTCTAATATGGATGTAAACAGTGGATAGAGGCGCATCTAGAGAAATTATTTTCAAATATACAGGGTGTTGCAGAAACTCAATTTTTTTGAAAAAAAAATTTATAACTTCTAAACCGGTCATTAGATGGCGCTAGAATTTTAGATATGAATAAACCTGCCAAGAGAGCTGTTAAATATGCAAAGATATTTGGGGCATTCTGTTTAAAAAAAATTACCTTAAGCGTGCCACACTTTTCTGCAACACCCTGTATATTTGAGAATAATTTCTCTAGATGCGGCTCTATCCACTGTTAACCTCCGTATTAGAACGATTTTTCTAGCTGTTACCGTTTAGGAGCTATCGGACTTCCCCACACTATTGCCCCACCCGGTATATAGATAGCGTTGTACAACATCAAAATGTCTGCGATATGCGGTGGTTGATGACGAAGTTTTCAGTGATTGTTTTTGCTATGTTGTATTTTAATGACGATTTTAATTTTGATAAATAAAATTTAATATTCGTGTTAATAATTATGATAAATATAAGTAGAATATTTAGATTTTATAATTTTTAAAATGCTAGTAAAATGGAATTGTCATTCCTAGGTTCCTCTCAATAATTTGTTTACTGTATTGTTGATTATACATATTGCAACAGAGCTACTGCATAATTTCTTTGAACAAAATACCGCGAGAGTGCAGATCAATGTTTGGTGCATCCCAACAGTAACCTTCCTGTTTAATTTTCGATTATCCAATTGTTACATTCTGTATATATTCTCTGTAGAATATTATCACTCTTGTATTAAAATGGCTACATATAGCCATTTTGACACTATTAAAAAATTTTCGGAGGGGGGAGAGGCTCCAGCCCAATATCCCCCTTAAATATGCCATTGAAATTCATGAGCACTTACAAATCTGGAGTTTTTTAAATTATAATTTTATTCAAAAATTTTTGTTCAAAATATCTGTAATCGTACAAAAAGTCAAAAAGATTTCTAAGTAACAGTTTCTGTGAAAATACAAATAAAATATTTAATATGATAATAAACTTTTAATATGAAATTTGTCATCTCCGTCTAAAAACATATTATTATTTCACGCCCACGTCAATGAATTACTAAACAAGCATTGAAGCCGAACATTTTGTAAGCCATGTTGAAAACCTATAGAGTTGAACTAACCAAAACAAAATCTATTTAAAACGAAACTACACTGTGGGGTAATTTCGAAGATTAAATACTTATCTTTTTGTTTATTGGTACAAGTATTACATTACATCCCTTTTAATTGACATCTTTTGTTTTAATCTTTGAAAAGGTACGTGTAAGCGGCATAAATTCTCGGCCTGATATAGAAAAAATAAACTTGGTAAAATATAATAATTTTTATTTTTTAATATAATCTCCCCTAATGTCCATACACTTTTTACAACGTGGAATAACTCAATGTCCTTGTAAAAATAATCTGAAGTTTTTCTGTCAAAATGATCAATCACAGCTGCTTGCAACTCATTCTCGTCCTTAAAATGACGCCCCCTAAGGTCTTTCTTTAAATGAAAATAAATAATAGTCACTAAGAGCCATATCTGGACTGTACGGTGGATGATCCAATGCTTCAAAGCCGCATTCGCGAACGGCAGCTTGTGAGATTGCGGCAGTACGAACGGGTGTATTGTCGTGTAATAATCGAACACCTCTTGTCAATTTTCCTCGGCGTTTTTCACAAATATTGTTTCTCAATTTATGCAATAAAGACGCATAATATGTACTGTTAACAGTTGTATTGCGTTCTTCAAAATAGATCAGTAAAAAGCCGTCACAATCTCAGAAAATTGTTGCCATAACTTTCTTTGTCGATTGAACGACTTTCGCCTTTTTGGGATGAGGTTTATCGGATCGCCGCCATTCCATCGATTCCTTTTTGGATAGGGGATCTTAATACAGAACCATTGTTTCATCTCCAGTGACAATGGACTCCAAAATGGGCTTTAGGTCGTCTCCACACAAGTTTAAAAACGAGCGCGCACATTCGACGCGACGTTAACGTTGAACAGCAGAAAGAAGACGCGGTACCCATCTTGCACTAATTTTATTCATACCCAAATGGCCATGAAGAATTAGGCGAACACTTGTTTCCGAAATGTTAGACGTCACTGCTAACTCCTTAATTTTCAAACACCGATTTTCTAATACCATTTTTTCAATTATTGCAACTTTTTGAGGCGTTACCGCTTCAATTGGCCGACCGGTGTGCTGATCTTCAAGAGATTCTTGCCCCAAACGGAAACATTTTGAAGGAGATAAATCACCATAAACGCCGCACACTAGGGACCTCTCATATAAGTATGTGCTCAAAATAGGATTTTTAATTTATAGCCATTTGGAAAAATATACTGCAGGTATGTAGATAAGTATTTGACACATTCCTATGCTAAATATTAAGTCGGTAACAGTTGTCATCTCGAAGATATGAAGGTGACAAGTTACTTTATTCACTGGGTTTTTCGCAGTTTTATCTTCTCTCTTGAAAATACTCGCGGTTCCTATGTATTATTTTTTAAATTCTGTGACGGATTATTATAAATAACACTATGTCTCGTTTAGAGCAATGTATGTAAATAACATTATCACTTTGAACAAACTGTTTTAAACGATTACTTTTGTTTTAAAGACCAAAAACTAAATCGCGTCTATTATTTCATTCCAGTTAACTTAAAATGAGATTTTTTTTAATTAACGCAACAATCTATTGCAAAACTGTTCAGTTTTATAACAACAAAAGCCCGTAGCTTAGAGTGATATTAAAATGGCAACAACCTTTTTGCGCTAATTAAAAAAAACTTAAACAAAGTTACCTGTTATGAAAGAATAGACCTGATTTAAATTTTGGTCTTTAAAACAAAAGTAATCGTTTAAAACAGTTTGTTTAAAGTGATAATGTTATCTACATACATTGCTCTAAACGAGACATAGTGTTATTTATAACAATCCGTCACAGAATTTAAAAAATAACACATAGAAGCCGCGAGTACTTTCAAGAGAGAAAATAAAACTGCGAAAAACCGATTGAATAGAGTAACTTGTCACCTTCATATCTTCGCGATGACAACTATCACCGATTCAATATTTAGCATAGGAATGTGTCAAATACTTGTCTACATGCCTGTATTATATTTTTTTCAAATGGCTACAAATTAGAAATCCTATTTTGAGCACTTGCTTATATGAGAGGTCGCCAGTGTGCGCCGTCTAAACGTTGTTTGATTTGATTAGGCGTGTGCCCTAATCAAATCCCCTTAGCCCTTCTTTTGTTAAAAATTTAATGACCGCGCGGTACTCAATTTTCGTTAGCTGCGACATTTTGATGCACTCGTCATGATGCTTGAGTGGCTACTAAAATCTATTACGCTTCTAGCCGTAATATATATAGTGTAGGCCTCTTCCATGTTCAACTATGACACAACCGAGTTTGAACATGTTGGCACCTGTATAAGCCTTCCGGGCTGAGAATTTATGGCGCTTACCTCGTATAATCTATTTGGAACGGATCCACACTGTGGGGTAAATGAATACAGCTATATTTTTGTTTATTAGTGTTATAAGTTATTAGTTTTTATCAGCACGACCTGTATCATATGTGAAAGAAAAGTCTATTAACTTGTTAAAATAATCCTTATATTTGCAATTACATTCGTTTTTGATGCAAGTGGTCTTCTTGAGTAATGGCTCTTCTATTGGAATGACGACGAGTATTAATATTTGCAGTGAGCCATTAGTCCATACTAGATTCTAATTGATCGCACCCTTTTAATTCAGGATGCAGGGGCGACGAATTTTCTTTGTCTTGCTAGAAACCGCTTACGATGAGATTATATTAAAAACAATCTAGGAAAAATCTAAAAACTGATATTTAAAAATGTAATAAACATTTACAAATTTTAAGTGAAATTTCGCTATCAACGATAAATTATAATTAATTCAGAAACGCATAACTTAGCATCATCAATGCAACTTTTAAATTAGCAGTATCCATTCATTACCTTTGTTCTCATGTATTTTTACCATTCATTCAGCTACAAAACACACAAAGTTTAACACATATTTTATATTTTCTGTTAGAAACACTATTCTGTCCAATTTCACGTTAAAACTGCATAGGCAATAATTTTTCACTTTTAATACAATACATAATCACTTCGAACAATACTTCTTCAACAGAATCAACTAAACTATGAATTCGATAAACTAAAATGCACGAATTCCGAAATGCAGAAGTTCCATCCATCTTTCAGAGGTGACCATGACATTAATTTTAGACAAACAACTTGCGCTTTGATGTTTGCCCACGTTACATTGAGCTTCCATAGTATACGCACGTTAATGACGCAACAACCTTTTTCATATTTGTGTGTAAAGTTCTGGTTATATTTATAGATAGATATTTTATTCATTTTATTAAGAAAATGTTACCAAGTACTTCAACTGTATTTAAATATTGATCACTGATCGTGATCAGACAATGTTTACAAACTAAAGCATTAGAGCTTTTTCGCTACTCGGATGCTGTACTTCCGGTGATAATTATTTATGAAATTTATAACCATTTAAAATTGTGTAATAGGTCATGTTTATAAAATAAGTTTTTTCTAAAGTTGTTAAAAATGTAGTTATGTTAAAAAGCGCTTTACCTTATTATAGAGGGTGTTTCATTATATTATAACCAGTGATATATAATAATTTCAATAAAGTATCTAACATCATAAGTAAAACACTTTGTGATATTATTTCATATTTAATTCTTACGAATCAAACATGAATTCTGACGACTTAAGTATAATTTAATAATTTAGAAAACGGGCATTTCAATACCAAATCGGTTTATTATAAATAATAAAATCTACCAAACTTTAAGTAAATAAAATAAAGAAAGAAACTATAAAATAATGTCTATAATCTGATAACCGGAAAGTGATTTATTCTTATCAGCGACCTAACAATATAAATAAGCTGGATTCAATCCATTTTTACTACTTTTTACTTTGTAACGTGTTTAAAGTCTGGATATCCTTTTAATGCAATTTAAATGTATTAATGGTAAAGAATCTTAGTACGACCCTGTATATTAAATACATGTTTCGTTGGTTTGAAAATTGCAGACGATATTGATTTCAAATCAAATGGCGTTTTCGTTAATGTGAAAGGTCATTTCAAAATGTTCTCACACAGATGGATTTTGTCTTTGATAAGAAAATACGAGGTAATATATTACAAGAGTAGAGGCAAAATAACTCAGATAAAAACAGGAAATCTAAATTTATGTCTTCTGTACGTGCCTGTTTTTATTTTCAATGAATAGTTTCACTGAAATTAAACCTAAAAAAACAACAGATTGTATCAAATACAAAGTATCCTGTTTCACCTTGCCGAGCAAACGTTTGCATTGGATTAAAAACACGTCAGTACAGTGATGATTGGGTGATTAATAATCTCATTTCCTTAAAATATTATTTACTAGGGTTAAAGTTAGAAATTTCAAGACACAAGCGTTTCTCTGTCAAGTCACAAAGCGGGGTGCATATAAGTCCGAACTATAATTTACCAAGCGAGACGCACGAGAGTCCAACATTGTTCGCACCGCCGAACATATTTACATTGTGGTAGTTAGTTATTAATACAGTGTACAGTTGAGTACAGTACAGTACTTAGTCTCAGATGATCTACCAAACAAGAAGCTTTTAAGACAAGGAACCAAATTTGACGCGTCTTGAGAATTAAGAAAAGTTAAATAAACACAGTATAGAAGTCCGGTAATGTAAATTCAATATAGTACAAAAGTCTAGTCAAGTGATTAGAAAAGTGAAAGGAATTCATTAACTTGAACGCACGCGAAAGGTTAAAAATAATTCCCCGAGCGGAACACCTAGTGACGGCGACCGTGAATTTCGCTAGCACCGAGGGATTTTGGGTGTAATTCACCGATGCCTTTAGATGAGTTTTGCGTGGTAACAGTTATTTGTTTATCGGCGAGTTTAAAATAACGCTGTGTCCACCTGGTAATTTTCTTCTGCGCTGAGGAGAGTTTCTTTTGAAATTATAAGGGTTCCTCTCTTTATTAAAGCAATGCTAGTGTAAATGTAAGAATGACAGCACTATTAAGAAACAGCAAAAACTTTAGTTATAACTTCTGCATAAAAAACCATATCTTCAAAGTTCTACCGTTTTAAAGTTGTGAGGTATTTTGTACCTGATGTTAAGTGAATTTAAGGGCATTATGGTGAAAGTGATATTTGTGAACTGTTAAAGGATTATAACGCTTTATTGATTTATCAAGCAGTAGCGACCATACTGTACATAATAGAATTAAGTTTGATATTAAAATCTATTTGTACCAGTATTATGAAATTTGTTTGTCAGTTATATATTCATCCTCTTCTCACTAAGGGTCCTTAAAAGAACATTATTATTTTTGTTCTTATGATTTTTTATGTGAAACAATTTATTGTTTTATCTATGAATAAATTTTAATAATTCATTAATTTTAAATCAATTATTACTGTGATAATATTGGACCGTTCACTTGTGGAAGTCTTTAAAATATTTTTAGCCAACCTAATATTAACGTAACTAAACATGACTAATTATTGAATTCATTCAATATGACCAGCATCATATGACTTGCAAGCAAACGGCGCCCATATCTTTTTTATGTCTACAAAAAAAACCTTATTTTCTTTATAGTCTATAAACTATGAAAATCAGTACCTGCGACCGGAGATAATTTAAATTAAGATGTTTTAAGTCGAATCATTACAGTAAGTATCGTTTTGTGATGTGGTGAGCATTTTGCAGTAAGTATTCTGTATTTTGAATTTTATCGATGGTATAGTTGACATTCATCGCGCAGCGTATGTTTTGTATTTAGTGTTAGAGTAATTTTGGGGACTCTAAGTATTTTACCGTTATAACTTAGTATGTTTTGTAATTTAAATGCTGTTCTTATGAAATTATTCCATTCTCTAATAAGATTTTTATTTATTTATTATTCATTTCTTATGTATATTTCGCTAACATTTTAAAGAACTCGCCACTTTACTATAAGTAACAGTTTTTGTATCGTTTAAAACGATTACAAATGTGAAATTCAGCTATATTTTTATTTTGTACTTACCTGAAAGTATTAAGGCACAAGAAGTTTTAAAATGCACTTCATTTGCTCGAGCTAAATACGTAGTTCAACCAGAAAAAAAGTATTGCCGTTTCAATACAACTGATGCAGGATATACTCGGCAGTAAAGGTCCATCAATGTCGTCACGTAGCCGTCTCGCTGTTCCCCTTCCTAATATTCTTTACTAAATATTCTAACAATATGAAGTACTTCTATTATTTTAAAAATTAATCAAAGCAATTTAGGTATTTAGTCAACATTTTTGCTGACTAGGACTTTTGCCGATATGTCTTACTTTGTTGTAAAATGTAAATATACACACGCTTCTTATTAACCCATACAATGTCATCATCAATAATAGCACCTTTTAGTTTAATTTACTTTCCCATATTGGTATTGTGAAGTGTTCCACACCCTTACAGCGTAACAATGTTTGTTATCAATAAATGTTTTCAGATAAACTTGCGACTCTGTTGTAAAATTTGCAAACATTCTTATAGTCACGTATGGCTGGACCATTCATAATTGTACCAAAGATTAAAATGAATCTTTTATAAAATATCAACAGATATTTTAAATTCATTCATACCATGTGATGACCTTCGACCTTCGATCAGTACCATTAATTGCAGTATTTTTAAAGTGTCAACGTTTTTTGTTTGTTTATTTATCTTTTGCTGCAGTTTTACAAAAATCTGTTAGCGTGTTATTTTACTAGTACAAAACCTATCATAATAGTAAGCAACCAGACTGCCAGTGCCGGCTTAAGTTTGGTGAATTATTTAGGGGCCCAAAATTTTTATTGCAAACATTTTTAATTTAATTTTAATAATAATAATAATTTATAATTTTTTTGATATAGATTTTTTTTGTATTTCTGTGATCTATCCACCTTCATGTTTTGCCCTATAAACCATCGTGCATTATTTAAGAATAACCCTGTATAATAGGCAGTATCATGAATATAATACCTGCAATGTCAATGAATTACCTTATATATGATATGATTAATTATATGTACAGAATAATGTATTTTGTAAGGATCTAAAATTATATAAAACTACTTGAAGATATTAAAAGTTGACAACATAATAGTGAGTTTAAGCGAAGAAGTAATTTTATTAGATTAGAGATAATGTGAATTAAATTATTTAATCATACCTTTACTTCAGATTAAAACAGAGATGTACATCGGTACATGTAGGCAGTATTTGTATTTGTAAGTACATGTGGGTGAATATCTGCTATTTGTGTGCTGGCTACCCATTTTGTGACCAAATATAAGAATAAGTTTGTGTGTTTTATTATCTAAAAATTAATTCCTATTTTCACACTAATTTAAAGTGGGCCAGCAAACATTACGTAGTTTCGGAGTTTCATGGTGACCAAGGGAAAATTGCAACCCAAGGGGTTTGCGCAAGAACCAGGGTAGTGACAATTTGATCAGAGATATAAAAAAGCAGGGTAGGAGACACTAAATTTATAGGCAATGAAGAAAATTTAAATAATTTAACTTTGTATTAATCTTCACTATTTCTTACCTTCTAGTGATACTAAGAAACTTTCTGGTTTAATAATACCAACGATTGAATATTGGAAAGTTAGTAATTAACAAATAAATCAAACTTTTATACATGAAAAGACATGCCAGGGTAGTGACATTTTCAGCATTCAAATATTATTTCTAGAAAATTGTAAATACTTTTCCTCTTAAATTCCAACTTACCTAATAGTGCAAAATTATTGCTACCTTACGAATATTTTATATTTATAATATAAATTACAGTTAATTAAATATTTGCAGAGACACACTAAAATAAAATAGCAGATATTCACCCATGTAAGCAATAAATGTGTGGATTATAACATCATATGATGAAAATAAAGAATCTAACCAATTAAATCGCATATATTGTTGAACTCAGCAAGGATCAGAAGTGTGTAGTGGATAAATCTAGTGGGCGTGGTTTCATGCAAGAGGACTTGGTAAGTTAGTTTGTCAGTGTGTTTGTTGTTGTTTAAATGTTTGTGATTGTGGGTTAATTAAAAATTTTGATTGGGCTTTTACACATGCTGCTGATATTTTGTCACGCAATAATTTGGAATATATTTGTTCCTATTATACATTTAGTCCATGCATTGCCCTACTGGTGGGAGTGGTAACTAAACTAGAATTGGATAGGTATAAAAGCAATGCGTTTAACCTGACATATAGCTTTTATTAAGTAAATAAATTAATTGAACTTCTTTACTTATTTTTATACAGTGATATCAAAAAGTAGAAACTTGTTGGCTATGTAATATTGTTTTATTTATATGTATGTCTAATAATTAGCTCAAGCTTGTTTTTCCAGCTTCTGAAAGAAACATTCTGCTGTTTTTACTGTTTTTATTGAAAAATAAAAAATAAACCGGTCTCGTTTACTGTCTCCAGCCTTACTTTGTGGAACTCCATAATCATGAAATATAATATAAATACAAAGATTAGTTAAAGTTTCACAAGTTTTATTAATATCTTAACCTGACAATATTGTTTCATTAATTACATTACTGAGAAAATTATCAAAAATGCTAAAAGAAGATGGGTCAAAGAAGAAGCAAAGAAATGGTTTAGAATTAGAGACAATTTGTACATTTATATAAAGGTACTCCACACAGAACTTGCACATAAATTACATAATATTCAATTTGACATTTTAGATTTTGATGTTAGAGAAACTGTCAGTCATATTAAATTTCAAAAATACAATACTCCGAAAAAGAAACTACAAAACCTCACCCAACAAAAACGCTCAATACAAAGTAATTATAATACCCAGAATACGATAAACTTCTATCCACGTTTTATAAACCTATCAGATACACAATTTAATGACAGAGAAACACAATTTCTTAACAAAGGCTTCAAATTTTGTCCTTTTCCAAAATTCACTAACAAAATTAAAGAAATCTTAGCTGTTGAATGTGAAACTATACTCAGAAAAGATCACAACAATTATGCAAAATTCCAAATCTTGAATCTGATAAAAGAAATATCTTTGAAAAAGGACAAAACACAGAATAAAACATCTAACCTGTCACTACTTCAATCTATCAGACATAAAATTACAGAAAACAATTTAATTTCTGTTAAAGCAGATAAGGGTAACACTTTGGTAATCCTTTCGAAAGATGTTTACACACAAAAGGTTAATGATTTTATTAATAAAGAAAATTTAGATGCTTTAAACAAAGATCCTACCACAAAATTCCAAAAAGAAATAAAACAAGCTTTAGCAAACTGCAATATCTGCTTTAACGAATTAGAAAAACAACAAATCATACATAAAAACCCACAACTACCAAAGCTATATGAACTGATTAAGTCACATAAACACAACATGACTATACGACCAGTAGTATCATATATCAACGCACCTAATCACACCTTGTCCAAGAAACTCAACCATATTATTAACATCATAGGATACAAATCGAAATACTCTGTCAAAAATTCATTAGAATTAGTAGAAAAACTACAGAACATACATCTTCCAGCACATTCAAAACTTGTGAGCTTTGACATTTGTAACATGTTTTCAAAGATTCCACCACAAGACTGTATTCCTTTATTAGATAATTTCCTAGTTAATAGTAATGTAGAATTAGTAAAAAGATTAGAGTTAATTCAATTATTTGATCTTTGTATCAGTCAAAATTATTTCACTTTTAATAATATAATTTGTTTACAGAAAGATGGTTTACCTATGGGTAATTCTCTAAGTCCTCTATTAGCTAACATATTTATGGATAATTTGGAAGATCGAATATTTGAATTAGATCTTTCTAAACACATTATTTTTTGGTTTCGTTACGTTGATGACATTTTAGCTTGTTTTGACAGTTCTTTTGAGGTTATCAATGAATTTTTTATTCTTATTAACAGTCTTCACTCAAACATCACGTTTACACTAGAAACAGAACAAAATAGAGCTATTAATTTTTTGGATTTAACTATTACAATTAATACAAACAATGAATTTGATTTTTCCATACACAAAAAACCCACAAGCACAGACGTCACTATACCTAACGATTCATGTCATCATAAAATGCATAAACTAGCGGCTTATAGATCTTTAGTACACCGAGCTTTAACTACTCCAATGAAACAATCACATTTTGATAAAGAAATTTCAATCATCAAACAATTAGCATATGCAAACCATTATAACCATAACATGATTGACACTTTAATTCAACAAAAAGATTATAGGTTAGCTATCAAAAGAATATTTCCAATTGACACTCAAATACAAGACACAAACTACATATCAATACCATACTTTGGCAAGATATCAGAACAAATTGCAACTATACTAAGAAAAACCACCAGTTACAAAATAACCTATAAAACTAACACCAACACCTTTTCATTTTTATTCAATGCTAAAGACAAAACACAAGATATCATGAAATCGGGCATTTACCGTTTGAATTGTTCTTTTTGTAACTCGGTTTATATTGGCCAAACACTTAGAAATTTCGACATAAGATACAAAGAACACGAACGCGCTTATAGACTTAAACATCCAGAAAAATCGAATTATGCCAAACACATTTTGGAACAGAACCACCCAATGACACCTCAAAACAACATTAAATTCTTACATTTTTGCAACAACAAACACAAATTAGACATTTTAGAAGCTTTTGAAATATACAGACATAAACGCACAGTACCTTTAATGAACAAACTGAGCTTAGTAATTCTCCTTTATTAGAAGTGTTAGATATTTAGTTTTTGTCTGTATTGTATCTAGTTACCTATTTTCTGTATGTATTTATCCTTAGCAACGTGTTTGTTTATCAATCTTATATCTTACCTTTGATAATGACACAAAGTGTCGAAACAATATTGTCAGGTTAAGATATTAATAAAACTTGTGAAACTTTAACTAATCTTTGTATTTATATTATATTTCATTTTTAATAAACCGGTCCCTCAAATTTCGCAATTTTGAAAATTTAAACTAAAAACAATAGAAAATTAGTTTTATCTTTAAAAATCTAGATTTCCAGAACTTTTCACATCTGAACTCACTCACTCTGAACTAAATCTAGAGATTCTGAACTCTTAGAGATTCTGGATTCTTGAGATTCCTTTCTCTTCTTCCACGCTTCTAAAACCTTAATAACTATGAGATGAATAGATTCTGAGGTTGAACTGTGTATACACACTACATGTGCCTGTCTCGATATTCTGTGCATTAATAATGGTCCTCCCATATATATATTATTATGTAGATTAGGCGTGCAATTGCAAGAATCAAACGGTATACAGAGAAGGTGGTGTGGCTGGTACTACGTTCCAACCATTCGGTATCACCTCCAAGGCAGGGTCGCATTTACTAGTCTTCTCACCAAATTAATAATAATTATAGAAAAATAAGGAACAAAATTTAACATTGATTCTTAGTCCGCAGTACGCAGATACACGCTGTAGCTGCAACACGTGCTACTGCACATTTACAATATGACGCCTTTACCATTTGGGAATCGAATGGTCATTGCTACCCGGACGTCTATTTACATACACGTGGATAGTTTTGGTCTTTGGGTCACCAAAAAACGCGGCCGCGAACGATGAAAGTCACAAATCGCCCCCACCTTACTGTACGGCTGATAGAAAGTCTGATAGAAATAAAAATTGTATTTTTAAGAAAATAAATTTTTTTAGCGACGGTCGATGCTTCACGATCTTTTACAATCGAATCCATCATCAGTTCTTCTCTAAATCCACTCACCGCTTTTCCAGGAGGTGGAGAGTGTCGAGTCTTTTATCTTTCTTTGGGAAGGGGTATCTCTAAAACAGATCGATCTAAAAGGATGAGCTGCACATCAAAGTCAGTAAAGGTTTTAAAAGCATTCACGCATTCAGACGCATTCAGACAAATTTCCAAAATCCAGTTCGTGAACGTCACCGCTTCGCTTCCCGCTGCTTTCTTGCGACTCTTATGAACACGAAACGCTCTCCGACGTTTGTTTAATGAGAAGAGAGCAAACTCTGCTGGTTTGGCTGTTCAAATGGCAACTTAGCCGCCCCATAAAGCTGTCATAAAGGCTTTGTATAAGAGAACTGTAATTATAGAAAACCAACTTTTACCTAAAAGCCTTGTCACACGCACAGTGCGACGTATAAATACTCTTATTGAGATTTTTAACATTTTAAACGTTTTATAATGTATATTTAAAATCGTGGATTTTAATTACTTTTATCCAACACCTCTATATAAATACCATGTTTACTATGGCCATTTTAAATAAGGAAAGTGATTGTTTACTCTTATGTTACATTATAACCTACGTTGCCCCTAGCAGCGTGGGTTATTTTTAAAAAAACTCACTCCTTCAAAGATAACAACCAATCACCGGCTTACGTTACTTAATATTATTAAAATCTAGTCATCGTGCTAGTGTATTAAATTTATTACCTTCAAAACTACAGACTAACTATACATTACAAATTCGATGTTTAAACTTAAATAAAGAGGTATTGGATAAAATTTTGTATGGCACGCGTGAGTTAAGGATATTATCCACTCAGAAAAATTAACCCTCTCGGGCCCGTCGGCCCTCGAGGGTAAATTTTTCGTTCGTGGATAATATCTTACTTAACTCACTTGTGCCATAAATAACTATAATTTATCGAATTTTATTGCTCTCCTACCGTTATAATTAAAGTCTCTAAAAAATTTTTATTACTTATTTATTTAAAAAATTGCAGCGTATTATTACATATTTCAAACTTTCAAGGGCAGTGAATATGCCGCCCCTAGATATTACCCACTAGGCCTATAGACCCTATTGGTAAATCTGGCCTTCTCCAAGGGACTAATTTCTACAAGCTAAGTCGATTTGAAAACCTTACATGGATAATTTTAAAAATAACTCGATATCATTCTGCTTCTAGGGATCTAGGTCTAGGACTGCTGAGCTTTGGGAATTCTGAGTGTGCAGAATTACTTTACAGAATGTGAAAATTCAATATTGTCTTTGACACCTTGAATTTGCAAATGTTTAAAACGTAATTAAATCTGAAAGTTATACCCAAACTAAACCGTTCAAGTTTCAAATATCTGAATCTTAAAACCTGTAAAACTGAAACTTGGAACGCCTATCACTTCATATAACATCGTTTAATAATATAATCTACATATAATAATACCTAATTATATTTTATTGATACAAAAAGAATGAAAATCTTTGCGCTTTGCCGATTACATTAATTTATTAATTAATTGACATACCAAGTAAATGCATCAACCTTACTCTTTAATAATATTCACTTATTATGAAATTACGAATTTATTTTGAAGACATCATATTCTTATAAAAATATGATCTTTAACCTAAAATTTATTGAATCTGTAACTGGAACTGCAACTATTTCTTAATATACAGCTATATAAGTGATATTTCCAAGATATCTACTTAAGTCACAGTTATATGCAAGAATTTCATAGGTCTGATAAACTGCTTCTTTCTGTTTGTTCGGAATGCTGAGTCCCCTATAAGGAGTATGATGTGCAAAAACTTTCCCGATCACGGTTTCCATTTCATGATTAACACGTCCTATATTTAGTACATAACCGGCTTCTGTACCACCAATAATCAAATGACAATCGGTTAACAAATGGGAATCTTCATTTCGTGTTGGTATCCATTGGTATTTGTCTAAATTCCTGCTGCATAGAATCTAAACAATACAGTTCGTATAGGGGAAAATAAAAAATATTACTTTTTTGCAAAAAAATACCTTTACAAATGTATCAGAAGTAAATGAGTTTCCACCAGCAGAAGCTTTTGCGCTTATCGATCCTGGATAAATAGTAGCCGGAAGTAAATTAACGCCTTTAAGCATTTGTCCTATGTACGTTGCTTTGCCTGATCTGTCGGTACCACCTGGTATGGCGTCACTTGGTATAACACCTGTATACTCTCTCCAATAGTAATCTGAAGTATTGAAACACAAATTAAGATAACCATACTAACCCTAAATACATGTACAGTTTTTTTAAGTAACAAATCTATGTAGAAGCATAACTAGTAAATTCGTAGGAAATACTATACAAATATTTTTATAAGAAGAAAATCAGGAAAAGCCATACACATGGTAAGTATACGTTAATAAAATAGCATTCATATTTCTTATGCTTAATAACAACGTACCTGTTATGTCCTGGTCGTTATTGTCTTTGAGAAAAGCACCGAAAAGCCCTTGAACAACAAATGCAAGTACGAAGATATAAACTTGGACCATTCTCAATTCTTTTTATTTTCAATGATTCGAATCTAAAACTGTGTCTGTAGCAAGTATCTGTTCTTCCTTATATATATTTGTACGTATGTTGTCGTCATAACCTGATAACTAGAGTGAGGAAACATAAGCACTTATTTTGCTTAATTATAAGCCCGTATAACTTGCTTATTTGTTTATAGTAACTATAAACAATTCCCATTGCTTTTGTGTTTACACGTTTAACAGTGTAAACTAAACTCTTGAAACTATTTTTAATTTTCCTAAATATTTTCTAACGAGTTATCTAACATTTTAGTGCTATCCCTATTTAGCCCAATTTTTCATTTATTTCGTGTATTTATGCCTTTAAAGCATCTAATTATAATTTTTATTTCTAACGCACTAAAACAAAAATTAGCACTTACTCTCTGAAAATAATCGCTATTGATAACCTTCAGACAAGGGGATTCCCATTTTAGCATCTCGCATAAGGTCAGTTGATTCAAGTTGATTGTGTAATTTATTGGAAGTCATGATAAAATTCTAAACTAAAACAAACGTAATATGAGAATGGAAAAAACAAATTACTATAGGAGGGTTTCGGAAAAAAGAAAGTACCAATGTTTACTTTTATTAAGAATTTATCAAGAAACATGTAGTACCTATCACGAGTGCTCTTGATGTTTTGCTATTTTAACTACTATTGAACATACTCTTTGAACTTAACATGGTATTCCCGGATCATTCAAATTGTGGGATATTCTCCTTTTACAGGAACGAATAATCGGTTGTAAAGATTTTCATATTAAAAACGAATTGTTAGACTCGGCAAGTCTCATCGAAATCAGCATTATTAATTAAAATGATTTCATTCAAATTCAAATAGCCCTTTTTTTCCTAATTCTAAATACTGGGTGGAAGGGGTTACTATACGTTAATGTTAAGGGGTGATAGAAGACATCAAAATGAACAGAAAAGTATCATACAATTTTATTCTAGGAGCTACCAGCTTTTCAGAAAATAATAATTAAGTTGTAAACTTTAACATCGTTTTACCGAGTTAATAATAATAGTTTTATTATAGGGTCTTTGTCAGAAGATGTAGCTCATCTAGCACAACAAAGAAAAAACCCAATAACATTTTTTCGTATGATCAATAGTTTACACGTAAAATCGGATTCTTTATACATTTAAAATTGTAATTGTAAAAATAATCCAATAATAACAAAAATAATAGGGTGGTCAAAATATGATGAATGACGCTGTATACAGGTAAATTAGGGGTTTTGCTAAAAGCATCACAACAGCTAGCTTTTCGATTCAAGTTAAACACCCTTATTGTTTTCTCCTGAAAAAAAATAAATCGGTTAGCTTCAGCAATATTTTCATAATATTATATCATAAGCACAGCTTCGTAAGTATATTTTCTTGATTCTCCTAAGTCTCTAGAATACAAAGCTATCCAATTTTTCATTCAAGATAATGTCTACGATTCGCATCTTCTGTATTTGTTCAATTCATTACAGATATAATTTATATCAATTACAGTTTTTTACAAACTAAATAACTATTCTCAAACTATTCATTCTTATTAAAATCTAAGATTATGGCATGTCATATCAATGTAGAAAGGCATTTTAAGCACATCTATCGTGTCGCATAATTTTTTCTAATTTATTTATTTTTGAGCGAGTAATAGGAATGGCGAAGAATCCTTCATAGCTCATGACACCGATTATTATGATCATTTGGCCGACCCTACTAGAATTTAGCAGAATTTAGGGGAATTCCATCCCCAGTAGGGATTTTTATCGTGCCAAACATCGCATTGACCCCACCACTTTTACTTACTATCCGAAAAGAAAGCATGTTTTTAAATTTTTCTCCGCTATGAAAAATTACCAGCATAGCCGGGGATCGAACCTGCGATCTTTGGGTTATAAAGCAAACATGCAAACCACTAATCCACCGATGCTGGTTTTTTCTAATTATATTTCATTTATATTTATATAATGTAAATATATTTATAGTTATTTTCTTCTCTTCTTTCTTAAGAAATATGCATCTTTCGCTCTCTTTTACTTAAACATTTGGATTTTGCCGTAATTTAAGCTAGATGCTAGAATAAAATTCTACGTCCGCTTGTGCAATAATTTAAATTTTGTTTTTGCCTAGAAAAGTCTTACTTAATATTTAGTACTTAGTCAGGTTAACCTAATTCTGCTCTCATTTCTATCTGTATTTTCTAGAACAACAAGGTCTGAGGTGTTCGAAGTCCTTTATTATAGTTAAACAATCTTCTGCTAACGTTTTAAATATAGGTTATTGTGCCATTATTTAATAATTTGTTAATTATCCACACATGAAACTTACTAGATATAAACATCCTTCCATTAATTCATTTGTTTGTCAATTTTCTTTTTCCTTTTTTGTTAATTAATTAGATTTCTTTCTTGACTTAATTATGGGTTTGTTTTTAAAACGGTTGGGTACTTAACCTTAAATTTGTAATAAAAAATCTCTTAAATAAAATTTTCTTAAATTTTAAACAAAGTAATTTTTTCAAATAAACTTCTTTTAAATTCAAATGAAAATCGTTTAAATTTCAAATGAAAAGGGTACAATTTCAAATAAATTTCTTTAAATTTTGAAGGAAGACAGTTAAATTTCAATTAAACTCGCTTAAATTTCAAACAAATTTATTTCAATTTTAAATGAGTTTATTTAAGTTTAAGTAACGGTGTTAAATGTCATAGCTCACTTAACGACTCCCATGCTAAATACAATTCGTCACCTCCAGCATCTGTTACCTTTATAATTTTCGTTTTATCCACTCGTTTTTGTCCCCAGTTTCAAAGATACCGACGCTTTATCTACTGGTTGAAAATACTTATTAATTGCTCCTTGATTAGTTGGTCTCACTCCGTTTCATCAAACAGCATGCGCTGATTTTTTAGTCCACATACTTTTATCGTTGGAACAAACCCCCTATGTTCACATAATCCAACAAATACATATTTGGATTTATTTAAAAAATACACTGCTTGATTAACTAAAGATGCCCACTTAGCATCCTCTGGTGGCTCGATTGGCATCATCAACTGCTTTTCCATAGCTTGCACGTTTGAACTCGCAATTGTCTTAGCAAGATCTTCCATTACAACATTATCACTACACCTTCAGGAACCACTAACAATCCTATGTCTCTTGTCACCTCAATGTCACCACTATGTCACTTCAAGGTTACCCCCCACCTCGTCTACAAATCTGAGAGATCGAAAATGTAGAACTGTGTAACTCACGTGACCCTTGTAATACCGGTGACCTTGAGTATTGTCAATCTTGAACATATGACCTTGAGTATGGTCAAGCATTTACACATATGACTTTGAGTGTTACCAACCATTCTTGTAACCTTGAGCATATGACCTTGACCTTGGGGAGTTAGTGTTGGGGGTTGGTTGGTGAACTGTCTTATTTACCTTACTTAAATGAATTCATTTTTTCTAATAAAGACGCTTTTTCTCTAACATGATTGGACTAAATTGGGTACAGGTTTCTACGGTTTCTAAATGGGTTTATAAATAGGACAGTAAAATAGAATCCGTTGGTGGAAATAAATGTCGGAAAGCGGGAGATCGTTTCGATCGCTTCAATTGACGTCAAATATAAGTATCCTAGGTGTGCACGGTCGTTCGACGCAAGCTTACCTGAGGGCATCGAAAGAACCACGAAATCTTCGGATCTTTTTTAGTTTTTCGCTTATAACTTTAAAGCAGTGCTTTCCAACAAAAACCTCACTATTACAAGAATTAAAGAGCATTAAATTCTGCGTCGGAGCAGTATCCAACACTTTAAATTCGGTCCAGTGGTATGGTCGAAATCGGCTGTCGAAAAACGACAATTCTACAAATTTTCGATTTTCCGTCAGATCGGACGCCCAGAGGCTTTCCGTATAAAAAAAACCCGTTGGACTCATTCTGATTGTTAATATAAGTCGAGAAATACCTATGCTTTGATATTGTTGAGGTTGCCGGATTAAACTAATTGCCATTTCTTTGTCATCCCCCATCACAGCAATTGAGATCAATCCATATGAAGTGCTGCAGTACTGGTCGCTCCATCATTTCGAAAAAATTTTTTTTGTGTGTTATCACATCTAAGTGATAGTAGATCAAAACCACTGTTATTTTGTTTTTATTCCTTTTGATTGAAATATGGCAGCCATATTTGTTTCGTGGTGTACGCAGTTTTTTGATGTAAACGTAAATCTTGATATTACGTATCATAAGGAGAACTTAAAAAGCCCATAAATACCAAAATAGTGTTACGAAGTGTTAAATCACAAAATGAAAAGATTAATTTGGAAATTAAAATTAAGATAATTGCATAATGCAAATAATTATTATTAATATCAAAGCACATCAATTTTATTGAGGTTGCCAAGGGTAATAAACTTCATTTCTTTGCAAGCAGTTTTTATATGGTGGGATGGAGCAATCAATTTTAGTTTTTAAGTTAGTTAGTTCCTGACAAGTCTTTGGAGAGGTCAATTTAACTATTGTATGTATGTAAGTAGATTTTAAGTTATTTTGTAAATTAGTTTAAGTCAAATATAGTATACAATTTAATCGATGCTGTATTAATTACTACCATCTGAGTAACCCCCAGTTACAAAATAAAATGTAACAATAGTACAGTTTCAGAGTTAAAATATTTTATACATAAACTACCTCTAACTGTGTACTTTAAAAAGAAATCAGCCCTAAAACTTCATCTTCATCTGGATATATGGAATACGCTCCCCTAAAAAGCGGAAATTTTTGTAAAAACGTTGTTAAACTTCGGAGTTAAATTTCACCCATAAGTAAGCATCCTACGAAAATTATGTACAGATTAAAAGATGTAATCCGACATGTGAGAAATACAATGGTTTCTACAGCTTGTCTCTAGGACCACCCCTTTTTGAGATATCAAGATTTACGTTTACATCAAAAAACTGCAAGAAACGTCGTACACCACGAAAAAAATATGGCTGCCCTATTTCAATCAAAATGAATAAAAATAAAATAACAGCGGTTTTGATCTACCAATAGTTAGATGTCATAACACACAAAAATTTTTTTTTCGAAATGATCGAGCGACCAGTACTGCAGCACTTCAAATGGATTGATCCCAATTGCTGTGATGGAGGATGACAAAGAAATGGTCATTAGTTTAATCCGCCAACTTCTACAATATCAAAACTTAGGTATTTCTCGACTTATATTAATAATCAGAATGAGTCCAACGGGTTTTCTTATACGGAAAGCCTCTGGGTGTCCGGACTGACGGAAAGTCAAAAATTTGTAAAATTGTCGTTTTTCGACAGTCGATTTCGACCATACCACTGGACCCAATTTAAAGTGTTGGATACTCCTCCAACGTAGAATTTAATGCTCTTTAATTCTTGTAATACTGAAGTTTTCGTTCGAAAGCACCGCTTTGAAGTTATAAGCGAAAAACTAAAAATGGTCAGAAGATTTCGTATTTCTTTTGATGCCCTCAGGTAAGCTCGCGTCGAGGGACCGTGCAAACCTAGGATACTTATATTTGATGTCAACTGAAGCGATCGAAGCGATCTCCCGCTTTCCAACATTTATTTCCACCAACGGTCCCAATCCGGTCTAATTTTACTAGCCTAGAAGGTATTTCAACTTTTATTAAGGAAATTTATAGACCTACTCTTACAGTAAAAGTTCTATCGTATGTCGCATGTTTATATCAGGTGAACTAAAATAGTATTTTACATTACAAGCCAGGTAAAACAGTTTTTACTGGCGAAAGGATGAGGATGACTGGCGAGCCTTAAGGCGAGCCTGTCACATCCTTGAGCCAGTAAAAACTGTTACCTGGCATGTGATGTATAATAATTTATTTGTTTCTCACTTGTAAATAAATCAAAAACTAATAATGAGATATTTTTTCGCCTTCTTTCATGACAATTAATATATTTTGAAAAATGTCTCGTTACCTTTGAAATCATTACTTTGACAACGGCGCTTATCGTTTATTTTATTGTTTATTATTAATTATAAAAAGTAATAAGTCACACAATTTTGTAAATTATTCAAAATGAACATACCAGAAGCTATAAAAAACGAGGCGACCAGGGTGGTGGCAAATTTATTGCCACAGAAATCGTCTGCAAAATATGAGCGAGAATACTTGGAATTCAAAAAGTGGCAGAAAAGAAACGAGGTAATTGGGGTTACAGAAGACGTCTTGCTGGCTTATTTAAATCAGTTGTCGGTAAGGTTTAGTCCAAATTCGCTATGGTCCAAATGGAGCATGTTGAAGAGCTGTTTAGAAATGAAAGAAAATTTTCATGCTAACAGGTTTGTAAGTAATTTCTAGAAAAACGGAAATTTTCAATTGTTATTTAATATCTATAGATGTCGCAATATACTTTCATTTCTAAAACGGAAAAGTGAGCGCTACAACCCTAAAAAGGCGAAGGTATTAACAAAAGAAGAAGTTGAAAGGTTCCTGTTAGAAGCTCCTGATGATGAATGGTTGTTGGCTAAAATTATTACAATTTTTGGAATTTTTGGCTGTTATCGATGCGACGAATTACTTTCTTTGAAGACGAACGACGTGGAAGACACTGGCAAATACATTGTTGTAAAATTGCGGGAAACAAAAAATTTGACGACGAGAAGTTTTGTTATATCAGATGATGGGTGTAGCTTTCAGCCTTGTGCTTTATATAGAAAGTATGTAAGTCTACGCCCCCCTGCTGCAGATAGTTTGCGTTTTTTCTTAACATATCGAAATGGAAAATGTGTTTCTCTCAACGCTGGTCAATACACGATTGGTGGAATACCAAATAAAATCGCAAAATATTTAGGGTTAAAAGACCCGGAATTATATACGGGCCACTCGTTTCGTCGGACCGGAGCCACCATGGTAGTTGATGCTGGTGGCGATATTTTAGCATTGAAAAGAGCAGGAGGATGGAAATCAACGGCTGTTGCCACCAGTTATGTGGACGACTCCATTAACAACAAAGTTTCAATGTCTAAAAAAATGTTTGCTGTTGATAGTACAAGTATTAGTAAATGTCCGAATACCACGCCACTTGCTTCAATAACAGACTCTTCTGCATGTGCAAAGCTACTACCTCATGAAGAATTGGAAAAATTTAGAATTTGTGGAAACCACAATTGCACTATGAACTTCAATATTTATTATGATGGTAATCACAAAACAGCATTCTCAAATGTTAATAATAATAAGTAGGTTATAATAATATTGATAAACATTACTTGTGAATTTAATAAAATAATTCAACAAAATTGTTGCTTATTATTGATTATTGTGTTAGTACCTAAGTGTAGGAAATTAGGCAAGTTTCTAAGCGGTACTCATAAACAAGGTACGGTCGTTTCTAACTTGTAAAAAATCAACAGTTCCTGTGGTCTCTAATTTGTAAAATTTTTACTAGTAGCTAACTAGTAAAGATTGACTTTCAACGTCAATAAGCTGACTTGATAAATTGATGTTTACAAGTGAGTAACAAATAAAAATGTTATCTGTGTAGTACAGGAAAAAGGGTTACTATAGTTTTTGTTTTTTATTAAATCAACAATACTTGCATAACCTTTGAACTGTAGTGTTTTTAATAAATGAAATTAACACACTATTATTTAAACATACTATTTCGATTAACAACAAACATAATTTTTTATAAAATAGCAAGTAAAAGCGGACACAAGCATTTACATGAACTCAAATAAAGTAGTGGAGGTGGGGCGAAGAATTTCTTGTACACTGCTTACATTATGCGTTGCCCAAAATTAAAATTAAATTCCATAATTCAAAGGAATTCATCCTTAACATGCCTATACTTCACCCCTAAATACAAGAAATGAGTCATTTTCGTAATCACACCTGAATAAACAAATACGACCCGGAGTGAGATAAGATAAGAGTGCAAATTTTACGTTGCTAAGAATTCAGTGACGTACTCTAGAACCAACACATTTTCATTGCTCGGTTTACATTTACTTTTAATTAAAAAGGGGTTTGTTCCGCTACTGAATCTTTCTAGCTCATTTGTTGTTTATTTTATCATTTAGAATACAGCGTGACCTTCGCATAATTCTAGTTGCTTTTTACATTTTCGCCCACGTGTTTGTGATGACTCATTTCTTGCAGTTTTGGTTGAACTATAGGCTTACGAAGTTGGAAGCTTGCTTTAGTAAGTAAATGGGAACTTAATTTCCCTTCATGCAATTAATGTGCGATTTTCAATTTAAGTTCTGATTAATCACTACACCAAGAAATTTTATCCTATCGACTGGTCGTTTTGACCCATCAATTGTTCGTATTGTTGTGGAATAACGGCTGTCTTGATAATTATAAAATTGTATTACATTGATTTTATTTCAGTTCATTTTCAATTTGTTTTCTTTGCACCAGGTAAGTATACTTCTCATTCGTATAATTTGTTGAATTGGTTTAAAGTTTCTGATTTCAGTTAGATACTGGTGTTATTCGCAAAGATGCTTTTGCTCGCATTCATGAGGTAAACAAAATACAATGACGTTGATGTAAATTAAAAAAAATAAGGGACTAAGACACGCTCCTGTGGGACACCACTTCTAGTTGGAGTAGCCTAGGAAAATGTTGAATAATGCGTTTATTCAGATATGGTTCCGCCATTCTAAAACAAGCTCTTCAGATGCTGTAATATTTCATTTTAAATATCTAATAGAATTTAGCGATAGACGCAGTCAAAGACGTATGTCAGGTCGCAGAAGACCCCCAAACACTTACCATCGTCGTTTCAGTGACATCTGCAATAACATCTTTGGTGGATATGTTTTCATGAAAACCATATACTAACTTGGCACTAGCACATTATTAGATTTAAGAAAGTCTGTTAGTCTTTTGTGCACACATTTTTTAATTAATTTTGACATGGAAGACAATAAAGACACTGACCTGACCCTTTCTCTGTCCCTGTCGAGCTGATCTATTTTCTTTAATCATAACAATCATTATTAAGTTTATTTTGTTTGAAAGACCTTACACTTACAAGTAAAATTTATAGAAAAACTAGTCTTGTACTATGGTATCTCTTTTAATAAATTAATAATAAGGTTCCAACATAGTTTACAGTTAATAAAAATGCAGACACAGTTTATATCACAAGAAGCTTTATTATGATATTACATAAATATAAGGCATATAAGACTCATAAAGGCACAAAAAAATGTGTTATTATTACCTAGGCAATAGCACCACTACTGTATAGCATTCAGTTTTACAAAGTAGAACAAAATTGCCAGTTTCTAGGATTAATAGCTGTTTATACACTGATCGACCAAGTTTTCAAGCTTTCGACAAGGAAAGGAGGAATTAGATAGAATTTAAACAATTAAAAACTCCATATAAAAAATAAACTTTAAATTTAAAAAGTTTAAATTGAAAATTATGCGATTTTCAAAATGTTTAAATTCAAGTTGTAAACGTTATGGACCGTGTACATCTAGCAAGAAAAATAACAATTGCACCTCCTATCTTTCTCCCACTATCCCCGAAAAGTTGGTCGATCTGTATATTCTTATAACTATGCTGCTTCAAATTAAATTTGTATAACTAGCTATGACTTCAAATTCAATAATGGGTACAAACTCAGGGTTTTTATTTAAGGTAACGGACCAGGCTGAAATCCAGTGGCGTAGAATTTGTTACAAAATAGTTAATGTTCAATGATCATGATAGAATGGAACAAAAACCAAAATACGTAATGCAAACATATAAATTTTAAAAGCGTGTTTCAGAAAACTATAAAAGGATGTATCAATTGCAGTTCAATAAAGGACTTATTTATAAAATCAGTAGCATAATTATTAATAATATACAAAACATACATACGCCTCATTTTTATAAAGATTCGTCATAAAAAGTTATATTATCATATTTATTCAGTAATTCAACAAATCTTTTGCTTGGCAATGTGTTACCATACAACTTAACAAAACTTAAATTAGGTAAAGTATCAAAGAAATCTAATGATAAATCGTTGATGCCATTATAAGCTATGTCTAGACATACTAAATTATTTAAGCCTTCTGAAGACAAACATTTAATACCTTTCAAACCACAATTCACCAAATAAAGAAATTGTAATTCTTCCAATCCATTAAAAGCCCCATCAATCTCAATTTCTAAGCTGTTAAAACTTAATACTAAGAGTTTTAAGTTTTTCAAACCTTCGAAGCATGAACTTTCTAAAATTTTTAAGTTATTATACTTTAGTGACAACCATCGAAGTGATGCAAGCTCTTCAAAATTGTTTGATTTTAATCGTGTAATAGCATTACTTTCCATATTTAGAAATCGCAAATTACTTAATCCTCTAAATCCACCAACCTCAATGTCGCTAATTTTATTCGATGTTAATTCTAATCTATCTAATTCTGAAAGATTATCAAAGATGCCTGTATTAATCTTGTCTATCTGATTTTGTATCAAAACTAATTCGATTAGTGAGGTAAGATCGTTGAATGCGCCTAATTCAATTTCCTGAATGTGACACATCTCTAAAATTAGAGACTTTAAATTGCAAAGACCAGCAAATAAGTCTTTATCGATTTTATTGATGCTGTTTTGGCTTAATGAAAGTTTTTTCAAGTTGCTTAATGGGCTGAATACATTTACTCGTAAAGACTCAAGTTTATTTTCATCCAAAATTAGTACTTCAAGTTCGGTATTAAACTCAAATAAGGATTCCTCTATATCGCTTAGTTTGTTATGCCGTAATGACAAAACCCTAAGAGATGATAAGTCTTTAAAAGGATTATTCAAATTTGTAATGTTATTGTAATCCAAAAGTAACTGATTCAATCCATTAAGTGTCTTGAAATGTCCTTCAGATAATTCTTGAATTTCGTTGTTTTGCAAATTAATTAATGTGAGTGTACTTAAGTCGTTAAAGACTTCAGAAGGTAGATCAACAATTTTGTTGTAAGCCAATAATATTTCTTCTATGTTACTTAATCCTTGAAAAACAGTAGAATCTAAAACATTCAAGTTATTTTCAGACAAATTTAAAACTTGTAGTTGTTCTAAATCTTGACAAAAATCTCCTGGTAGAATGAAAATTGAATTTTCATGCAATAACATTTTTCTTAATTGTTTTAAATTAGAAAATCTTTGTAAGGTTTGAAACTTATTGTTACTGAGGTCTAATACTTCCAAAGATGTCAAATCATCAAAGATATCATTGGCAAGCGTTTCTAAAGAATTATTATTTAAAATTAGCTCCTTTAGATTTTCCAAACAATTAAAGATACCTTCTTCTAGATGTTCTATTTTATTTTGTTGCAGAGTTAACTTTTCTAAAGTGGATAATCCTTGAAATGAACCTACATCAAGACTTTTAATTTGATTTTTTGATAAAATTAGCCATTTTAAGTTGTTTAATGAATTGAACACTGAAGATTCTAAATTTTCAAGTGCATTGCTGGCAAAACTTAACACTTCCAAATTGGTCAAATTTTCAAAGCATCCTTGTGGAACCTTAGAAATGCTGTTGTTTTCAAAATCTAATGTTGTTAAGGATTTTAAATCTTGAAACATGTCTGGTGAGATTTCTGACAATTTGCAATCCGTTAAGATCAATTTTGTCAACTTTCCAAATTCACATAAAGCATCAAATGGAAAGGGCACAATCGCACTGTTAATAACTTTTAAAGTTTCTAAATCCTCCATTGCAATTTCCTTTAAACATTCCTGTAATTCTTCAGTGGTTTTAATATTTTTACAAACAACGTTCACATCGTCTTGTTCAATTGTTGGATCAAAATCTCCGTTTGCTTCGTTTTCAGCCTAAAATATGATCAACATCACAATTATGTAAATAAAGACAAGGCAAACAGCTGAAGGCTTACCATTTTTGTGTGTAATGCAATACTTTATGCTGGAATATTTATTATTTGAGTTTAGGTAACATTTATATTATTCTGTTAACTTGTTTTTAAAATATTAACATTACCTGGCTATAATTTTTCTTAACAATTCGGCAAATTACAATATAGTACACAAAGCACGAATATCTGTCGTTTGTAGTTGACGCAGACGCAAGTATTTCAATATTCTAGGGTGGGTCAGTCCTTGTGGATTATTGAGCGTTTCAATGACCTTTTCAAGAATATAGAAATAGTAAGTTAAGAGTGGCAAGGATAGTCCAGAAAAAGTCTTAAATTTTATTTCTGCAAATCAAATTTTAAAACTGGATTTCTTTATGTTAAAATAAATTATCATGCGTGAGCTGCACTAAACAATATAATTAAAAAAATTATAATTTCATTATTTGATTTGATTTCATTTTCACTATTTTGCAAGTAGGAGAAACGACTACAAGATAAAGTGTTTATTAATTTATTTTATTGAGTTGTACACCAAATGACTAATCCCCAGTATTACCGTTGGTAAAGTCAACAATTCAATATGGCCATTCAAATCAAAGAATGCAACACCGATATACTATACTATATAATACTCAGTACTTCATATACTAACAACAACCGCAAATAATGCACGCTTTTCAGCCACAAAATTACCAACAGGTAAACTATCAGTCAAATTAAATGAGACTCGTATAGATAGTTAGTAAATCAGCTGCGCTCACAGGTAACAGTTGTTTTACACGTCTCTCCTAATGCAGGTTTTTAAATCGCTATTCAATAAATATACATTTTTTGTTTTATTATTAGAATTGAATTTTTAAAATTCGATTTCTTACGACGCCTGGGATAAGGTCACTTATGGTCACCAACGGAACCCGCTGCTTGACCGAGGTCATTTATGGTCACCAAGGAACCCGCTGATTGACAGAGGTCACTTATGGTCACCAACGGAACCCGCTGCTTGACCGAGGTCATTTATGGTCACCAAAGGAACCCGCTGTTTGACATCTCAAGTGCGAAGAATCGAAGTGAGGTTTATCCCGCTTTTGGGCATATGGAAAACTGCAAGCCGCCAGGTAAATGTGCTGAGAAGCGATCCCGACCACCCTATGATCCGGACTGCAGCCGGGTACAGTGATTGGGAGACGCTCTGAAAGCCATTACACTTAAAGAGAGTTGAAGCGAATACATAGCCTCTCACTATCAAGACAACTTCACCAAATACGGGTACACACCGGGAGTCTATAACGTGTAGACTTAAACGAAGCTCTGTCGAGGGCCCACCAAGCCTATAATTGGTAGATCGGGGTGACAAAACCATTAAAAACCAAGTCCCGCCACAATTGAGGTTGAATTCGATTGGGCAGTGGTCTCACTTAATAACAGCGTTAAGCTGAGGAATAGTAATATTGCTGGACGAGGTACTTCACCCCGTATGAAAGAGGACGGGAGGGTGCCGGCGGGTGAGCAACGTGTTAAGTCAATTGCTCCGGCACTATGCCTGCGATAGCTAGTAGAGGGTGGATAGGCAACCTCGCTCCGACCAGTGAGCTGATCTGGTAGCAATTGCTGTACTGCCGGTTGTGCAACTTGCGCGCTGATTGGGCGTCTCCCAATCACTTCCTTCTGGAAGGGAACGTGGGGGTATGTTCACACGGGTACCCCACGTAAAATAATCTTGACATTCAATGCTACTATGTATTTTACAATTTTCATGTTTTTGACTTTTTTACTTAAATGTACCAGATTTCGTACCCCCGTTTCCGTCCAAATTTCCATGTCACGGTCGTCAACCACCCCGAACTAGGGTGTGATGAACACGGCGACCGACACGGGCGCAACTGATTTTGGAACAGAAAATTTTCTAATAGACTCCCAAGCAACACAGGAATCTGCGTTATAGTTTAATATACGTGTATTCAATCATATTTTGGTAACTTTTTAGTTATGGTATATTTATTAAACGTGTACGATCTACCTATATGTTTTGAAACGTGTAATATACGTGTATTGTTAACCACTTTGATACAGGCACGGTGAAAATTTTGTGATATTTCATGTACTGGCGCCAGATTAGTATTTCTTTGTGTCGTGCTGCATTTGTGGTCAACTAAGGTTCACCAAAAATGGTACTTATAATACACTAATAAATGTTTTTCATTGAGGTATACGCTATACGTAATTTAAATGTTTACACTCGATCATGTTTATTGCCGTCTTCGGTATTATTCGCATTTCTTCGTTTGCCTAAACCAATAGCGTTTGATGGTTTCAACACGTGATGATTTCACGCGTTATCGGCTTCCATGGGCCTCCCCATTAGCCTTACAACTTGTTGCTGTCATGGCGGTTTATACGTGTATGTAGTATTTGTGCTTTGTTACTGTAGTTTGTAGCAGTAGGTTATTAAAGCTGGAGTGGAGTATTAATAAGGTGAGTACTATTATTATTATAGTTATATGTTGTCATGACGAATCTTTTGTTATGTGCTACCTACGCTATTGTTGGCTAGTTCTTTTAACGGTGTTTGCTGCAATGGACGCGCTCGTTCTGTAAATTTTCACACCTTATTACGATAATCATATTCCGGCCTCATGTTGTATAGCATGATAAAAACGTATACGCATTGTTAACAGCCTTCGTGATTTCTATAAATTTTAATAAAAAAACATTAATGACTAGTAACTTGACAGCTGAAGGTAAGAAAAACAATTTACGCGGCAAATTTATTTGAACTTTTTTCAAGGTATACTAAATCCCATCCGTGGCTGTTCTCCAATTACCTGCAAGACCAGCTGTTCTTAAAAACGAATACTATTTTATTATAACGTTATAACTTTTATTATAAACACGATGGAACCGTTTTATTATTAAATAATAAATAATATTTTTTCTTTTTCTGCAATTTTGTTTTTATCTTTTCTTAATTACAGCATACAAAATAAACATGAAACATTCATTCTACCTACCTGCATTGACGTTTAATTGGTACTGAATATAAACCTATTGCATCAACAACTATTTAGCGTGTTTCATAAACGTTATTTATTCGTATATTGTACACCATATTTCAACGTTTATCTCGCGCACATTTTATCCTTTGTAAGAAGTTGACATTCACCATAATTATACTACTGGCATAAACAAAAATTACACGTTTATTCAACTATTGTGTGTTGCTTGGGCTTCTATTTTTTCACTATATTTTAATATCCTGACATAACCTAACCTTTATTTTGTTATTAAAAATTATTGGAGATGTAGTAAATCTTTATTATCCGGCGGACGATTAACTAACTAAAAATCTCGAATTTCTAAACGGAAAATACGTTATGTAATCGCTAATTTGAGAAAAGCGTGGGAGCCAAGCGAGAAAAGTTTATCGAAATGCCATCGATTTAAAGAATTCTAATGTGAAATTATGATAGTAGAATTCAATTGGGATCGCAAGTACTGTGTTAAATAATGACGAACGAACTTCCATAATTCTTAGATTTACGAAAAATAACATTAACCAAATTAACAAGTCTAAAAGTGCAATTAATTGTCCGAAGATTCGGGTTTTTATAAGGGGTTTAGAGTCCAACGACAGCTGTCCAGGTTCCAGCATCTTTAATATGCGACAAGCGTTTGTTTTTTGACTATGGTGATTATTAGTCCTTACATATGTTAGTGTCAATGTGGATTACGGTTCAAACAAACGTACAAGGTTAAATGGATTATTGGCAAAACCGTTCAGCAATTTACTTTGTAAATAATGTTTTTGGAATTATTTTACGATATTAATAAAGTATATTGGTTCTAGATTTAGAAAATAGTAAAAATATAGTTAGCATGGGATCCCTAAATAAATTGTGCGATAACGACAAACGATTTGGAGATCGGAATAGGAACTTTTTTAAAGTATTTTTATTTTATTTTAAAAAATACAAATTTTCCAAAAACAAGTCGAAAAAGTAATTCTATAATTGGCAAGGTATACTTCACTACACTTTCACTGTTGAGGTCTGGTCCTTTGAAGACATTCAAACTTTACTGATCTCTGCTTTAAATTCTTATTTTATATCTTATGGGGTGTCAGGTGTTTTTCTTTGTGTCTGAACTCGACCTCTGACTGCCTTCAGTTTCTTCGATTGGGATTTAATTGCTACGTTTCAAGGTACTAATCCTTCCAAGGTATTTTTCTAAATTAAAATTTATTTTGTTTCTAACAATTCCTTACTTTTCTAGTAAAACGTTTAGGTTATGCATAGAAATTTGATTTGTACAATTATACGTATATAATTTTGTTTAAATATACAAATTTTGTTATTGCATTTGGGTTGGTACAATTGTTAACATGTTGCAAGATTTAATTTAAACATGACATTTTTTGCAGAAATCGTATGTGTACCTAACCATACCAGTACCTGAGATTTTGGATGAATCTCTGTCTGCGTAAACTCTAAAATAGGTTTGATTGATTACTAGTGATTGATATTTATTGGTTGTAAGGTGCTAAAAATTTGAGTAATTATTTTATAAAAAATAATCTTAGTACGGCCCTATGCTTAGCGAGATATCGTTTGGGTTAAGTTGAAATTTAATGTCAATGCCAAATATTTAAGAAATTAATTAATATAGTATTAATTAATATAGTATCCATGTTGTTTCTTATGTTGCGATAGTTTTTGCAGACGAAATTCATGATACTTTTGGTAAATAAAGATATTGAGCTTCTTTTTAGTTTAAAAGCACGTACAGATCTCATATAAAAATAATTTATTTGTCTGCAATATTTTTTAGTGACATATCAATTTGTATTTTAAGCTTAGAATAAAATTTTAAGCAGAAAGAAGTATAATAAATTTCGTTAATGCGTTAAAAGTTTATGATCTCAGATAACCGCTAGGTTTTAATAAGCACTTCTTAAATGCAAAATATAATAAGTAATTCTGCATTTTCTTTATTAGATAAAAATGTTGTCAAGTTTAGTCTGTTTGGACCGTTTAAAAAACCCCTCTCCTTTTGTAAAAATCATGTAGTTTTTCCTACCCCTTCAAGTCAGTATAACTGCGGCTGTCATAGTCAGAGTTAGGGGCTTTGCGTCGGCCGACGTTGTTATTTGTTCTTGTTTTTTATACCGTACCGTATTGTAGAATGCGAGAATGCGTTAGCTAAAAACTAGTTTTAGTGACGAAAATTATCGCCATATTTATCGGAGTTTACCAGATTTTACTTAATTACGCAATAATATCTAATCAGTTTGGGTGGCGTCCTCTTTTTTTTATTGTTTGTTACCGTGTTCTATTGTCTAATCAGAAGCTTTTGTGATTAACACCCACGACGCCTGAGTTAATTAGATGTCTCGGCCGGACTATTAAGATTTATAGTAAGTATCGTAACGTAAGTATTATGCAATTATGATTTTGTTTGACAGTATTGATTGATTTCAATGTAAATTAATTTACCGAGAAAAAGTGGAAGTGGTTTAGCAATTTAAGAACTGTTTAACTATTATTGCTATAAAATACTGATTGATTTGATTTCAATTTAATTGATTGAATGATTTAAAAGATTAATCAGAAATTTTAGAAATAATTAATTGATGCTGATTATTGATCTATTAAAGGGAGATTTTGTATAATTTTGTATCAACTGTTATAAGTCACACAAAATTATGGGTTTAAATATGTTAAATGCAATAATACTAATGTAATAAATCCTCTTAGGATAAGTAATATAATAATAATAATAATAATTGCTACAACCCATAACCTGGAAACCAGGCCCCAGAAGCTATAAGCTTGTGCGGGAGGGAGGGGGCGATTATTATTATTACGTAGGCCCTATGTGCGGCTGCAGCCGACTTACAGATGGAACAGCGCAAATCCCACATTTGTGTCACAGCTAAGGGAAACTGCAGAAAACCTTAACCAGATCTGCCGGGACCGGGAATCGAACCCGGGCCGCCTGGGTGAAAGTCCGGCACGCCAGACATTACACTACCAAGGCTGTTAAAGTATATGCAAACTTTGCAAATTATTTTATGTAATGATAGAAAAAGTGTAACTGGTTTTTTTTGTTAAAAACTAAAAAGCAAACTATTGTAATCATCATTCAGCAGTAAAGCTGAATACATAGATTTTCCAGGTTGTGATTCAATTAAGCGTATGTTTGCAGCACAATTATTGAAAGAAAGTTAATATAAAAGTTGAGATAATAAGTCTTGTACAAAAATGACTAATACACTTTAAATAAAATATTCTGAATAAAGTAAATTGTATTAATACTAATAATAAGATAACTTTGAATTATATTCCAAGCAATGAACAAATAGCAGACATACTTACTAAGTCACTTTGTAATAGTAGATTGTAAGGACTATGGTTTATCACAACACCATAGTTTAAACGGTGTCTACTAATGTATATTTGACATAAGCCAATACGTATTCCGGTAACGTTGTTACCTTTTCCTCGGTTGTTCTCTGTGAAAATCATCGTAATATTCCCACAAAAGGATATATGTCCTTCGGAACTATATTTCATATTTAACGTGGCGTAATTACCTTAAGGATTCTGTTTCATTTGGTTAAATTAACTTTACAATTTTGGATAACCTATTCTTGATGTTTCTAGACTTTTCTGATGTTACAGCAGTTCATAAAAAAATATGTTACACCTGCTGACCAAGAGATCATAAAGTGCCTGACTTTGAAAGTCGATCAAGCTCAAAGGTTTGGTCTACTTTTTTGGACACATCTCTACAGATAAATAAAAGGTGTACCAAATAACGCATTGACTTACTTACTTAATGGGATTCATTAACGTTACTGGTATGACATTCTGAGAGGCAGAGGCAGAGACACAAAAGCTTTTACATCCACTAGATGGCGAAAAATTAAAACTGTCATTATCACAAACAAAATAAAGATAGGTGTTCAACAAAACTTTTATTATGATAAATATATAAGTACATTTTAAGGCACACTATATAACAAAATATCTTTTCTACAGTTGAAGTAAAGTTTCTCTTTGCTGTAAAAGTATTTATAGTTTATTTATGCCCAAGGTCTATTAGATAAGGCTTGAACTTTAATTTTTTAAGTAACGCTGCTAGCAAAATAGTACAATAGCATACATGTGATCGTTTGCATTCAAACCTACTCTAGCTTAATGTTACTAATACGATATGTGATACACTTGAAAACACCTCAAATGTTTTTAGTGATTTTTTAACATCAATTGTAGAAAAGACTTGTGTTAACTTGGAGCGCAAAGCGTTTGTTGCTCTTGTACGGTTACGGACGTCAGTTTCGCTTCGGGCTATAGTCTTCGCCCAACAACAACTTATAACTTGACGGACTTATACACAAATACATATATCAATAAATAAGTAGCATATTTAAATGTAGGCAAGGTAAGAACAATAAATTTATTTCTAGATTTACGGTAGCTACAGTCAAGCAACGCGAACAGGTTGTTAGAATTTGTACATAGGTACATTGTTATTCTTAAGATGTATTTACCTTTTTAAAAATTTCTATTTAAAATGTGCTTTTAATATAAAATACTCTTTTACATTACTATAAAAGTGGCATGACCTGTTTCAGTGGCGGCACGTGTCAAACATTTTTGGGTGTCCGGCATCCTCCCAATGTGCAAAATGTTGGTCTGTTTTGTTTTTCCTGTTTATTTTGTCAATATGGGCATTATAAATTTCGTCTTTTTAAATTTTCTTACTTATTGTGCCAGATCTCTTGTTCCCGTTTCCATCCAAATTCCTCACCACGGTCGCCAGAAAATAACACACATGGGAAACAAAATAAAGCAATATTCCGATTACATCTACAAATTTAATTGTGCCTCAATAAATTAATTCGGGTTTAGGACAACGTTGCTTTTTACCACATATTATTCATGATAAGTTAATTTGCAAAACTTTTTACTTAAATTAAACATAACGTCCATTTCTTGAAATACCACGCGAAACGCGTAGCACAAAAATCACACGGGACAAAACCGTTCTACTTGAAAAACAAGCAACGTCAAGAGCTGCAGCCGCCTACATACGCTCTGGCTTTTTTGTCGTTATTTTATATTTCAGTGGTTATAACACTCAAAAAATATAAAAATCATAAAATAGATATAAAGATTAACTCAAAATAGAAAAAATAGTTATTTCTGTATTAAGGCACTAAATCTCAACGTTTTATTACCAATGTGGATATAATTTAAAATAATACTTATTAAAATTATAGTAAGGTGATCATATGATATGATAAGGGAAGATTAAATTTTTAATTAAGATTCAAATTGAGAGAAAGTTTAAAATACCTGCGTTTAATTTTTAGGTTAGTGCACTTCACGTAAATAAGTATCAAAATTAGATTAAACTTACATCTATAAAAAGTGTTTGCAACAATGTTTTATTAATTTTATTATAAACATACTACTTATTAATATTTATTATAATTAAACAATTTTGAAGTGAAATAATAATTTGTGAATCTGCCGATCTCAGAAAAAATATGTTTTATAAGTTATATTTTTAAATACTGATAGACGTGTTTAAGGATTTTTTTCAAACAAGATTGATTTCAGATTATATTGTCATCATTTCTTAATTTATACACGCTTTCTAAGTGCTAGAAATAGGAACAGGTCTTGTCGGCGGATACAGTGCGTAGATGCTAGTAAAAAACATACTAAGTGTGCTGCACGAATTGCAGCTGTTCTAAACCATACATTTCGCGTTTGAAGCTTACGGCAACGTAGTTACACAGCGATTACGTGGATCCAGGTATTGCACTAGCGGACTGGTATTGTCTCAGTATTTATGTGACGGACTGACTCACTAGGCGAATGAAGAAGCGCGATTTAAAACCATAATAGGTACATATAAAATATCAACATTCAATTCTGTATTAATCAAACCTGCAATTATTTTATTTACTAGTCTGTTTGGAAAAAATGTTATTGTTCATAATTATTATTAGTGCATATTATACAACTGAATACTTTATTACTTATAAAAATTAATAATTGGCATTTTTGGGTTATCTTTGGTTGTTCTGCAGTAGTTAACAACGAGCCGCCACTGATCTATTCGCGATTGATGTAATGCATTATTTAAATGAAAAAGCGTGGAAACGGAAACTCTTTCTTATGGTGGAACCTAATCGTCTACAAATACAACATTCGGATATTTAACTCTGTAAGCTTCGTTAACTAGTTCTGGCAAGTCATTACGAAAAGATGTAACAAAAATTACAGATGGTAAAGCGTCGAAAAAATCTATAGGTAAGTTTTCAACAAAAGTATATGATAATTCTATATATCTTAGTTTTTGTAATATGTCAGACGATAGTTTACGAATAGTTTTTATACCGTTAAATTTCAAATGTAAAAAATAAAGTTCGGTTAAACCATCGAAGTGCCCATCAACTTCAATATCTAAACCATTATAACCTAAGTCTAAGGATTTTAGATTTTTTAATGCAGCAAAAACGTTTGGCTCGAAGTTAGTGATTCCATTTGCTTTCAATGAAAGCATATGAAGTGAAGTAACATCCTCAAACATATTTGGACTTAGCTTTGACAACATGTTGCTGTCAATACTTAAAGACTTTAGGTTTTCTAAACCTCTAAAGCTTCCTTCATGGATGCTTCTGATGCAGTTATTTGATAAATTTAATGTTCTCAGTTGAGAAAGACCATCGAACGTTCCAGGTTCAATATGTTTTAACTGATTGTTTTGTAGTCTAAGAACGATTAATGACGAAAGTCCTTGAAATACTCCAGCTTCAAGCTTTTCAATTTTATTATTTTCCAAGCTTAAACTTATTAACATCTCAAGTTCACAAAAATATTCAGCACTGATATCAACTAATTTATTATCGTTTAAGAACAGGTCTTCAAGGCTTTTTAGCTTCGAAAGGTTGGGAACCTTAATGAGTTCGTTGCTTTGTATATCCAAAATTTCTAAAGCAGTTGTTTCATAAAACATTTCTTCAGGAAACTCTATAATTCCATTATCACTCATATAAAATTTAAGAAGTGATTTTAAATCTTGAAGCGAATTCTCATGCACAGCCTCAATCTTATTGCTGTCTAAATATAATTCGACTAACGTTTCAAGACCTTGAAAATTTGTCTCTTTGATACTTTTAATGTGATTCACCCTCAAATCAATGACTTCTATGCTGTTCAGATTTTGAAAGATTCCTTCTGCTAGGTGTATTATACTATTGGAATTTAGTTTTAACTTCTTTAGATTATCAAGTCCTTGAAACAGACCAGCAGGTAATTCGTTAATACGATTTTCTCCAAGATTAAGCTCTACTAATTCCAAGAGGCCTTGAAATGTATCACAATCTAAATTTTCAATTAGATTATCGGATAAGATAATTTTTTTCAAATTGCTTAAAGAATTAAACACTCCTTCAACCAAAGCTGTTATTTTATTACTCCCTAAATTTAATACCTGAATAGCACTTAAGTTTTCAAAAGTTCCCGGATATAATGTGGAAATACTGTTGTATTCAAGATTTAATTCTTCCAGTGATACGAGTCCTTCAAAGTCTTCTTTTGAAATTTCTTGCAGATTGACGAACGAAACACATAACGAGGTTAACTGCTGAAAGTTTATAAACGTGCCTTGTGATAAGGTCTTCAAATCGCTGTCTTTAATCTTCAAAACTGTCACATCATCTGCAGTTGCATCGTTTTCTGACAGATATTTATAGATGACTTCGTTAAATTCTTGGACAGACTGAAGGCGACGGCAAATATAACTTCCGAATGCTTCTTGTATGATTTCGGCCTGAAACACGACTCATTTAAGTAAAAAGTCAACAAAAATCTTTTATTGACGGTGACAAAAAGAAAAGGTTATGTAAAATATTATAATTGATCTGATGGGTTTTTAAGAATGAGCTGAATTGTGAGACATGTTACTTAAATTTGTAACTACTAAACCTACGTATGAAATTGTAACAGTTTTTTAAAGAGATTAATATACAGGATTCCAGTTCATCGAGCGCAACCATGAGGATCTCTCGGTTGTCTTAACAGATACGAGGTCGGTTAAATTGCGGAATGTAATGTTTAATAATGTGCTGAAAAGAAATCTAGGCGATCTCTTTTCGTTTTGAAATTTTTCTTGAAAAACTAAACATCGTAATTTTTTTTAAGGAAACTCTATGGAGCTAGACATTTTTAACTGAAACATTATTGGGTACTTTTTTATGGGGACATGTTCAGCGCACTCTATTTAAATGTCACAGCAATTTCTACAATAATTTTTAAATAAATTATTATAGTCAACTAACCACTTACGCTATGTAAAATTACAGAAAACAGATAACCAGATCGATGTTGGTGTTTACACTTGTTTGGTCATGATAGTACATGCCTTATAAAGCTTACCTGCTATGAGAATTTTTAAGGCACTTTTTTAAAAATAAATAATTTAGCATTTCGGCAAGGATAGAAAATTAAATCATAATGTATGATACATTGTTGTAATCAGCAAAAGATACTTTATTCAAAAATGTAACAATTCGATATGATGCCTATAAGAAAAACATTAAATAGTGTGTCTCCGCCCACTTAAATGATGTGGTAAATATACGATGGCATATTTGAAATCCTCCAAAGAATATACCGTAATACTGTTTAAATTAAAGTTAAATTAAGGTTTTTGCTAAAAGAAAATAAAGCCAAAAATCACGATTTTAATCTCTTTAGGTAACCAAGATCCTTCATGATGTGGTTCGATAACCGGGCACCCTGTATATAAGCATATCAGAATTAATTTTCTCTATTTTGGTTTTATAATGACTATTTTATGGGTATTATAAAGTACACCTTTAAAAAATTCAAAATTTGATGTTGGTAACAACATATCTTTATTTCTTTGCATTTCGAATTATAGACAAACTTTAAGTTATAAAAAATCATAGAAAAAGTAAAGGACACACTTGTTCAACTTTTATTTTAAACTTTTTTTCCTACGACCCCATACGAAAGTGAACAATAGCAAACGCTACCGATATTAAGAAAGTGAGTCATATAACACGCGTATGTTAGGAACATAACACACGTGTGTGTTATGAAAATACGCCACGCTAAGCAATATCTAGAAATCCATGATTTTGTTTACATTAAAATGATGACATCACTGTTTAATCCAATTTTGAGAAGCATTTTAACCATTATGTATCTATTCTTTTCTTATAAATATAACTTTAATTAATGTTTAATTAGTTATTTTAGCTATCAAAAAGAAATATCTAATAGATTACACCTAACGTAACCTCACTATAATACATGAAAATTATTGAAGCAAGTTTGCCAAGATTAAAATCAGCGATGCCAAATGGGAGAAAAATAAGAGTAATGTCAAATAATTTAGTTAGGCAACCTCTTTCACACCTGGCATTGTGTTATTAGTTGAAGTTATATTTGTTAATTATGGAGATATTATTAAATATAAATAAAAAATAAATTATGTGCCTCTGAAATTATTATATTATAAATTGTAATAGTAATTCATTTAATTAATTTTGCTGCTAAACCCAAGGTTTAATTTTATACTATATTTAAATAAGTTATGAATATATGAGTTTTTAAAATTGAAATTTATATTTAGTAAAAGAATCTATTAAATAAAATGTTAACAAACACCCATTCACTTTAACAATTATTGTCATAATTCAGCTCCAGAAAAATAAAATTAAGTTGTCAAGATAACTTAATTTTATTCTTCTGGAAATGTTTTGATAGAAATTTCGTTATAATTATTCATATTGTGAAACTAAATTGTTTAAAAAATTAAACTTTATATCCTAAAAATAAATGGCTTAAGAAAATTAGCTTTAAGTGTGATTTTCTCTGTTAAACCTAACCATAAAAATTTTGCTTTAAAATCTTCAAAAATTATATTCTTGAAAATTTTAAAAAATCAAAATTTTTTAAACATTTGAAATTTGGGGGCTCGTAGGAAAAATATTGTACATTACACGTTGGAAAGTAACTTTTCTGCACTCGTGCGTACGAAAAGTTTCACTTTCCACACTAGTAATGTAATATAATATAAACGTGTTTCTTGTTTCATACCTAATTAAACTATCTTAAAAACTAAATCATTTTCAATACACTAAACAGTTTTAGTCTAATACTAGGAAATTTTAAATTGTATGCAGTGGTATTTAGGGAGGCGATTGAGCTGAAACCTCCCCGCCCCCTAATTTTTTTCAATAAAAAATCTATGTTATGTGAAAATCTGAGTATTTCGATTCGAAATGTTTACAGGGTAGCCCCGTCCCCCGAAAAAAATTCTAAATACGCCACCGATTGCATTAGTCTTATGCTAGTTTTATTCCAGTTACAAATCAAAAACAAAATATTCCTAATCGATTATTTTAATTAAAAAATAAAATAAAGCAAATTTTTAATTTTTTTTGACATGTAAGAAGCAAAATAAAAAAATAGTGTAAATTACACGTTTCATAAGACATTTAAGTGCACTTTTCGCCACATTTACCGACTTGTTTTCTAAACTTGGACGTGTGATAAAATCATGTTATATGAAACTTGGTTTTAATGTGTTATTACAATATCAATATCATAAAAGCTTAAGTTTTCTAATTAAAAAGCTTATAAACTGATAAGTGGTGTACAATAAAGCAACACATTCTAATATAAAATCAAACAATAATAATACATTTAAACACTCATAATTAATCTAAGAAATTAACTTTAAATCAGGGTGAAACTAATTAAAAATAAACATACCATTCTTTTTCCAATGTATTATAGGAGTTCACAGTGCCAACCTAAATATTAAAATGCCAGTTTTGTTATAAAGCAATAATTTAATTAATAGCTTACCTTTATTTTGATTATCTCCTAATTCACGCTTTCTGCTTTACAATAGTAGGTAATAGTGGTTTATCTTAAATAATTTCTTTATAAATGGATAAAGGAAATATAACCACTACTCGATATTGTGGATAATGATACGGCGCCGACGCTGAATTTCACTATAGAGGTAAGATATTGAACGAATAAACTAACCTTCAGAAAGCGAAATTTTATTATAAACGCAAACGACAATTGCATGTTCTAATCGGTTGGATCTTGATGTGTTAGTTGTTTCCTGTACCAAATATTTTTATAATTACAAGTACAATTTTTTTAACACCGTTTTGTATTATTTCTTATTTTCCTTTGAAATATTGATTCCTAATAAGAATAGTATTTTCAGACTTTAGTTCTGAAGTGAACAAAAGAAAACTCCATTGTCAAAAGTACTAAGGAAAGAGTATTATATCAAATATTGAAATTATAGCTGCGTCCGTTTAAAATTTCTAGGAACAGAACAAACAGAATTTTGAACATGATCGCATGACATAAGCGCGATCTAAACTTCGAACAATTTCTGAAGAATTATTAAAACAACTAATGACAAATTTTTTTATGTTTTTTAATCATCAGTAAAGTAACGATTTTTGTGCTGTAACCAACTCTGCTACATTTATAATTAACCTTAAAAATGCGTTTTTGAGTAGCTACTTATTTTATCATTTAAATAAAGTAAACATAACCTAAAAACTAAATATGTTTTAAATCTATACCTTAGTTAATTATTTAATAAATAAGAGAATATAAATAATATATAATATGATTTAATGTAAAACATTAATAGATAGTTAATATTTACCTTAACAATAAATTTCCTTATAATATTATTGACAATCTAGATTAGCTTTAATGGTTGATGTGTCACCGATGATCTGCCGATTCATGAGCTTGATAAAGCAAAATATATTGTAATGTGTTAAAATTCGAGATTCTATCCTAATGCAATTTTAAATGCATTTATCATAAATAATCTTAGGACGGCTCTGTATATTTCAGCATATTTTCGTTGGGTTAATATTTCAGATTTTATTTCGAATCAAATGGTGTTTTCTTTAATAGCAAATGTCATTTAAAGCGTTCCCCTACAGATGAAATTGTTTTTAGAATAAAATACAGAAATACGAGGATGTGTCAGAAAATAACAAGATTGGTGCTGTAACTTCTTTCAGAGGTAGAATCTTATAATACAAAGAATGAGACATGAAAGCCTTATCTTTAATGTACTTTCCCTCAAGTAGGCTTTGGTTTAACTGTTGACGTTTATTACAAATTAATTATTGAATTGTCAGTGTTTTGCGTACCCATCGAAAAAATGAAAGTGGAGCAAAGATATGCGAAAAAATTTTGTGTTCGGTTGGGTAAAACACCAACTGAAACTTTTGAAATGATTAAAAGTGCATATCCAGATAATAGTTTACCACGATGTAAAGTGTTTGACTGGCATAAGAAGTTTAAAGACGGTTGTGAATCAGTTGAAGATGAACCTCGTCCCGGTCGACCACAAACTGCGCGAACTGACACAAAAATTGCAGAAATTAACGACTTGATACAAAATGATCGCCGGATTGGCATAAAACGAATTTCTGACATTGTTAATTTGTCTTACGGTTCCACTCAAAAAAGTATTCATGAAGATTCAGGGTACCGGAAGGCCGCGGCAAGATGGATACCAAAAGTGATGACCGATGAACAAAAAGCGAATCGAGTGACAGTTTGTCGGCAGTGGAAAAGGCAACTTCAACGTAATCCACAGTTTTTAAATAATGTGGTTACATGTGACGAAAGTTGGTTTTATCATTACGATCCTGAATTGAAGTCTCAAAGTATGCAATGGAAGCATAAAGGCAGCCCAAGACCGCAGAAGACCAGAACTGTTAAAAGCGCTGGTAAAGTGATGCACCTGATGTTTTTTGATAAATGTGGCGTTATTTACGATCACATTGTATCTAGAGGAGATACAGTAACTGAGGAGTACTATTCTAATGTACTTCGAGGACCCTTAAAGGCAAAATTAAAGAAAAAACGGCCGCTTTATCAAGACTTTGGTTGGACGCTGCATCACGACAATCAACGGCTCACAGATCAACGGTTTGTCAACGAACAATTGAAGTAGAAGGGTAGAAATTATGGTTCACCCCACTCTCCCGACCTTGCTCCATGTGACTTCCATTTGTTTCCTGAAGTCAAAAAAGAATTGAGAGGTCGAAGATTTGAGTCGGATTTAGAGCTCAACAACGCTGTGATGGGTATACTAAACAGACTATCAAAAAATGGTTTCTCAGCAGTTTATGACAAGTGGATAAAGCGATGGGATAAGTATATTGAACAGAATGGAGAGTACTTTGAAGGATAGTTGTTGAAGTTTTTTAAATAAATGTTTCATTGTTATACTATAGCACCAGTCTCGTTATTTTCTGATACATCCTCGTAAAATTAATTTAAATTTATGGGTTTTCTACGTTATTTTCATATTTAGTGAATAGCGTGTGCACTAAGTATAGATAAAGGTATATCTAGTTGGTTTTTTGTAGACCTCCGGTGAGGATTTGATTTCGTCGTTGCAATAAATAAGATGTAGAATATTTTATCTGGTTATTTCTGATTGGTTTAAAAACGTGTCAGTGCAGTCTTGATAGGATATCTATCTTTTCCCTTCTTAAAAATCATAGCGCAAACACAAATTTTTGTATCCCCAAGAAGTCAGTCTCGTACAGGGAGTCTAGTAGAAACCACACCGAGCGAAGTGACGGAAGTCATGGAGCGGGCTTCGGCCTACGCACTCTGGGGCGGTTAGCTCCAAAATTACCGCCAAGTGCCATGAGTTAGTTTTCGTTGAATTTGTTTTGCGGATTCATTTTCTTTCGTATCGATTACCTTAAAAATATAAGTGGCTTTATTATGCAGTTGGCTGTTAGAGTGAATAATTTTAAACAGTTATTAACGTTTGTAGTTTGTTGTGATAATTTACAACAAATTTAATCTTAAACTAAAAGATTAACATATAGTTTTTTTTATTAGATTATTGATCCAATAACAACCATTACAGTGTGCGTCTGTTGACATTTTATGTTGAAGATTTAATAATAAACTAATAAAGTTTATGCTTCTAAATTTTTATTGATTAATGGTTTAAGAATTATTTTGGGAAGTACAGAATTTCGTGCTAAATTTAAAGTTAGTTGTGTTGGAACAATTTAACGGAAATCTGCGAAAAAGTTAAAGTTCTTTTGGAATTGTATGAGTTTACAGTTTTTTAGTAATGAAAGACAGTATTCTTATTATAATAAGAATACTGTCTTTCATTTAATGTTGATTATAATCAACATTACTTTCGCAACTTCAGATATAAAATTCAGTTAATAACTCTATCATCGTTACCTGTGTTTACAATTCGTTTATAGTGATTTTATGTGGAGATAAGGGCAATATAATGAAGTGAAGTCTTGCATGATTGATCAGATATTAACATCAATCTAGGATTATCCGATGAACATTAGTGCTTAAGTAAGTTTTCGTAGCCGTTAAAATTGTTTATATTTTTCAGGATATTCAAATTGTTATTAAACAATACTATTTCTTGACTTATGAATAAAACAATTTAAATTAAATACAGTTGTGATGATATTGAACCATTTACTTGCATAAGTTATTGAAATACGTTTACCTGCCTAACAATAATTTGAATAATTACGATTAATTATTGAATTCCATCAATATAATCAGAATCCTTTTTTTGTTGCGGGTTTTGAGAATGTATTCTAGTGACTTGTAATCAAATGGCGCCCAAAATCCTTTTTATTTCGATAAACCTATTTTCTTTACAATCTATAAGCTAGAGAGACCAGTACCTACGCCATGTATTATAAATTTGTCAACAATAGAGATCTTAAGTCGGTGAATTAAAGTACAGTAAGTATCGTTTTTATTGTGAAGTAAGCAATTACAGTAAGTATTCAGTATTTTGAATTTTTGTTGGTATTACAGTTGACGTCCATCGCGCGACGTATGTATTGTATTTTGAGTATAGTAATTCAGTTAGATGAAGAAAACCTGTTAGTTACATTGGCGCTCATGCGTGGGACTTTTCGTTTGAGTAATTTAGCAAGTTACAATATCAAGTACTCCTTAAATGATTGCATTTATCTAGTTCGTATGCAAAAATTACAACGAATAAAACCTTACATACTATTGGTATTCTATAAAACTGTAATTTGATAACGATGTGCAGAATCGTGCATTTAAACGTAAAATTCTTCTTGGTTTTGAACGATTTATTTTTGAAGTGTTTCGAACACTATAACCAAACGCAACTGATTTCTACTAGATTACTACATTTCTATACATTTTGGAAATTCTGATAGCACGAAATTGTTTAAATTGATTCTCCGAATCAATTTTGCCAAATAAACGAAAAATAAAACTTTATTTCAAAAGAACCACAAATTAATAAACAACGAAATGATATTTACGAAAGTATACCTTTTAATAATAATTTTTTTTTTATTTGACGCCTACACTACAGGGGAACCAACATCTAAGGTCATCTGTCCCCCATCTAACATGCAACACGAATACACACATCCATAGTTGAGGTGACGGAATTTTCCAATTAGAAAAACCCCGCTGCCCCAAGTGAGATTCGAACCCACGACCCTTGGAACACGAGTGATGCACTAACACCACTCGTCCACCGCCGGCCCTTTTAATAATAATAATAATAATAATCTTTATTTGCATAGGTTTAGTAGATACAAAAAGAAACTGTATTATATATATATAAATATGGTACAGCAAAAGGGCGAAGTTCAGTAAACAATTAAAAAATTGCAATCTGATCTACCACTTAACCCTAGAGTAGGAGCGAGCGCATATGTACAAATCAAAACAAATTTTAATTAAAATACTTAGTAACACTTCGATAGAAATTAATTTCATAGTACTAAATTACAATAAACTTGGTATTAATATTATGTAAGTATACAGGGGTTATGCAACAATCAATTACTGTATAAGTAAGTTTTAAATTGTTTAGAAAATATGGGAACATTGTAGATCTTGAGGTGAGGAGGTATGGCATTATAATTTGACAATATTATAAGAAAATATGGGAACATTGTAGATCTTGAGGTGAGGAGGTATGGCATTATAATTTGACAATATTATAGGAAAAAGACCTTTCGAACAACGCAGTTTTGTGCATAGGTGGAGTTAAAATGCCTCGAAACATAAGATTTAAGTGATGTACGTGTGTTCGAAAGGAAATCCGTTTGTATAGGTACGTAGGAGTTCTGAAGCAAATTATCTTATGAAACAATGTAGCCGCATGTAAGCTACGGACCTTTTTCATCGTGATCCATTTTGATTCGACTAGCTTATGACTAATTGGCTGACGCTTTCTGACTCCATGATCAAATCGTAGTCAGTAGTTTTGAATTTTCTGAACACGCTGAGTATCTCTGGACGTTAAGCATGGTCCATAGACTATATCGCAATGATTAAAGACAGATAAAACTAAAGATTGACATAACTGCAGATTTAAACTGGTGTTTAAGTATTGTTTTACATTATAAAGTAACTTTAAGCGGGAAATACTTTTTTTGATACAAGTAGAAATATGTTTTTCGAACCTAAGAGAAGTGTCAATTATTAGGCCCAGGTTTTTAACTTCATGACAAACAGGCAAAGGAATATTATTTATCTCAATGTGTACATACTGTAAACAACGAGCTTTCAGATTCTTAGGTCCGAACAACATTACCTTACATTTCTCAGGATTTAAATATAATGAGTGTTCTATTGAGTTAGTATATAAAATTTTCAAATCATTATTTACAGTATGACAAGCCTCCTCTATATTTTGAGGAGCAAACGGGTAAAGTAATTGTGTATCATCAGCATACATTTGTCTTTCACAATTATGTATATAAGAAGGTATACTAGGTGTATATATAGAAAAAATAGTAGGACCTATCACGGAACCTTGCGGGACACCCGCAGATATGCTCAAAGAGTCGGAAAACCCAGCCTCCAAAACAACCTTTAGACATCTATATTTTAAATAATTATTGAAAAATAGCACAGCACTCTCATCAAGTCCATTATATCTTAATATTTGAAGAAGCAGTTGGTGGTTTAATGTATCGAACGCTTTTGAATAATCCAAGAGAACCAAAATAGTTAACATATTATTATCAGATGCTAAGAATATTTTATCAGTAATATTTAATATAAAGCCAGATTGTACATCTGGGAGCAAATTATTATCTTCAAGATGTTTACATAATTGAGATTTTATCACATGTTCAAGAATTTTCGATAACACTGGCAAAATACTGATAGGTGGTAAATGACTTAAGTCCCTCGGCGAACCGGTCTTAGGGAGAGGCGCAACATGGGCCAACTTTCATTCATCAGGATAGACAGAATGAGTGATACAAAAGTTAATAATGTGACATATAAAATCCAAAATGAAAGGGCAGCACAGAATAATAAAATCTACATGTATACCATCAGAGCCAATTGCACGAGACTTAGTCGAAAGCAATAATTTACCAACATCATTTACTGTGACTGTTATAAATTTCAGTTTACTGATATCGTTTTTAACACCACTATAGTAATTTAGAATATGAGCATTAATATTATTTGATACAGGTACAGATTCTATAAAATGGCGATTAATCAAATTGGGATCTGAAAGACTACTATGTAAAAACTAAATAAAAATAAAGTAGATGGCGCTTCGATCCAAGTTACATTTACACACCTAAAATTAAAACAGCGGGAAATTTGAAATATAATATTGTTTAGTTTTCAAAATATTTACTGAAAAATATATAAAATTTATTTCTGTGATTTTGTACAAGATTCCAGTGTATCTTATAAACAATTTATAAATAGAATTAATAAATAATGCACACTATTATGACACTATATTGTCACTGTGATTCGAATAACTTCAAAAGTTGTTTTATATTGGCCGAATATCAACATCTTCGTCTGATTCGTTGGGTAAAACTTTCCTTCCGATCCTAAATTTATATTATTTTTTTCACAATATCCTCTACTACTTTGCCTAAATCCCACCTTGGTTTTTCTTCATTAATTATGTGGTATACCTATGCAATCTTTCCATCGTTCTGCAGTAACAGTAGAAATCCCTTGATTAGGAGGATTTGTTCACGCCAGTAAGTGAATATATTGTACATAATTATGTATTATTAGCTGCCATGTAATACTACATGATGTTTTACTTGTGCCCATATCAACTCGATTAGATTTAAATTACAAATATAAGGGGGCAATCCTAATATGGTTCTTCCGCCACTTTCTACCATTTCATCAATTTTGACCATTAGGAATTGATTATTTTTCCTCTTGGATTTTTGAAGGATTGTCGTTCAGCCATAATTAAAATTGGGTACATACTAAAATATTATTATGTTTTTTTTAAACTTCAATTAAGGTTGTTACATAAATCATCATACCTGCATAGTAATAAGAAAAACGCCGGTAAGTTCTAAAAGAACTATTGTTTTAATAAAAGGACTAAAAATTATAAAGAACTTGAGAAAAACTCGAACTAAACCATAACCTCGAAAATTGTCAGTAGTAATATCTTAGACATATGTAGATGCAGCATTGCCGGATTTTAGGTATGAATTTCCGATTTCCTCTTTCATTTAAAACACTTTGTACATTAGTTAATGAGCATTTTGTCGCGTTAATTATGAATGTACATTAATTAGTTTCTTTTTACACACACAATAAGTTATATTTTCGTAGTTCAGCGAACGTAAGTCGTAACGTTTATTGTAGAACGGAAACGGCGCTTTACACATAATTTATGCACAAATTTACTTTTTTAAGTTGTGTGAACGTGCCTCGTATTTTAGCCAATCAACGCGAAGGTCAAGCTTGTCCTATACCTTCCTTCGCTTTATTCTTAGCTGAAGTCTAGGTATTTTACTTGGGTTTCTTTTCGATTTAATTATATTCAAAGATTTTAAAGTATTTCAAGTTTTACTGCCGTTATTTCGCATTAATAATGATTGGAAGTAAGCTCGTTTTTCTCTATTAATTGCAAATGTAGTAAAATTTCTTAAACGCCTGTATTCCTCAAGATGTAACAAGTTTTTAGTTCTTTTGTATTTTGCGTTTGCTTACTCTTTTAAATTAATTAACAGTTTAATATTATCCGTGATTCACGGTTTAGATATTTTCATATTTGATGATGACTGTATAAGAGGTGCATGGATATCCATCAAAGCATTCAAGTTTTGATTAAAAAATGCTACCTTATCATTTATATTGTCACGTGGGGTTTTCGTGACTGGAGGACGTAGTCAGAGGTAGAGAGAAAATAAATACAAGTCGTACAAAACAACTATATACTAATAACAATAAAGAGAGTACAAGTACAAAGGTTTACATACATACAAATAATACATCGTGAGGACGTACATGTCCTCCTAAATTAATACAATCAAGAGGGAGGTCGGAACTAACCCTATTTTAGCACTAGATCTACTAATTAAGCGTAGGAGTTAGACTCCTAATGATTACAACTAAGCTGGGTAGTCTGGTCACAACTTCCCATAATTTCACAGAGAGTGGGCGTTTTAGCGCAACCCACTCAACTAAGCAAACTAAGCCATAATTAATCAAAAGACACTTACCCGCTTGTTTCTTGATGAGGCTTCTGGTGAGTCCTGGCACAGACTGACTTTCAAGCCAAAACAAGCGGGTTTATATACTGCTGAAGGCGGAAGCTTTACTGAATAATTGAATAAATTAAGTGGGATGCGAAGAATACATGAATACATAATAAGATGCAAACTGTATAAATTATACTAATGAGATACAAACTGTATAAATTATTCTAATGAGATTCAAACTGTATATTTTATTCTAATGAAATTCAAACTGTATATTTTATTTCCAAGGCTATGCAGATTGTATACCGCGCGTGGCGGCGTGTGGGTGGCTATCGCACTACTCTTGATAATATTTGCACTAAATGAATGCAAGTTGAAATGTTAAAAAAAGGATTTCATTGAAAATAATTCCGTTTGTGACAATATTATCAAGATCATAAATGTTCCTCCACGGAATAGATCGCAACTGATCATGTAATAATACTGTGTTTATATTATAAAAATTTCTATAAAATCGAATGCTTGGATGGGTATTCCATGCAACAAAATTAAAATCAACATATACCAACTCATGATCAGAAATATGAGAAATTGAAATTGTGCCACTGGAACTTGGACTAATCTCTTCTGAACTGATAATGTAATCAAGAAGTGTTGCACTATTTTTTGCAGTTCTAGTAGGAGTAGTGATAATTTGCTTCAGACCGACACCCTCTAAAATGTCGTTAAATCTATTTACAGCCATACCATCGAAGTCAAATTGATTAATGTTAAAATCTCCACAACAAATAAAATGGTCACCTAAAATTACATTGTGCATTAAACTGGTTTCGAATTCATCTACAAAAACATTGACATTAAATTTTGGAGGTTTATACACACAACCAATAACAATAGCTTTTCCATTTCTTGTAATACGTACCCAAAGATCTTCTATGTGTTCGCTGTTATTAAGCAATGTATAAGCATTTATGTAGATTTTAAGTAAATGCATACCCCACCACCTCGAGCACCTCTATCCCGTCTCAATAACGTATAGCCATTAATAGGATACTATATCTGAAGTAATATGTGCTGACAACCAGCTTTCACTGATTCCGAAAACTTCAAAATCGTTATCTGAAACAAGTTCTGATATAGCTAAAAAATGAACAGTAAGTGATTTTGCATTTATGTGAGCAACTTTAAATGACATATAAAAATGAAAGTAAACGTAATAAGAGTTTTCAATTTAAAAGTGATAACTAATAACTAAAATAAACAGGTAATTTATAGTAAATCAATCAATTTAAATGACATATAAAAATGAAAGTAAACGTAATAAGCGTTTTTAATTTAAAAGTAGTAACTAATAACTAAAATAAATATGTAATTTATAGTAAATCAAAGTAATTACAAAAAAAGAGTAGTAATTTATTTATATAAATAATTTATAGTAATAAGAATAGTATTTTAACTATTCTTATTACTAAAAGAAAACTAATATGTATGAATATGTAAAAAAGGAAAAGTTACAAATTCAATGTATGACCACCTTTAGTGGTGTGCAAAATAACATATTTACAATTACATATTGTTTAGTTCATCTTTGTTTGTTATTGTATGTTTTTTGTTGTTACAGTTAATCACGATTCGACCATCGGAAGACCAGACGTTGGAAGCACCATATTTTTTTTCGCTTCTTGAAGTAGCAGTAATCTCATTTTAGTTAAGTCTTCACGAATAGCACCACAGCACAGGTTTGTAATCTGGTCTAGGAAATTAATACACAGTAATTATACATACCTCTAATTTGGCTATTACTATTAGCCAAATCAACCGTACACCTATACGGTACTTAAAGTCGTAGCCTCCAAATAATTATGATACTTAATTCGTGGGTGGAAGAATAACTACAAAGCCTCTACAAATTTAATTCACTTCAATTTTTATTTATTATGAATTAAAGATTACATTAAGATTATTTCACAATTAAAGTAACAACATGTTAGTGGTGTAAACCTTAACATAATAAGTATTAACATAAATAAAATTAAAATCATAATAAATAAACAACTCATAGTAGAGGGAGATGGCCGGTTCTGGACCCTCACTTCCTCACCTCTAGCAGGCAACCATGCATACACGCGAGCATACGGGCTAATATACGGTTATCGTTCTCATACAGGAGCGTACAAGAGAAAAATATGAAAGGGGGCTTGAATTAAATGCTATAAATCAGGTCAGGGGTCAATATATCTTAATACTCACCCTGCTTCTACGTTTATGAATCGTTTTCATTCTCTTTCTTTATTATTAACATATTACTTTTACTCTCGTTAAATTGGAATGTATGTGTAGGAGAGAGACATCCTTCTTAAATGAAACAACATAGTATATTACAATTCAATATGGTTTATTCAACTATTTTCTCAATACATAGCATATGCAATTTTAGATCTGGATAATTACACATATACAGATTTATATCATATAATTAACATATCACGTATGCAATTTATAGACTAAATAAAATAATTACATAGGTAGAGGGTTTGTATACAGACTTATATAATACAAGTTATACATGTAAACTTAACTAGTTTCTAAATTATCATCGTTAGAAATCCTATAATTTCCCCCAAGCTGAGGTATTAATACATATCACATATACAATTTGTAGACTAATTACTTTCAAAGAATGCGGACCAGCGTATACCACGAATACAGGTCAACTCTACATATCACATTATGATTGATGCAGTCATCCGGGGGGATCATAACGATTTTATATTGATCTAATTAATTAAATTAATTTAATTCACGGTATCATTTGCATATGTCATCTCTCATACTAAGATCCTTCTTAAATGATGTATGCTTTCAAGGATATGCCCCAGACATCGTTAAACGTGATTTCATCGAAAGGTTACTGTCAATCACCTGTCGGATTAGCACGGTCCAGCATGCGATATTACCACGTATACGGATCAACTCTACATATTATGATTGTTTACATAACTCATACTTCATTTGTACATATCATTTTTGCTAATTAAATTAATTCACGGTATCATATGCATATCTCATCCCAATAATAATTAATTAACATTTATATTGATAATAAATTCAAATAAATTCCTGAAAACACTCTAAATAGAATACGACTAACAAGGCCAGCATTTAACCGCTATTTTTCCCGTTTTAGGTTTAACTACATGTCGTACACTCTAACTTTTGTAATATCATATAGTAAAGAATCAATCAGGATCACATCATATGACTGTTCATATCGAGCATTTCATTTTCTATATCTCATTTGCATATAACATTTCAACTACAGACATTCCTAAAAATATAAATCTATTAGTCATAACATTTAAAATACATCCGAGCAGCATAATTAATAATTATCATGTAGACTTGCCATTTCGCATTAATGATTTCACCTCAGTTCTCAGAACCTGGATCTATGAGGATTATCTCTACGCCAACAAGAAACCTCGAGTAAAATGTATTGTCTCATCCGAAGGCCGTCAACTATTTCTTATCATAACACCATTAAGTTCAAAACAATGCAAATATAATTACTTTCAATATAGTCACTTGTTTAGTATTACATATTTCTTCGGAATGAAGGCCGATTACATCCTTATCTCATTAGATTACTTCAACCCCCAGTATTATTATTAATGTTTGAATTACGTAATGAAATTCAATGTTTACAGTCTGAAGATTTAATCTTTTAACATTTAAAACTATAAACGTTTAAAATTCACACACTTTAAAATACGTTAATCTTTTCAATATATCTTTTCAATAAAAACAACAGACAGCTGACATCACAATCAAGACGTCATGTTTTTACCTTACCGATCTCATTTTTCATATAAATTAATAGATATGATATCCATTATCTCAACAAAATCATTAGCAAAGACGTGTTTTACCGTGCCTGTTCATATCGAGCATTTCATTTTCTATATCTCATCTGCATATAACATTTCAACTACAGACATTCCTAAAATATAAATCTATTAGTCATGACATTTAACCTTCTTAAATGATACAACATAGTATATTGCAATTCAATATGGTTTATTCAACTATTTTCACAATACATAGCATATGCAATTTAGATCTGGATAATTACACATATACAGATTTATATCATATAATTAACATATCACATATGCAATTTATAGATTAAATAATCATATAAATCCCTGAAAACACTCTAAATTGAACACGAATAACGAGGCTTGCGTTTAACCGCTATTTTTCTCTTTTTAGATTTAAAAGTTATTAGATTAACTGAAAGAATATATTTTAAAATTGAAGGCTTATAATTATTGTTCATCAGCTGCTGCGACCTTCTGCTGGTTTTGTTACGAGATTTGAATCATTAATAACACCGAATGACAATAGTTGAAAGCGTTAGATTGAAAAAGGGAGTTTTAAAAGAATAAAACCTTTTGAATGTTGCTGAATAATTATTCCTTGTTTAGGTCTGAACGAACCATACTACGTAGATGATGTATCAAACTTACCGGTACAAAGCACAGACGAGGTAGCATCACCCATGATTACAATCAAATACCCCGATGAATTAACAATGAGCTTATATACCCTCTACAGGTGTTACCGAGAAGACGATGTAAAGATGCGCCAATAAATTTAAGAATTTGGGGTAGTTTCCCTAGGAACCTGCGAAAAAAATATTAAAGATTATAGTATGCAAGATAGTTAAAGAAATGATGCTTTTTAGCTAGACAATAAAGGTTTGCTGAGATTATATACCTTATAAGTTACTTCTATTAACAAGTTATGAACTATCAAATACTATTAGTCAAAACTGTCTGAACAACCACATTTACTATCAGCCAGTATGAAGTATGAATACGAAGGCGTATAAATTCGCATATAAACAGACATTAATCAATACAAATCATTTAAACGATCACAGATAAACACATCCGTTTGCCTACTATAAATATATTCAGACTACTCATACATACTATAAACATGAGGAGCAGGACTATGAAACCATATAAACAGATACAAACATAGACATAGTAATCCATATGAATACATATAAATACATACATATAAACACGTAAGTACACATACTATAAAATAATATATTTAACCGCATGCAATCATGTAAACGGATGCAAAGTATGAAAACGAAGATATACTAACACATGCAAAACAGATATTATTATAAATAGCCCATAATAGAATAGAATAGAAGTTAAAACGGGTATTATTTACATTTACATTTACTGCGGTAGCAATGCAAATTTGCTTTTAAATATATTTTAAATTGACATACATTATCAGAAAAGAATTTTAATATCAAGCAACCGCTAGTTGAAAAAACTAAGCAACAGTACAAGGACTACAGTAGTTCTGAAAAAATTTACAATTAAAAGAATTAGATTAGATGTCTAGGTCAATCAATCATTACTTCTCAATATTTTAAACTGAAAATTGGAATCATCTGAAACCGCATGAAATTTTAATTGTACGAATAACTCGTTCAACTATTGAAGTCTTAATCACGGAATACGTAGAGTAATGATTTATGTAGTATTCTTTCGTTAACTTTAACTCGATATATACAAATTCATATATGAGAGAAATGTTATATAAGTCAATACAGCCCTATAACTATCATTTATTGAGCTATACAAAGAGATTTATATCTACGCTAAACTAAAGATTAATAGAAGTAATGCATTCCTGATATCATAAGATAACGATAAAACACATGATTATTCTTAGACTAAGGTCTAATTTAGGTAGTCAAATTGTAGGTAATCGAATTGTAGGTACATATCATGATATGATATCATACAATTATATTCTAGTAAGAATTGTAATAAAGTCACTGATATAAATAACAACATTCTTTATCACGATCATCTATCATTATCATAATCATCTAATGTCATGCAGAGTCAGCATCTAGCTCCTAAGTTCGTATATGCGAGAATCGGTATTATATAACACACACATCAGTCTACATTCATCGTTCTAATATTGATAGGAACTTTCTAGAATCTATAAAGTTGTACTACATATATTCAACTAATTTGAATATACGATAACGGGTACTCATTATACTTCTATGCACACAATCGATGTATCAGTACACTCCAACCACGTGATCAAGATTGTAGTATTCAAATCAAGCTTCCTAGCCTCTATACAAGTATTCTAGAACACAGAGTATTCATCACTAAACGTTTAGAATAATAATAATTTGTAACCATTTTCGATACCTTCAAAATATAAGTGTATGACATATGTTTGTAATACGTCTTTATAACTTTGAAATACAGGGTAGTTACCTCTTGCAATATCTACAGTTACGAGAACCCTGAAGACTTAACTTAGAGAAATAAGTCAGATAAATATTTTACTTTTATTGAAACGATAACTTTGCATACTAATATATGAAAATAATATAATGTATATCGCCTGATAAATAAAATTGAAATTATTCTTATTCTTTTACAATGAAATTTGTTTGAAAAACACGATGAAGCGTTATGTATATTAATGCAGGAGTTCTGTTAAAGGCATTCGTTATTTAGAGATTCGCTTATAAGTACACTATCTATTTAGCTGATTCAATAAAAATTTCGTTATTTTTAAAAATTCCTAACAAGGGTTCAAGGTTCTTTGTCTGTTTTAGAATATTCAAAGACAATATATGTATAAATTATCGTGAGACTCCTGCTGTATATAAAACGCCATATATAAAATTAGAGATAAAAATTTATCCTGTGTATTGGTGAAAACTCAAATATTCACGGAAATATAACAATCGGTACATATGACGATACTAATCAGTCTAACATGGAATATATCTTTTATATTATACAAACGGAGAGAAAAGAATAGGTACAATCGGATTATGATCATAACAGGCTCACAATGATTATTATAAACATCTTAACAGAATAAAAAGGGCGATATGAATATAACTTATAGGATTTAATCAAACTAGAAAAATATCGATATATATCCTGCGTTGAGAAAGTAATTATACTATACAAGCATCCAGTATGTAAAGTAAAAGGAATTAGACTCAGCTATGATGTACTGAAACTCATCAACGATCATCTTTTATCCCGATGACGTTATAGGGTGACATTATGAAGTCGTACTAATATATGAAAATAATGTACTGCCTGATAAATAAAATTATTCTTTTACAGTGAAGAGTGTTTTGGGGAAAACCTTAATGTAGCTGCTGAGCTCTGCTAGCCAGCTTCACTTATAAGTTCACATCACTTAACTGATTCAATAAAAATTTCGATATTTAAAAATTCCTAACATGGATAGCTTTATCTGTTTTAGAATATTCAAAGGCAGTATATGACAATAAATTATCGTGAGACTCCTGATCTATACAAAACGCCTTATATAAAATTAGAGATAAAAAATTAAACCTATGATATATGGTGAAAATGCAAATATGCAACAATTCTAACCCCAATTCTTCTACTTTTCTAGACGTAATGTAATTTTGAACTGATTTCTAACCTTTTTCGTTATATCTACTACCCTTGTAAACGATTTCTACATATGCCTTCTTACTGTATATAATTTTGCCCCATGTAGATATTCGTCGTATCTATAGTAAACTCATATTTTAACGTTATTTTACAATATATCATCCATTTTCAATGGTTTCGAAATACGCAGATATGTAATAATATACTATATACTCTTGTAGGATATTCATCGTTGAATATAGTAAACTTGTATGATTAATATTAATTTGTAATTATTTTCAGCACCTTCGAAATATATATCTTTAACATATGTCATATGTTTTGTAATACATCTTTATAACTTTGAAACTCTACGTGATTTTCTCTTACAATATCTATAGTTATGAGAACCTTGAAGACTTAACCTGGAGAAATAAAACAGATAAATATTTTACTTTTTATTGAAACTAGTTAACTTATATTCTAACATACATATTCGAAACTAGACGACTTATATTCTAACATACAAATGTACAACAACAAAATAGAAAAGTATACTTGAGGGTAACATTTTTTATAACCATTATCTTTTATTCTATAATACCTTCTTCTTTAAGCTCAGAAATAATTGAAATAGTCTCATCATAGTTTTCTAAACTACTGCTACCCCTCTGTTTTAAGGTATACAGTAGACGAAGCCTGTCGACAAAATGATTCCAATACGGCGTTTTGTTTTTTAGAATTTGAAATTGGTAGCTTGAGGTTAGAGCCTACGAATACATTTTTAGGACAGAACGTAGGGAGCTGAGTAAGTACAAAACAACATACTTTTATACAAGAACGTTTATTGATACGAATAGCTGCGACATTACTTAAAACATAATACATAACTTATATATAATATCTATTAAAATAGTACATTTCGTATACACTAATAATGATACTACATACCCGACTATAAAGTAAACATGGTAAGTATAACAGCAGTTTAAAAGAATAGATAGTAAATATAACTATATCTAATTATTTTGTACTGATATAAAAATCCGCGGATCGACTGATGTTGCGTCTAGTCCTGTTTAATTAAGGGTGACGGTCTAAGCTAATGTCATACAAAACATGCAAAAGTTTGATAAAATACATGACTGCATGCTCATTTTATGTCAGCACTTGATAAAAATAATTGTAGTACATTTGTATATATTCTTTCACTCTGCAGGAAGTCTTTTAAATAGATGAAATATATAATTTTGTATTTAGTAAATTATAAGGTTAGTGCGAGAGATTAACGATCCCTGACCGAAGGGTTAAGGGCTAAGGTTAAGGGTTAAGGATGAAGAATGAAGGGTTAAGGGTGAAGGGAGAAAGGAGAAGGGTGAAGGGAGAAGGTTGAAGGGAGAAGGGAGAAGGGTGAAGGGAGAAGGGTGCGGTTTCGTCGTGATAGAGCAGAAGCAGAACATATTTATCGTGATACTCATAAACAGGTTATATCTCCTTTGGAAACTATTGTCGAATCAGTTAGCAGCTTAAAAGAATAGATAGTAAATATAACTATATCTAATTATTTTATAAAATACTATGTTAACTAAGAGATTATATACAGAATATATACGCCTGTATTCGACCTCTAGAGGGTTCATAAGACTAGACTAGACCAGACCAGACCAGACCAGACTAGACCAGACCAGACCAGACCAGACCAGACCAGAGCAGACCAGACCAGACCAGATCAGACCAGACCAGACTAGACCAGACCAGACCAGACCAGACCAGACCAGACCAGATCAGACCAGACCATACCAGACCAGACTAGACTAGAGTATAGATGATAGACTGTAAAATCATGAACAATTATACCACCTGTAATATAATAGAGCTTACTTGATATTTTAAAATTATAAATTATAATTATAAGTAAAGTAAAGAAGAATTAATGTTTTTTATCGCAGAATTTTGAAATAAACTTCTAAACTTTGTATTCATCGTTTTGTCCCAAGCTATCTCAATTTCAAAATCAAGACTACAGCTATGTTGTTTTTCCTTACGGCGCCAATCTTACAAAACAAATAGTTTCTAAAAACGATTTGATTATAACACCCTCTATTAATCTAATCTGACTACTAAGAACTTCTAACTTTAGATGTTTTAAAGATTACATCTTCAGTTTCTACAATTGAATTTCTGTAATAATTAGATTCAGCCACTAATTTTAAAATATCAAGTAAGCTCTATTATATTACAGGTGGTATAATTGTTCATGATTTTACAGTCTATCATCTATACTCTAGTCTAGTCTGGTCTGGTATGGTCTGGTCTGGTCTGATCTGGTCTGGTCTGGTATGGTCTGGTCTGGTCTGATCTGGTCTGGTCTGGTCTGGTCTGGTCTAGTCTGGTCTGGTCTGATCTGGTCTGGTCTGGTCTGCTCTGGTCTGGTCTGGTCTGGTCTGGTCTGGTCTGGTCTGGTCTGGTCTGGTCTGGTCTGGTCTGGTCTGGTCTAGTCTGGTCTGGTCTGGTCTGGTCTAGTCTAGTCTTATGAACCCTCTAGAGGTCGAATACAGGCGTATATATTCTGTATATAATCTCTTAGTTAACATAGTATTTTATAAAATAATTAGATATAGTTATATTTACTATCTATTCTTTTAAGCTGCTAACTGATTCGACAATAGTTTCCAAAGGAGATATAACCTGTTTATGAGTATCACGATAAATATGTTCTGCTTCTGCTCTATCACGACGAAACCTCACCCTTCTCCCTTCACCCTTCTCCCTTCTCCCTTCAACCTTCTCCCTTCACCCTTCTCCTTTCTCCCTTCACCCTTAACCCTTCATTCTTCATCCTTAACCCTTAACCTTAGCCCTTAACCCTTCGGTCAGGGATCGTTAATCTCTCGCACTAACCTTATAATTTACTAAATACAAAATTATATATTTCATCTATTTAAAAGACTTCCTGCAGAGTGAAAGAATATATACAAATGTACTACAATTATTTTTATCAAGTGCTGACATAACATGAGCATGCAGTCATGTATTTTATCAAACTTTTGCATGTTTTGTATGACATTAGCTTAGACCGTCACCCTTAATTAAACAGGACTAGACGCAACATCAGTCGATCCGCGGATTTTTATATCAGTACAAAATAATTAGATATAGTTATATTTACTATCTATTCTTTTAAACTGCTGTTATACTTACCATGTTTACTTTATAGTCGGGTATGTAGTATCATTATTAGTGTATACGAAATGTACTATTTTAATAGATATTATATATAAGTTATGTATTATGTTTTAAGTAATGTCGCAGCTATTCGTATCAATAAACGTTCTTGTATAAAAGTATGTTGTTTTGTACTTACTCAGCTCCCTACGTTCTGTCCTAAAAATGTATTCGTAGGCTCTAACCTCAAGCTACCAATTTCAAATTCTAAAAAACAAAACGCCGTATTGGAATCATTTTGTCGACAGGCTTCGTCTACTGTATACCTTAAAACAGAGGGGTAGCAGTAGTTTAGAAAACTATGATGAGACTATTTCAATTATTTCTGAGCTTAAAGAAGAAGGTATTATAGAATAAAAGATAATGGTTATAAAAAATGTTACCCTCAAGTATACTTTTCTATTTTGTTGTTGTACATTTGTATGTTAGAATATAAGTCGTCTAGTTTCGAATATGTATGTTAGAATATAAGTTAACTAGTTTCAATAAAAAGTAAAATATTTATCTGTTTTATTTCTCCAGGTTAAGTCTTCAAGGTTCTCATAACTATAGATATTGTAAGAGAAAATCACGTAGAGTTTCAAAGTTATAAAGATGTATTACAAAACATATGACATATGTTAAAGATATATATTTCGAAGGTGCTGAAAATAATTACAAATTAATATTAATCATACAAGTTTACTATATTCAACGATGAATATCCTACAAGAGTATATAGTATATTATTACATATCTGCGTATTTCGAAACCATTGAAAATGGATGATATATTGTAAAATAACGTTAAAATATGAGTTTACTATAGATACGACGAATATCTACATGGGGCAAAATTATATACAGTAAGAAGGCATATGTAGAAATCGTTTACAAGGGTAGTAGATATAACGAAAAAGGTTAGAAATCAGTTCAAAATTACATTACGTCTAGAAAAGTAGAAGAATTGGGGTTAGAATTGTTGCATATTTGCATTTTCACCATATATCATAGGTTTAATTTTTTATCTCTAATTTTATATAAGGCGTTTTGTATAGATCAAGAGTCTAACGATAATTTATTGTCATATACTGCCTTTGAATATTCTAAAACAGATAAAGCTATCCATGTTAGGAATTTTTAAATATCGAAATTTTTATTGAATCAGTTAAGTGATGTGAACTTATAAGTGAAGCTGGCTAGCAGAGCTCAGCAGCTACATTAAGGTTTTCCCCAAAACACTCTTCACTGTAAAAGAATAATTTTATTTATCAGGCAGTACATTATTTTCATATATTAGTACGACTTCATAATGTCACCCTATAACGTCATCGGGATAAAAGATGATCGTTGATGAGTTTCAGTACATCATAGCTGAGTCTAATTCCTTTTACTTTACATACTGGATGCTTGTATAGTATAATTACTTTCTCAACGCAGGATATATATCGATATTTTTCTAGTTTGATTAAATCCTATAAGTTATATTCATATCGCCCTTTTTATTCTGTTAAGATGTTTATAATAATCATTGTGAGCCTGTTATGATCATAATCCGATTGTACCTATTCTTTTCTCTCCGTTTGTATAATATAAAAGATATATTCCACGTTAGACTGATTAGTATCGTCATATGTACCGATTGTTATATTTCCGTGAATATTTGAGTTTTCACCAATACACAGGATAAATTTTTATCTCTAATTTTATATATGGCGTTTTATATACAGCAGGAGTCTCACGATAATTTATACATATATTGTCTTTGAATATTCTAAAACAGACAAAGAACCTTGAACCCTTGTTAGGAATTTTTAAAAATAACGAAATTTTTATTGAATCAGCTAAATAGATAGTGTACTTATAAGCGAATCTCTAAATAACGAATGCCTTTAACAGAACTCCTGCATTAATATACATAACGCTTCATCGTGTTTTTCAAACAAATTTCATTGTAAAAGAATAAGAATAATTTCAATTTTATTTATCAGGCGATATACATTATATTATTTTCATATATTAGTATGCAAAGTTATCGTTTCAATAAAAGTAAAATATTTATCTGACTTATTTCTCTAAGTTAAGTCTTCAGGGTTCTCGTAACTGTAGATATTGCAAGAGGTAACTACCCTGTATTTCAAAGTTATAAAGACGTATTACAAACATATGTCATACACTTATATTTTGAAGGTATCGAAAATGGTTACAAATTATTATTATTCTAAACGTTTAGTGATGAATACTCTGTGTTCTAGAATACTTGTATAGAGGCTAGGAAGCTTGATTTGAATACTACAATCTTGATCACGTGGTTGGAGTGTACTGATACATCGATTGTGTGCATAGAAGTATAATGAGTACCCGTTATCGTATATTCAAATTAGTTGAATATATGTAGTACAACTTTATAGATTCTAGAAAGTTCCTATCAATATTAGAACGATGAATGTAGACTGATGTGTGTGTTATATAATACCGATTCTCGCATATACGAACTTAGGAGCTAGATGCTGACTCTGCATGACATTAGATGATTATGATAATGATAGATGATCGTGATAAAGAATGTTGTTATTTATATCAGTGACTTTATTACAATTCTTACTAGAATATAATTGTATGATATCATATCATGATATGTACCTACAATTCGATTACCTACAATTTGACTACCTAAATTAGACCTTAGTCTAAGAATAATCATGTGTTTTATCGTTATCTTATGATATCAGGAATGCATTACTTCTATTAATCTTTAGTTTAGCGTAGATATAAATCTCTTTGTATAGCTCAATAAATGATAGTTATAGGGCTGTATTGACTTATATAACATTTCTCTCATATATGAATTTGTATATATCGAGTTAAAGTTAACGAAAGAATACTACATAAATCATTACTCTACGTATTCCGTGATTAAGACTTCAATAGTTGAACGAGTTATTCGTACAATTAAAATTTCATGCGGTTTCAGATGATTCCAATTTTCAGTTTAAAATATTGAGAAGTAATGATTGATTGACCTAGACATCTAATCTAATTCTTTTAATTGTAAATTTTTTCAGAACTACTGTAGTCCTTGTACTGTTGCTTAGTTTTTTCAACTAGCGGTTGCTTGATATTAAAATTCTTTTCTGATAATGTATGTCAATTTAAAATATATTTAAAAGCAAATTTGCATTGCTACCGCAGTAAATGTAAATGTAAATAATACCCGTTTTAACTTCTATTCTATTCTATTATGGGCTATTTATAATAATATCTGTTTTGCATGTGTTAGTATATCTTCGTTTTCATACTTTGCATCCGTTTACATGATTGCATGCGGTTAAATATATTATTTTATAGTATGTGTACTTACGTGTTTATATGTATGTATTTATATGTATTCATATGGATTACTATGTCTATGTTTGTATCTGTTTATATGGTTTCATAGTCCTGCTCCTCATGTTTATAGTATGTATGAGTAGTCTGAATATATTTATAGTAGGCAAACGGATGTGTTTATCTGTGATCGTTTAAATGATTTGTATTGATTAATGTCTGTTTATATGCGAATTTATACGCCTTCGTATTCATACTTCATACTGGCTGATAGTAAATGTGGTTGTTCAGACAGTTTTGACTAATAGTATTTGATAGTTCATAACTTGTTAATAGAAGTAACTTATAAGGTATATAATCTCAGCAAACCTTTATTGTCTAGCTAAAAAGCATCATTTCTTTAACTATCTTGCATACTATAATCTTTAATATTTTTTTCGCAGGTTCCTAGGGAAACTACCCCAAATTCTTAAATTTATTGGCGCATCTTTACATCGTCTTCTCGGTAACACCTGTAGAGGGTATATAAGCTCATTGTTAATTCATCGGGGTATTTGATTGTAATCATGGGTGATGCTACCTCGTCTGTGCTTTGTACCGGTAAGTTTGATACATCATCTACGTAGTATGGTTCGTTCAGACCTAAACAAGGAATAATTATTCAGCAACATTCAAAAGGTTTTATTCTTTTAAAACTCCCTTTTTCAATCTAACGCTTTCAACTATTGTCATTCGGTGTTATTAATGATTCAAATCTCGTAACAAAACCAGCAGAAGGTCGCAGCAGCTGATGAACAATAATTATAAGCCTTCAATTTTAAAATATATTCTTTCAGTTAATCTAATAACTTTTAAATCTAAAAAGAGAAAAATAGCGGTTAAACGCAAGCCTCGTTATTCGTGTTCAATTTAGAGTGTTTTCAGGGATTTATATGATTATTTAATCTATAAATTGCATATGTGATATGTTAATTATATGATATAAATCTGTATATGTGTAATTATCCAGATCTAAATTGCATATGCTATGTATTGTGAAAATAGTTGAATAAACCATATTGAATTGCAATATACTATGTTGTATCATTTAAGAAGGTTAAATGTCATGACTAATAGATTTATATTTTAGGAATGTCTGTAGTTGAAATGTTATATGCAGATGAGATATAGAAAATGAAATGCTCGATATGAACAGGCACGGTAAAACACGTCTTTGCTAATGATTTTGTTGAGATAATGGATATCATATCTATTAATTTATATGAAAAATGAGATCGGTAAGGTAAAAACATGACGTCTTGATTGTGATGTCAGCTGTCTGTTGTTTTTATTGAAAAGATATATTGAAAAGATTAACGTATTTTAAAGTGTGTGAATTTTAAACGTTTATAGTTTTAAATGTTAAAAGATTAAATCTTCAGACTGTAAACATTGAATTTCATTACGTAATTCAAACATTAATAATAATACTGGGGGTTGAAGTAATCTAATGAGATAAGGATGTAATCGGCCTTCATTCCGAAGAAATATGTAATACTAAACAAGTGACTATATTGAAAGTAATTATATTTGCATTGTTTTGAACTTAATGGTGTTATGATAAGAAATAGTTGACGGCCTTCGGATGAGACAATACATTTTACTCGAGGTTTCTTGTTGGCGTAGAGATAATCCTCATAGATCCAGGTTCTGAGAACTGAGGTGAAATCATTAATGCGAAATGGCAAGTCTACATGATAATTATTAATTATGCTGCTCGGATGTATTTTAAATGTTATGACTAATAGATTTATATTTTTAGGAATGTCTGTAGTTGAAATGTTATATGCAAATGAGATATAGAAAATGAAATGCTCGATATGAACAGTCATATGATGTGATCCTGATTGATTCTTTACTATATGATATTACAAAAGTTAGAGTGTACGACATGTAGTTAAACCTAAAACGGGAAAAATAGCGGTTAAATGCGGGCCTTGTTAGTCGTATTCTATTTAGAGTGTTTTCAGGAATTTATTTGAATTTATTATCAATATAAATGTTAATTAATTATTATTGGGATGAGATATGCATATGATACCGTGAATTAATTTAATTAGCAAAAATGATATGTACAAATGAAGGATGAGTTATGTAAACAATCATAATATGTAGAGTTGATCCGTATACGTGGTAATATCGCATGCTGGACCGTGCTAATCCGACAGGTGATTGACAGTAACCTTTCGATGAAATCACGTTTAACGATGTCTGGGGCATATCCTTGAAAGCATACATCATTTAAGAAGGATCTTAGTATGAGAGATGACATATGCAAATGATACCGTGAATTAAATTAATTTAATTAATTAGATCAATATAAAATCGTTATGATCCCCCCGGATGACTGCATCAATCATAATGTGATATGTAGAGTTGACCTGTATTCGTGGTATACGCTGGTCCGCATTCTTTGAAAGTAATTAGTCTACAAATTGTATATGCGATATGTATTAATACCTCAGCTTGGGGGAAATTATAGGATTTCTAACGATGATAATTTAGAAACTAGTTAAGTTTACATGTATAACTTGTATTATATAAGTCTGTATACAAACCCTCTACCTATGTAATTATTTTATTTAGTCTATAAATTGCATACGTGATATGTTAATTATATGATATAAATCTGTATATGTGTAATTATCCAGATCTAAAATTGCATATGCTATGTATTGAGAAAATAGTTGAATAAACCATATTGAATTGTAATATACTATGTTGTTTCATTTAAGAAGGATGTCTCTCTCCTACACATACATTCCAATTTAACGAGAGTAAAAGTAATATGTTAATAATAAAGAAAGAGAATGAAAACGATTCATAAACGTAGAAGCAGGGTGAGTATTAAGATATATTGACCCCTGACCTGATTTATAGCATTTAATTCAAGCCCCCTTTCATATTTTTCTCTTGTACGCTCCTGTATGAGAACGATAACCGTATATTAGCCCGTATGCTCGCGTGTATGCATGGTTGCCTGCTAGAGGTGAGGAAGTGAGGGTCCAGAACCGGCCATCTCCCTCTACTACTCATCTATCTAATGATGGATGCACCACCTAGAAAAACATAATGTTCTGCATGTGGGGGTAGCAAAAAATTGTCAATATGGGCTAAGTGTATATATGTTTTTCATTCCTTTAATACAATACAATTCTTTAATACAATGTAAACAAATAAGTGTCATTTTGGGACTACTGTGTGAACTAATTGTAACCTTCCTTAACAGAACTACTTTTATTTTCACTAATTCCACAGCTGTTCGAGCAAAGCTAGCTCAATTCCAATGTTTTTAACTACATAACTAAATTTATTTAGTTAATTTTTATTTAGTTTTTGAGTAGTATATATCACCAAGGCATTTCATAACTACAACTATTTCTTGTACTACATTTCATTATTTTGTCTTTTAAATAACACTATAAAGAAGTTAATATAAAATATAAGCAGAATCAAACAGGTTACCTGGGCACAATTTAACCACCCATTATCTAATGCTCTATTATTAAAAGTTTTTTTTCCTTAAAGAGATGTTGTTCTACGATGCGACGCGAGTTCGTCTAGATTAGGCGGCTGCATACTACAGCAAGATAAACTAGTAGCATTTTGTTAAAGAAGTATGACAGAAACCGAGAAGAATTATGCGCAAATAGAAAAAGAATTTCGTTCATTTGCTTCGATGCAGAAGAGTTCCATAAATTATTTTTGGTGATAAAGATATAGTTATGTACAAAACGATCGTAAACTTTATCTTTAATTTCAATATTAAATAAATCTATACATTAAACAATTACGCATCTGCAAAAATATGACTTAAATTATTGAAATATGATTTAATAACTTTGCATATTTCAGGTTCCTAAATGGTTATTACAGATTTGATTTTAAAAACATACATAAAAATTGGTACATAGTTTAGAAAGAAATTTAATAAAATTAAACATTTGTAGCGTTAACAATTTTAATGAATTAAGAAAATATTACATTTACTTTAAATGATGTTAAAACACCCAAAGTGGCTTATCCTTTTAAAAAATCAATTGTTCAAATCAAACCATACAGTGCAAAATTATTATCAAAGTGTTGCCCCGAAAACATTTCGATTGTAGTCACAATGTTATCTTTTAGAAAACATTTTATTTATATTAACCTTGTAGACAAGATTTCCACATAAAAACATAGCCTACATTTGTAACAAACGATTTGTAGGCAATATTAGTCTGTTGCTATAAAATAGTTTTAAATAATTTTAATTAAGAATTAAACAAGAGAAATTCAATACATTCAGTAAAAATAATAACTAGAGAATGACAGAGCTACATTTAAAAATTGTTTGAATCAAAGTAATAATTGTTGGGGTTATCTTAAATCTATCTTACCTTTACAGAAATGTTAAATTTCTATTTTATCAATAACGTGGCAAAATATTTATTTAAAGTTTATGAACTTACACAAGGAAAACTTAATGATAAAGTTACACAATATCGTGAAAATAAACAGAATAGAAAGCTCACTTTAATTGAACACTGAACTGCATTTAGTCCCAAAACACAAATGGTGTGTAAATCTTTTGTTTATGTTGAAATGTTTAAACAAAAATTTCTTTTTGCCCATTCAAATAAAAAGCTTGTTTAAGTTATAAGTATACACCTAAGTATCCAAATCCAAGGTTCATCTGGATAATTGATTCTTCTTCGTATTACTGATTGTTAAAAGTCATGTACATCAGTAACTTGCAGAAAAAAATAGAACATAATTTACTTATTACTTAAAGGTGTTCAGTAAGTAGATTTATCAAATTTAGCACTTGATTTAAATTATTTAAATTTAACAGAACTAAATTTTCAAATTTAACGACCATATTTAAATTGAATTAGAACAGTTTTAAGTTAACAAAATCTTGGAGAATCGGTCCTTACTTGAAGTTGTTTAAATAAACCACTTTTTAAACTTCAAGAATGCTTTGAACAGATCATAACTGATTTAGATTAACAACCCTCCGGCAGTAAGGCAGAAGTTTGTTTAACTTTAAGGTTATTGTAAGCTTGATCGTAAGCAACCGCCGCAGAATGGATTTCAAAAATTCCACACACCAACCCACATATACAGGGTGTAACGTAATGATTTAGAACATATTTTGCTTATGAACTTAAATATTAAGTAGGCCTATTGTACTCACATTACTTACATTTAAAATACTAAATAATTACTTTTTACTAGGCAGTTCAAGCGGTGCCTTTACACCGGTGTAAAGGCAATTGGAGAATTTAGTGACGACACAGTAGTACTGATTAAAAGATGGCAAATTCCCAACTATACCCAAACAGATTTGGAAAATGTAGATTGTTGAGTATCTACTCACGTTAACTAGAAGGGTTAAGTGGTACCAACTAGTTAAAACACTGAAGATTGGTGATATTGTCATAATTGTTGATAAAGAACAATCTAGAAATGCATAGCCAAATGGTCGGATAGTTGCAATGTAAATGGCGGCAGGTGGTCAAGTCCGATCCGCTTTGATCCAGACATACAGTAGAGTTCACAAGTGTCCAACAGTTTAATTAGGCCAACCAGACATTTTAGAAAAAGGTGATACATTGAATACAAGGATATTTAGAAAAAAATGGTCACGTTTAAATTTCTATAAATATATCCCTTCATAACATTCCATATTGAATAAAATTAAGACGAAGTTCAAAAAATTAACATCGAAATATTTAGAGGTCGCTACCAGCGATTTTCTAAACTATTGAATATCTCATTTCAATATCTTTGTTAATTGCCCATGGAATTTAATGAAATTTGGCTAGTTCTGAAAACTCCTTCTAGTATGAGATTATTATTTGTATGCACATGTTTCAGGCTAGCCGGTTTTCTGTAAGCTGTTGTGTGTTTACTTTTTTGTTAATGGAATAAAATCCTTTTAATTACCCAATTGGCGAAGATTAAATTTACTTTCCCTATCAGGTCTTATTTTGATGTCAATTCAACCGCGTTCTGCAACAGATTATCACAGATAATCTATTAAGCACTGGTTTTGATTTTTAAAAATCTAATCCTGGGCGTTCAAGTTCTTTTTTATACGAAAATGATCATGATTCAAAGAATTAATTAGAAATTAATGATGTGTGAATATAAAATGTAATTTTCTTTGAGTTAAAAAGAACGAAACATTTTGAGAGGTAGGGTTTCATCAGAAAATCAAAACCAGTGTGAAATAGATTTAGCTAACAAATAGCATTTTTGATCGATTGCATACATAGTTAATCCCTGTGTTAAATTGCTTTCATGAAAGGGTTAGGTTTAGCAGATTTTAGATTAGTTTAGGTCAAGTAGAAGGAAGGATTTGCTGGAACACTTTTAAAATTCAAGAAAAGTTTAATTACTTGATTTATTATTTATAGTATGATTATAATAATGTTCTTTTCATTTACTGTAGAATCTTCATTATTCATCTTATTTAGTTTAATTTTATTTTGATTCTGAATTAATTTATTATCATTTTACCAATTATGTTTGGAATTGTTTAGCAATAGTACTGTAGAAAATGACCTAGCAGTGCGATATGTGTAAGATAAGTGTCAAAATAGAGTGAGAGTAAATAACGCTCCTTTCTCTATTGTACATGAAATGTGTCTAATATTTCTTACTCCCGTGCATGCATTTGGTAATGCAGACAACTCGAGTTTTGGCGAATTGATATCTAGGTATTAATCTCAAAATTATGAATTTTATAATAAAGATTAACATTTAGCAGCTTTACTAAATATATAATTGTTATAAAGAAAAACGATTACAGTAAATTAGCGGACAATTTTTTAAGGGTAGGAAGGAATGGAAAGGCAGAGGCTCTAAGCATTAATCGAATTAAAGTTCTTGCAGTGTTCTCTTATGGAGGAATCACTTATGTAACGCTGTGAAGAGGTGTATAGAAACTTAAAAGTGATCTTTTCTATTCATTGACCTATTGAATACACAATAATCCAATCGAATGTACCGTGTACGGGGCAGGGGGGAATAATGTGAAGAAAGAAGTTACAGATAAGTACCATTTGACTTTAATACTCAAAAGTCACAGGCGACAGTTAAATTCTCTTTTTCTTTTAAATTTTTTATGAAGAATAGTAGTACAATTAGATAAAGAATACTTCAGATTATACACCTCCTTTAAGGACCCATACTATGAACGAGCATTCATCATTTTTCACCTAATCTTCAAATAATTTGCTGTCATGGAGGTGGATTAGTTTGCTAAAATCTCACACCTACATTGAGTAATGGGAATCATGCATCCTTTTCCTATCTTTATTATAGAATTCCAACACTAAAACAAACAAAACCATATTTTACTGCATAAATGAGTTAATATAATTTTTTATTAATTATAATTAATATGAATCAATTGATAAGTTAATGTACTATAGAAATATTACAAGAATTCTTAAAAAGTACTTAATAATAAAAAGCAAACAAAGAATAAATAACATTCATTAAAGAAGACATTAAGAGTCAGGATGGCCGAATGGAACGCAATTTCCATTTACATAACGGCAGTTCTGTTCCCGATTGTGGTAATCTTTTTTTATAAAAACATTTAATTTCTTGGATAAATACACAACTTTTTTAATATTCAATGCATACGTATTATATAAACAATGTTTTCTAAAATATAATGCTAGTATGGGATGTATAATAAATTAGTTTTCTTTCTAAAATTAAGGGTTAATTTTATGTAAAAATGTCTTTTTAAAAAGATTATATATGGGTCAATCTTAATAAGCATTTTTTACAATATCATTTTTTCTATTTGACACCATTTTCGATAAAAAAATGATAAACTTTCAAAAATGGCAAATTATTGTTCTCAATTTTGTTCGAAATTGAAGCATTCTAGGAAAAAAACGCAGTGGACAAAATGTATGTATTCTTTGGCGAAGAATGCGATGCCGTTAAAAAATTGCAAAAAATATTTCTTTTCTAATTTTTTTTAACTTTTAAAAATTTTTTGGAACTGGATACGCGTTTACCCTGTTTTAGGGGGTCAAATATAAATTTTTTCATATAGGAGCCAGATAACATTCGAAAGTAGAGGTTTCAGGCCTTAACCGGTGGTTGAGTTCAGAAAGAATGACCCATTTATAAAAAATTGTTTATTTATAAAAAATATTAAATATTTTGATATAAAAAAATTAACCCAGCTGGGAATAGAATCACCGTTTTGTGATTAGAAATGTAACGCGCCTTCCATTCGACCACGTTGGCTATTGAGTGTTGATATCTTTTGCTTTTTTAAATAATGTCATTTATTATGTTGTTTTTGTATGATTTTTATTATTAATTACTTTTAATGCATTTTTTCATTATTACTACTACAGGACATTAACATATAAATTGATAAATAATAATTAATCAACAATTAATATTAATTCATTTACACATATAAAATATCCTCTAAAATCTAAAATTTCGTTCATTGCGGTGTTGGAATTGTGTAACAAAAAGAGAAAATGAGTGGAAAAGAGACGCTGGGTCTTCGCGGCTTGTTTCTGGTATCACTAGGCGAAACTGAAAAGTTTAGTAGTTAGTAGTAGATATAGTAGTCTCAGCGGCCTCTTTTGACGCAGAATAATAACTAAAAATCCAAAGAAAATTGATTTTCTATTATTCGTCTGCTGATCTTATTAACTCACCTGTAAAAATGAAACAAAAAGCAAAATGAAGTTCGCTTAATAACCTACTCGGGTGTTTTTGTCTTTTATCAGAATTAGGCTTAGTTAATATTTTAGGATTTTTTAAAATCAATCAATTTTTCTTTTTTCTTGGAAATTTTTTTATGAAAACAACAATAACAAAAGTAGCAGTTTTAAAGGTTTATTTAAAATTCTAAATAACAACAACGTTTTAAGGAACATAGGAAGGCACAACACTTTTTACATTGCATATGAACTTATCAATTGGTAATATGCATACTATAGTTAATTGATGTATTGACCTATTAATTGACGAATTATAAACTGCCATCGTTAAAATTAATTTCTGGGTACCTTTCGATGTAGTCGACATAAGTTTTCAACGGTATGTTATCTCCCTGAAATTTCATAAAAGTTAAAGATGGAAGTTTGTCGACGAAGTCAATTGAAAAATTCTTGATGTCATTTCCTGAAATATCTAATAGCACCAAATCACTAAGGCCTTTCGAGCAAAATTGCTTTATCCCCTTTATGCCACAATAAGCTAAATACAGAAATTTTAGTTTAGTTAGGCCTTCAAAATGATTATTGATTGTTATTTCAAAATTATTATAACTTAAATTTAATGACTCTAACTGCTCTAAATCAGTGAACGCTTTATTTTCTATACTTTTTATACCGTTGTATCGTATAGATAGCCATCGTAGCGACTTCAGACCAGTAAAGATGTTTGCTTTCATTATTGTCATTAAATTACCTTCCATATCTAATATCTGCAAATTTTCCAAGCTTTTAAAACTTTCATTATTTATTACTTTTATCTTATTATAAGACAAATCCAGCTTACGCAGTTTTTGCAAACCATCAAACATGCCAGCGTTTATGTCTGATAAGAAAGTTTTTTGTATTATTAGTGAGTGCAGTACTGGAAGCCCATTGAAGCAGCCTGCTTCTAGATTTTGTATTCTCGAAGCTGTTATACATAACGAACTTAAACTAGTCATTCCAATAAAGGTATTAGCTTTAAGTGTTTCTATTTTAATTTTGTTTAAATTTAAATCTTGCATGTTTGAGAAAATAGAAAAAGTGTATGATTCAATTTTTTCGATTTTATTATTAAATAAGTTCAAATTCTCGACATTTGAGAGACCACGAAAAGTGTGTTCGTTTAAAGAAATAGTGTCATTGCCAAGTAACGATAATGTTTTTAAAGAGGTTAAATCCATGAAGGAGTTGTCTTCAATGCTTCTTATTGTATTGCAATCTAAATTTAAACTACTTAATTTTGACAAATTCTTGAAAGTATTTTTCTTTATTATCTCTAATGCATTTTCATCTAGCTGTATAAGTTCTAAATTTGTAGAATTAGTAAATAATTCTGGTGGTAAGACTTTAATATTGTTTTTGCTTAAGTATATCTTTTTAACATTTATAAAATTCTGAAAAGCTCTAGAATGTATTTCTTGAAGATCTAAATTTTCCAGTTTTAGTTCTTCCAGATTTACTAATTGCTCGGAGAAATTCTCTGTTAAAATATTTACACTACTATAAGAGACGGATAACTTCTTCAAATTGTTTAATTTTGCAAATAGGCCATGTTGAATGTGTTTAATATTAGTATCACTAATGTATAATTCTTCTAAATTCACTAAGCTATCGAATAAACAGTCAGGTAAACTGTCAGGAAGTTTTTGCCCACCGATATATAAACAATCTAATTGTTTTAAATCATGAAAGCTGTTTTTATCAAAGGTTGCTACTTTATTTCCGAACAAATCGAGATTGGTTAATTTGTGGAGCCCTTTAAATGTTTCCGCATCGATTGCTTCAATCTCATTATTTCTCAAGTTTAATATTTCTAAATTATCTAAGTGAGAAAATAATTCTATATTTAAATTTTTAATTCGATTATAACTTAAATTTAAAGTTGTTAATGATGGTAAGTCTCTAAAAATGTTTTTAGGTAAGACATTAATAATATTTCCAGATACATCTAATTTTTGTAGGCGGTTTAAGCAGTGGAACGTCGGTGCCGATAATTCCATTACTTCACAACCATCTAATGTTAACGTTTCTAATGAGCGAATATTTGAGAATAATCCTGGAGGAAGAATGCTTAACGTGCTGCGTTCGATGGTTAAAGCTTTTAGATCCCCCAAAGCCATTTTACGATTCAAGATGTAATCTTCCAAAACCGTTTTATATTGTTGGATTGTCTTAATATTGTTACAGACAAGACGACCGTTTTCTCCTGTACATGTTGCTTTAGATTCTTCCTCTTCCTACAACGATATTTTCTTAATGTTAACAACTTAAATCAATAGCAGCATTACATACCTCGATGTCAATTAATTCTAAATACATCTTTACTGCTGGTTTATGCACCTCTGCAAAATTAAAACTAAGTTTAAAAATAGAAAGGTTTGTTAGTTAGTATTAGGTCGTAATAAAATTAGAGATGACTTACACACAGGAATGGAAGTTAACTCAAAGCACTTCTGGAGGGTAATGAATGGAGGACTACACGAGAAAATCGCAATGTCGTCAATGTCGACGCCGACGCACTGGTATTTATTGTTGATATTGAACGATTAAATAACCTTCATGTAAATTGTTTCAGTTTTGATTTTCTTTTGCCTACTCTCCGGTATTTACTCTAATCGATTTGTTTTCGAACATTAGTATTTATTATTCATTGCAAATGTTTTCTGAAATGAAATTATGCATTCGGATGAGAAAGTGATGAATATGGAACCAGGAAAAAATACCATTAAAAAACTAGTACATACATATATAATCGATAGTCCGAATCCCTTTCCGCATTTACAGTGTCGGGGTTCCACGCACTTTTATGGGAATGCAACGGAAGTCGCTTCCTTATATTTTACAACTCGTACAACTTTCATACATTATCCAACGAGCTCAAATACGATTGTATTAAATTTTTAAAATTTAATCGCAACTGTGGTTTAAACCCCTGTCCCACTGATCGAGTAGCAGATTCGACCATAGTGCCTCAAAATCTAAAATATTTAAAGAATCTAGTTTAAACTTTAAATGGCTCAGCTGTTTCCAAATGTTTTAATTTTATTATCAATATTCCGTATTTTATCAATTAAATTTGTTTTTAACTTAATTGAGGTATGTTCGTAAGTGATTTATTAAATTCGGTACTTGACTTGAATTGTTTTGAACAGAATTAAATATTTGAATTTAACGAGCATAATTAAATTGGATTAAAATAGTTCTAACTCGATACATTAAGAAAGTCTTGAGGGAAACGGCTCTCACTTGAAAGTGTTTACATGCAACAACTTTTCTAAACTTCAAAAATACTGAACACATCTCAACTGAATTTAGATTAATAACCCTCCGATAGCACGACAGGAGTTTGTTTAATTTTTACGATTACTTTAAGATTTGCCAGATTTAAAAAATCCCCATAGAATAGATTTCACAATACTTTAGATTTTAAAATACGCGAAAAAAGTGTTTTAACATATGTGGAGTGCGCCAATGGGAGTACGTCCATCAAACCGTTAAGACTTGCCTAGATTTAAGCCTATTAGACTTAGACTTACGTAAGATTTATTCAAACTAAATTGCTAGATAGTATTAACTAGTTGCAATGTATGCACCAAGTTCGTGTTTAAAAAAATAGAATAGATTTAAAAAATCTAAAAAACACATCGGCGCACGTCGGCGAACTGTTCCTGTGTGTTACAATATGTGAGACTGGCTGAAAAATATCAAAGAATCGATCTGCTGTTTATTTTTATGCTGTGACCTAACGGTACGGCAAATTTACAATTAATTTGAATTGTTCAAACAAATCTAAAAACTTCAAAGTTTAAACACTTCCACAAAAGTGCAAGATACACGGACATGCTGTCTCTCCAGATATTCTGGAGCGTTTTCTCGATCCTATAGTTCGTTCTTCGTTCCATAGTTCTGAATTTTACAAGCAATAAAAGAAATAAACACCTTTTGGACATGTGTTAAAGGAAGAAATAGATTCTGGAAAAGTGAAACATTTGGCTGTCACGATTAACCAATGACAAAAAGGCGTATATTACCTTTGATTTTATATGTTTGTCAGGACTTAAATTTATTTTTAGAATAAGACATGTTTGCTCTCAACAAAACACATTTTCCCAGGTTACTAAATCTTTATAGCTATGATAAATGAGATGAAATGCAGCCATTGTTTTCTAAATGGGTCATAAATAAATCTAAATATTAGTTTATCTTTTAAATTCCTTTTTACTTCTATTCCCAATAATTCTTGTTGACCGGAATATTGACCACTGAAATATGGCGCTGTCTTATATGTACCAGCAGTTAACTTAATTATTACTGAATTATGTTACCAATAATGTTAATTAATTACACTATTTATTTTACGTTAAATACACTATTTAGTATTAAATTAATTGATATATTAGTGCATATTAAATTATAATATTTAGATAACTAGCTAAACATGAGTAAGCATGAAATTACAGAATACATTACTATTTTCTCTATCGAAGCACAGTTTTCTTGTATTTGCAACTGATATTTTTAAATAAATTAGCTTAAATAGTTAACTCGTGCAATTGTTCCAACTACTAATATTCATACCTTTCTTTAAACCAATTAGTGACACGTGGTAATCCATTTTTAATAACAGGTACATTATTTGATACGAACCAATCACGGATTTGACAAGAATTTTTACCTTAAATAATACTTATTTTTAGAAATTTAACGTAACTTATTTTATTTTTAATTAAAAATGTATTAACTAAATACTTCTATATGTTACTAAATGGTACAGAAAACTATGTCCCAATCAATAACAACTTATAATAGGAATTTCTTGATCTAATTATATTTTATAGTTTTTCTTAAAATTTGTCATAAATGCAAACAACTACATTCTCTTGTACCAGTAAATCTTAAATATATTATAATTGAGTACTTACCTTTAGGTGATTTCACGTAGTACCTATAACAACAATAATTGATTGTATTTTAAATTGTTGTTAATCGAACTATCCCTACAACACTGAGAAATAAGTTAAGTTAGTCTTGTGCGACGTTGTTAGAAGTCGACTGCCATTGTGAACACGAATCGCCACCATATCATATTTAAAGCTGTGTACTTATTCTGCAACACCGCAAGATACATATTCCTAATTTCCATACATTATATTTTATACAGATATATTTCTCGTTTTAATATATTGTAATTTATTCTAATTATATTCCATAAGATATTATAATGTATTCAGATTTATTCCTCTTTATGTAAATGTTATTTTATTAAGTTAGTTCTAGAGTGCCAAGGTCCCCTTGAAACCGAGCACAAGCTATTTATAGCACCTTATCAGACCACGTTTGCTGTGCATTTCTTCTCAGAACGTTTGGGAGTCAAACCAAGGACGAAATCATGAAACAAAGAAACTCTTATCCGATCATAACCTGGAAGCACAAGCTATGTTATAAACACAGCATCGAGCTGGAACAGAAGCAGAGTTAATTCAGCATCGAAGCAGCAACATACTTGTCTACCGAACAAGTATACACATTAATATGTTTCATTAACGTCTCTAAGCAGAAAACAGTGTTATGTATGTGATTTCATTACGTTGACACTTTGACGTTGAGAAAGTCTTCGATTTTGTTTTTGCCATGTCTGTGTAATCTAATTTTGGATAAAATATAAATACTCCTAAAACCAGGAAGAAAACAAATTATGAAAAAATGCGCTACACTTCAAAGCGTGGAAATGCACTTTTTAAAATATTGACTAATTAATAATATATTGAATAAATAAGTTAATTGTATAAACTTTCTCCATTTAAATAGTACCAGCATGTAGCACAAATTATTTCTTTTGCTTAATTACAGTTACCAACATACACATGCTATGGTTCCAGACGCAACTCATGCCAGCTCGGAATAAAATTGTTTACTAAGCGCATTATACTTGATGGTGTAGACATTGAGGGTTTTTTGCTGTTAGACTTTTAGAGCCAGCATCGATAGATTATAAATATAAGAAACATAATCTTGAAAATTACTTTTATTTATATAAATTCATTAAACAGCTTAGAAGTTTTAAGGAACAATAACTGATAAACATACAATGTACTATCTTAGGCTTACATGTGATAACTAGGTAGTGCCTTCGCAAATACTTTCATTACTTATTCCAAAAGAAAGTGTTGTTTATGGAATTTAGTTATCAACATTCTGTAGTTAAAAATGTGACCCGGTTGTTTTTAGAGAACCCTTTCAAAATCTCTTTAGGTAAACCAGGAAATACTGTGCAAAAAGCGAGTGATGGCAGGTAATCGAAAAAGTCTAAAGGCATCTGTGTAAAGTCTGTATTCGATATATCTAGAAATATTAATTTTTTAAGCCCTTTGGTTGACAGCGTCTCAATTATTTCCAAATCGTTACATTTCAAATACAGAAACTGAAGTTCATTCAAACTATCAAAAATTCCTTTTGCATGTTTAATTAAATTGGAGCTTAGATCTAATAGTTTCAACTTGTTTAACGGTTTAAAAATATCTGCGACTAAGTTGCATAAACTATTGTTAGATAAAGTTAATATTTGTAAGGACTGCAAATCTTGGAATGCATCAGTATCAATTTCTAAAATTTCGTTATTTGTAATATGTAAAGACTTTAATTTTCCTAAGTTTCTGAACATATTCTTATTTAGTCGATGTATTAGATTTTGAGATAGATTTAGCGATCGTAACTGACTGAGTCCATCAAAGCATCCATCTTTTAAATCTTTGATGTGATTATTTTGCAAATCTAAATAGAATAAATTACCTAAATTTTTAAATGTTCCCTGTTCAATTTGTTCAATGTGATTTTCATCGAAGCTTAAAATCAGTAAATTTTCTAATCCAAGAAAATCCTCATGGTTTAAATTAATTATAAAGTTACTATCAAAAACTAAAGTTTCCAGTTTTGTTAATCTTGACATATCAGGAAATTTCTCTAATGCATTGTTATTAACAACTAAAGTTTTTAATTCTACATTATTCCTAAAAATATTTGTGTCTAATTCTTTTATTCTGTTGTCGCTTAAATATAAATCTGTAAGAGATTTTAAATAGGTAAAAGCTTTAGACGCGATTCCTTCAATTTCATTATTATCTAGATGTAATTTTAATAAAGAACTAAGGTGAAGAAATACTTTGTCGCCAATAACTTGAATTTCGTTATTGGTTAGATGTATTTCCTCTATGAATTCCAAACCTTTAAAAATCTCTTCTGGCAAATCTTTAATTTTGTTCGAACTTAAATCGATCTTTTTAATAGTTTCAAGTCCGTAGAACGCATTGCAGGCTAAGTTTGTAATACAATTTTCTTTCAAGACTAATTCTTGCAGTTTACACAGTCCTTTAAACACATCCGAATTTATTGTTTGTATGCTATTATCAGACAATTTTAAAACTTTCAAATTATTTAAATTCTTAAATAAAGATAGATTTAGATCTACTATTTTATTGCTAGATAAATTCAACGATTCTAAAGCAGCAAGATTCCAGAATATTTCTGAAGGTAAACTCGAAATACCATTAAACTCAAAATTCAATTCTTTTAAAGAACGTGTTTTATCGAAGGTTTTTCCTGAGATTTCCCTGAGATTTGAAAAGTTAATTGTTAATGATGTTAAGTATATTAAGTCGTTGAGTGTTTCGTCAGGTAGTGTCTTCAAATTGCTATCCTTAATTTCCAATATTCCAATTTCTTCCAAAGGGAAGCTTCTCATCGTTGCATATTTTTGAAGGCATATTTTTAGCTCTAACGTTGATTGAATGTCTTTGCAGATTAATTTTCTCTGGACCTGCAATTAAAATATCACTGTTAATAATTGTTTTACATATACATAATGAAGATTTTAAGGACCGTCGCGCGGCGGTAGGCAAGTGGTTTAAAAAATCTCACTTTGATCGGCAGGGTTTTATTGGAACATTCGACCACCTCAACTGTGAGTATGTGTGATTGTGGTGCGTGTTAGATGAGGAACATATGTCCTCAGATTTTTTAATGACCTTTCAAAAAAAATAAAATTTTAAACATTATCATAGTATTTTCATATATCTTACTATTTGTTATAAATATCAATCTTGATTGTATTATACATATTGAATTACACAATCTGGCATTACGTACATAATTATTGTTGTAAACAAATCAAATATGTTTATTACAAAACATAATTGGCGAAAACAAATGCCCAGACGTGGTTATCATTACTTTTTTGAAGTGATCACTTAAACTTCTTTATGAGGCAGAGAATTTAGCCATTGCCGGTTTAGTTCCGTAAAGACTTTATATGAATGGTTCGATAAAGTTTTTACTGTACTACTCCGATCATGATTTACCTCCCATCATCAACAAATTCATCAAAGTGAACACTTTGGAAATGCCAACTCTATTAAAGCAGTTTCAAAAACTCATTACATGCAACACATCAGAAATCAGATTTACTTTAAATTATAAATCTTTTATATCCGAATTTTAGGTTCTATTATAAAATTTTTTAACTGCTGCTGGTATTTAACACTAGTGATGGGATCTCGATACACCCCCGTGTCGCGGCACTTGAGAAGCGAAAAAATTTGCCGTGTGAAGTGTCGACTCTTCGCGATACTTTAACGACACTTTGCACTTACATCATGCATGCGCTAGTGTAAATGTAATGCAATTGAAACGAGAAGCAGTCAAGATTCATAGCTACATAAATCATAAACAAACTATGGATTAAAAACAATTATATGAGTAGATTCTGTTATGGTTATATATTATTATTCATTAAGTATATTAAAAGACATTAAATTATTTATGAAAGAAAATATTATTAAAAATAGAAATTTAAAAGATAAGTAACAAATTCTATAAATAACTTGTAATTCTGGTTTGTTTTGGCCAGAAACAAACAAGATGCATGTTAGTGAAGATGTATGCAAAAATTTATTACCTTACCAGCAAGTTTAATTAGTAAAATAACACAAAAAATTCTTGAGACCTAACGATATAGAGTTTTATTATATTCTGTGGCCGAAGGTTTTTTTTAACTTTTATTTATTTAATATAATAAAACAAATTTATATATTTCGTTTGCAGTCGTAGAATATAATTTATTATTTTTAATGAAGAGAAAACTTTATCTCCTTTTTACATTTATGATACAAATGTATTGTAATATTGCTTTGTTAGTAATTATTTGAACGACTAAGACGAGTTTAAATAATTACATTTGAATTAACACACTTAACAGAACAATTTTAGAATTCACATTTAAATGATATTAAACAAAAACAATTAATTAAAACTCGAATGAGTCTTTATGTTTTTTCTAGTAAGACAATTTTAAAGTCCACACCTAGATGATCAGAGACTAATTAACACTTATTAAAGATTAATTAAACGCACCAAAGATTGTTAACGGCTGGATAAAGACTTGTTGAAGAGTGATAAAGACTGGAGACTTAAGATTAAAGTAGAGGTATTTATACAGTGATACAATCTTATCTGCCTACACAATTCTCATGGTCATGAGAGAGTTAATACTAAAGTAGTTCTCATGAAAGATAATATACGCTTATCTTGAAAATGTAATTTGATATCGTGTGCTCACAATCCTAAGCAATTCTCATGTAATATGATCTTATCTATAGTGTGATTATAGCGTACGTTACTATAGGTAGTTTCATAATAATTTTGTTGTGTTTCAATATTAAAAAGCTTGTGGATTTATATATTTCATTATAATGTTGTCAAGTAGTTTATTGGACACAACTGAGACATATAGGTAAATGTGGGGATGATTTCTAATAGAAGATCTACGGGTTTAAAACACACATATTTCCGCGTTTTACTTTGATAATCTGAAAACATGTAATTTAGTAGTTATTTGATATTTTGGATGTCTAAAAAGTTGTAATTATTGTTCAATATGATATAAAGATAGAATTTGTAGCAAAAAAGGAGCTAACAAAGTGTTTTTAAGCAATTATTTCAAATTTTAATAAAATTTTAATGCATTATAAAATTGATTTGGTTGACTTTCTCTCCTGAGTTTATTTTTAAGTGTTATTGAAGTTTTGCATATTATTAAATAGAGGATTTTTTTATATCTATTTATAATATTTGTTTAAACAATTAAGTTAATTATAAATAACGATATGGCTATGTTAATTTAGTTACAATTTTATTCAATTGTTTTACCTAAAATTTATTAGAAATTATTAGAAAAGTAACTAAGTTTTCTTTTGTTTCTTGAAAACATATAGATTGAGCTGGAGATTTGGTGATACTCTCTCTGAAAAACTTAGTTGTCCAAACCACGTGTTTATGTGCAGAGCAAAATATAGAAAATCTGAAGGTTATGTTATGAATAGAAATTTCAAAGTTAACCAAACGTCAAAAATTTGAGGTTATATTTTGATGTTACGTCAAAATCTTTTTTGTATCATTATAGTTTTTGAATTTAAGTAGTGCAAATAATTATAAACATTTTCAATTAAATAAATAAACAGTGATGTGAAGTTAATTAGTGAATACGATTTTTTATGGTAAAGATTGACAATGTCCTTGGAATTGGAATGGAATTTGAAAATTAATTAATCATTATTTCATAAAATTAAATGGATTTACCTTATGTCCGAAATACAGCTGGTTTATATAATTTCAACTTTATTTAACAATACAAGACTTTTTCATGAAGATAGGTGATTTTTTTTAGGCATTTCAACGGTTTTGATGTTGAATCATATGGAAGCAGGAAATTTTACAGATTACTACTAATTTCAGTCGGTAATTTTAAAAGGTGCCAATAATTTGATTTTGGTAACTAAGGTAATGTATTTATTCAAATTTAGTAATAAGTAAGAAGTGATAGTGGTAAGCAAATAATAGAAATATTAATTTTAAAGATAAAATGAATTATACTGTCTGAGAATTAATTTTTCCTTTAGTGGAGGTATTAAAACATACTTTTAATTTTTTTTATAATCAATAGCATTTCAATTCTAATTTATTTGTTTATTTTTTTTGTGTAGTGTTAAATAAATTTTGTCATTTAAATATTTTAAAAGTAACCTTTGGTTTATTTATTTTATTTGTGTGTGTAGTTAATAATGTTTTATAGATCCATATTGTCACGTGGGGGATTTCGTGACTGGAGGACGTAGTCAGAGTTAGAGATAAATCAAACACAGGTTGTAAAAACAACTATATACTAAAGTTATTCGTAGCCCTATTGAAGCGACCCGCATGGTAGAGTCTTAATTGTGACCAGAGAGTAGATTCACAATTAATTTAATTTAATAAGCCGGAGTATTTTTCTTTTATGGTAAAGTTAGGTTAGTTTATATTTTGCGTGTATCTTCTTTGTGCTTTTACCGAAGTCTGTCTCATATATGTGTGTACTCTAAATCATTAAATCAATTTTAGTAATTGATCAATTGCCAATCATCTTCATTTATTTGGGACTTTCATAAATAATTATATGTGCAGAACGTAAATATTGTATTAGTATATTGGACCAGTAGATAGAATGAAATCTACTATTATTAAAAGAGAAGTTTGTATGTATGTATCAACTACATATTTTTGAAACTGAACTTCCAAAAACATTATGATTTAAGTAATCAATGGAGGAGTCTTGAATCTTATAAAATTCATAAGTGATTTTATACATTGTAAATTAGCCTTGAGCAAAGCTCCGTATCCCGGATTATCTATTATTTAATAGCTCTTGATGAATAAACGATGCTATTTTTAACTTAACTATTTTTAAAATTCGTTAAGTTATATTTTCTTTTTATTGTTTCTAGACTTATATGGTGCAACTCTGTAATCATGAAATAAATAAAAGATTAGTAAAAGTTTCATGAATTTATTATAAAATACCTGACAACATTGTTTCCACAGCTAAGCTGTCATTAGCAAAGGTAATATTACCTTCGTAGGTAATATTATCTGCGTTCTTTCCTTTCGTTACGCAAATACAGATAAAAAATTAAAACAAAAAAGTTCGTATTTGTTTTAAAATGCTTATTATTATGAAAACCCTAAAAAGAATAACATGGAGCAAATTAATTTTGTTTGTTAATGTTAGCATCGGCCTATAACTATATACCACGATATGGCAGTGTCTTGTACCTTATACCTATATTGCTTATTTAAACGTTTCAGATAAGTTTATAATCTTAAAATACTTTGGCAGGCCATATTGTAACTATTCCTAAAATAATCATGCTTCCAATTCCACATCTTGCAGAATGAACCGAAATAAAACACATTTATGCAAATAAACAGAAAAGAAAACTGATTCACAGTCTTAGGTAAGTAAGTAATCCCGAAGAAAATTAAATTTTTAAATTATATAGGAAATGGAAAGAGAAAACTGTGAAATATATTAAAGCTGTATCTTATTGTTACTACTAAATCATTCATGTGAAGTTAGAAATACATAACTATGATTCTACTATGCGCATCGTCATCTACGGTTGCTAATAGGAAGAACTGTCTTATAATATTTAAAAACGAGGATTAATTAGAATAAAGACTGAACCTATAAAATAACAAAGTCTGTGAAATTACAGACGATACTCTAAGACAGTACTGTTACAACTTTTCTGGAGTCTCATTAGTTGGGGCTGACCGTTTGTAAAACTCACACACTCATACACCGTCCAGGCTTAACTATTTGCCTTGAATTAACATCAATCTCGAGAAAAGACAGATGCGTCATCTACAGAGAGCCAAGCGCACAAACCGGAAAAATATAAATGGCACCTGGCAAGCAATCAGCCCGTCATCCTACTAACTAAAATGTAAGATTTATTATTATTTTATTAAGCATTAAATAATCGCATATTATTTTTTACATAAACCGGATGGCATTTAAAAAGTTGGGAAAACTTAAATTAAAACATTATTTATAAATTTGACGTAAATATTCTGAATACGTACATATATTAATTTTGAAATGAAGTATAAAAGAGTGAGAGTGTAATCCACTCGACAGCCACTTCCATATTTTTAGAGTTACGGAAACCAAATGAAATTCTAATTGACTAAGCACTGTTTCTAATAAGAATTTGTTCACTAACGGCTGTTTAATATAAGAGGGAAACTCTTTATCGATGAATTAAAAGTCATTGAAAGTAGTATATTAAGTTAATTAAAAAGTATAAACACCATACTCCCTAGATTTTATTTTTAACTCAACATAAACAAATTCCTCCCGCAACTGGAAAATTCGTTCAGTACCTATATCACTTCCTGCCTCGATAGATACTATATTAATGCAATTTCGTTATCGTTATTGGGAACTATATAAAAATACATTCTACATATTAATCTAATATATAAGACTTAGATATGTTTATATAAAGATAAATTCTCTATATATGTAATGTTACCTTATCGATATCAGGGACTTGATGATTACGGAGCACATGAAAAAGGGCCCGTCATTGCCACAGATTTTAGTGATAGAGTGGGTCTCTCAAAATGATCCGCACTATAAGTGTTTTTATTATTTTTTGTAAGTACATATCTCTGAAATAAATGACTATTTTTAAGATACTAAACATTCGTTATAATAAACAGGCGGTTATTTTGTAATAACACTTATTATTCAATATTTAGTTATACAGTGATTTTCTATCTCTTAATAAAATTCGCTAAAAATTTTTTATTTTTTAGCTTTTGTGTTTATATACGCAAATGAAGAACCTCCAGATACTACTAGAGTAGTTGGTGGCGTAATAGTTGGTGACCGATCATATGTTCCGTATCAGGTACTTTATTATTTAATTCTTTTCTATTTAAACCATATGAATATATTTTTTATTTGAAATATCCAATTGAAGTTTCATGTTAATCTATATATTTAATTGCTGCATGAAATCAAATAGCTACATTCCATGGATAACAAGAGTGTTACTAATACACATGTGTGTTACCACATACCAAAAATGTTAATTCTTAAATTAATTCTGAATTTTGATTCAAAAGGAAAATTACAGTTTTTAACTTTGTTATTTCTTTGAATTCCTATTTTTAATTGTCTTGATGAGACAATAAAATAAATGCAATTATTATCAATGCAATATATGCAATAGCTGCATGAAATCGAATGGTGTCATTCTGTGGATAACAATAGTATTACTAATATTATCTGTATCTACATACTTAAAATAGTAATTTTTAAATTAATTCTGAATTGTGATTCAAAAGGAAAATTGTCGGTTTTAACTTTGTTATTTCTATGAATTCCTATTTTTAATTATTGTCTTGATGAGTCAATAAAATAAATTATCAATACTTTTTTATTGTCTAAATACGGAATAGATAAAGATTAGATATAAATTTTATTAACATACAAAAGGTGGCATTCCCAGAAATGACCTGCTGATTTAATAACGTTAATTTTCTGAGATCTATTACAAATCAAAAATTTAAGTTTTAATCAAAATTTTATTCTTGAATCAATTTCAAGATTGAAATCTAGTAGGTTTTAATATGATAAGTTGTTTATTTGTACGATTGGGTGCCTTCAGCAGTAACATAGGCTAATGTTATCACAATATCACGCAAGAAAAATAAGCAGTGAACATTGAACATTTATTTATGCCCATCGAATAAGTCGGAAGAAAATGTAATACGCGCAGTCAAAATTTGATACGTTGGAATTGGTTAGCTGAAACTAAAAAACTACAAAATATATCCATTATTTATTGATGCCTTAGGTTTTAATTTTTTTTTAAATTTATTATTAAGAAATTCTAACAATTATTTAATTGTGCGCTCTATACAACATAAAAAAGACTAGAAACCCTACCATTTAACTACCAAATTCTGATCATCATCTAAAAAATTTATTCCTTATTAAATGTACTCTTTGTAATGGTCGTATGTGACTCACAGTGGCGGATTTAGGCACAAGCGTTGGAAGCGGCCGCTTCAGGCCCCACAAGTCAGGAGGCCCCGCAAAGCGTACCTCAATTACTTCCTCTCGGAAGCAACGTGGAGATTAAGTCTAACGACAGGTGCTCCACGTAAAACACTCTTGGAATCCTGGACACGCGGCAAATAAAAATTATTGACGTGGGAATTCACTTTCTCGCAAAAAGTAAACAAGAAACAGATCTTTTCGTACGTAAAGGCAAGCACTCAGAGCGATAGGTAAAATATTGTAACGGAGTGTACCGTTTCACAGCAGACCTGCGAGGAATGTACCATCTCTGTCGGTCCGAATGCTGGTCTTCCCGCACAATCAGCGCGGTCATCCGACTACTATGATGACTAATTTATTTAGGCACAAGCGGTGGAAGCGGCCCCACAAGTCAGGGGGCACCGCAGAGGACCCTTGCCCAGAATCGCAGTGGACATGCTACAAATAAAAATTATTGGCATGGAAACTCACTTTGTCGGGGCAATAGAGTTTCGTGCGAAAAGGCAAGCATTCAGAGTGATAGGTAAATATACAGTTTCGCAGCAGTCCTGCAAGGGATGTATCATCTCTGTCACTCCGAATGCCTTGCCTTCAATGCCTTCTAGCAAACTCGACGCGGTCGTTCGACTTACATTCGGTGAAGGGGAACTGTACCATGCTTTCGAATGGGTGAAATTGCTTAATGTCATTTGTCAGTTGACAACATTTCCCAATGTTGAAACAACTTAAAGAAAAATCTTGACATATTGTAATACATACCTGTGAAAAGTTATGACCTGAGAATATTTCCCTTCTGTTCGGTTTTTTCAACCTAGAACGCTACAATTCGGCATTATAAAGTCATTTAAATTGTCTTTATTACCTTTAAGCAAATAAGCAATAATTTACGCAAAAGTTTGAAAATATTATTGATAAATTTGATGCTTCTAAAAGCAGTGAAAAGTTCCATTATAAATGAATTGATTATGGAATAAAATGTTTTTTGAAATGGTACATAGAGTAGAACTTTTACGGACTCATCTGTCACAATGACATATGTGAAAACTGACTTTTACGGACTCATCTGTCATTTTTATTTGCATTGTTTGTATTTGAGATATGTCGCACACAGCCACGTTGACTTAGTTACCTACGCTACTGTTATTAAAAGTATATTTAGTATTTTAAATTCTCAATTTCACGATTTCAGAAAATATGTAATGTACACCTCAGCACTAAGCTGATTTTTTATCACTCGTTATGGTTGTTCAACAATCTCCATATTCGCGATAAGAAAGTACAACTTTATTTGGTATACAAGTAACTAATTTATCTACGGCGACTATAGAAAATTACACATTTCACACAGTCTAGTAACCATGAAAATGACTCATTGTTCATAATCTTTAAACTGTACGGATATGACCGTGGGAAATGATTTCGCATTTTTAGTGGTTCTATTAAAATGCTATAGATGTCAGCACATGCAATATATCTAATTATTTGAAATATACAAAGTTATAACTTTTAGATAAAGATTAATTTATTTTTAAAAGTTAAAAATTGTTAACGGACGACTGTTATACTCACAATTTTTTAGTGATATGTGTATAAATCACAGACGGCATCCTAAGACAGCTGCTTCGAGCTTTTGGCTCTCGTCAGTTAGGAGCAGCTCGTCTGTGAATTCTACATACATTGCTCGAGCGTATATACTAGCTCGGAAATAACATTAGCTCCATCAAATGACTGTGGTGCTTCCTGTAGGTATTAAACCGCAGTAAGTGGCATAATTTAATTATCAAATACAGGAATATACAAAATAAAATCCGGTCGAACGTCCGACCGCATAATTAATATAAATAAAATACAAAATGAACACAAACGAATTTTAATAAAGTGAGTTTTGAATAAATTTAAAAGTTAAAAATTGTTAATGGACGACTATTATACTCACAATTTTATAGTGATATGTGTATAAATTACAGACGGCACCTTAAGACAGCTGTTTCGTGCTTTTGGTTCTCCTCAGTTAGAAGCAGCTCATCTGTGATTTATACAGTATACACATATCACTATAAAATTGTGAGTATAATAGTCGTTCATCAACAAAACTCACTTTATTAAAACACGTTTGTGATCAGACAATATAAAATCATTCTATAGCTTAAAATTTTATTTTAATTTATTTTTTTATTTTGCTCTTTTTGGATTTACAAGATCTTCGTTTATTTAATTAAAAAGTATTTCCACATTTTTGATATGGTTAAGGCAATTAATGCATAGCAATCGATGGTCTGTCTGCCATTACCGTCATTACTGTTATCGTTTCGCAGCGCTGCGAATTTTTCAGATTTACATATTTAATTATATTTCATATAATTCTGATAATCTTTTATAAATTTTTTGACATTTTTGGAGGTTCCTTAGCGGCCTAGGGCGCAACACTGGTAGCGTCAAGGAAAATCCGTCCCTGAATGCGATTTTAAAGATTTTTTAAGGGTGGTGTTTATTAAAACAGTTAATATTGTAATAAGAACTGTGATTTTTTTAAACAAACTCATAAATTGTTTTATATTGTCTTTTATATTTAAATATTTTAAAATACATAGTTAAACGGAGTCGGAGTACTATCGATTTAAAAGTAAAAAGCGTTTTTTTTAATTTTTGTGTAGCCTATTAATGTTTGAAGTATAAACATACTCGTACATTCCCTTAAGAAAAAATTAGAATTTAAACGGATCAATTTTTTAATTAAAGAATATGTTCTATCTTTTGTAGTTTTTGAAATATTTGAAAAACGAAAAATGATCAAAATTTAAGAGACCTCTTCAGAATAGATGACTGCAGGAGTAGGAAAAAAAGACATTTCAAATATCTTCACGGTAACTACCTACATACAAAATTTTATAAAAATTGGCGAGATACACCACGGAAATCTTCTAAAAAAAATTATTAAGCAAGGCAACCGTAAACAAGAGTCGAATTTGCAAGTACACTCTAGATAATACTTATGGAGGGCCAGCGCTTTGCTTGGCAATCTTCACCGTGCAACCATGTTCAATTACTGTTACCTTGTAAATGCAAATTTAGAAATAATTGTATATAAGTTTTAACTGAATATTTTCGTTATTAAAGTAGACATATAAATAAATAAAATGAATACTTAGTTCATGTTAAATGATTAGAAGTTAACCTTACACTTCCAAATTACATTGATCCAGCAGATTGATGAAGCACATTCGATTTAAATTCAGGTTTTCAAAACATTTAATAAAAGCTGCTGAAATACACCTGGAGAGAGTTTTACCTCAATTAGCAACTACACACTAAAAGGGAAAAATCATTAATGGACAATTTGAACTATAAATAATGTGAGAAATATAATTAACGGGACAATTAACTACTAGATAAAATTAGTTAAAGTATATTTATTTGTTGTTTATTACAGGCATCTTTAAGATATAACAAACAACACCTATGTGGTGCTTCAATCATAGATGAAAAACATGTTTTGACGGCATCCCACTGTTGCTTTGATGGAAATAGGAAAAAGCTGCCTGCAAAATCGCTGACGGTGGTTGTAGGGGACCTTAACTTAAAAAAGCCAACCAAAAATACTGTAAATGTAAAGGTAAAGAATGTATTTACTCATCCCAAGTACAACCATAAAGATTTATCCAACGACATCGCAGTTTTACGTGTAAGTAATATCATTTTATTCAGTTACATGTTAATATAAATAACTAAAGCAATTATGTTGCAGTTAGCAAAGACATTTGGCACTTGGAACAATTATGTTAAACCAATAAATGTTTCACGGAATTTGCCAAAAGCTGGCACACCGTGCTCGGTATCTGGATGGGGAAAATTAAATTACTCAGACGTACGTTTTTTATTTCTTTTTGCTATTTAACTTCGACATATTATTTGTCTCTGGTATTAGTTGTTCTGGTTTTAGGACAAAGGCCCTGATGATTTGTATATTGTTGATGTTCCTATAATATCGCATTCAGACTGCAGACGCTACTATTCAGGAAATACTATAAGGAATGGAATGTTTTGCGCTGGATATATTGAAGGAAATAAGGATTCGTGCACGGTGTATATCTTTATCAATTCTAATAGCTTTAAAAGACCAAAAGATTGATTATTCTCCACATTTGCTGTAATATATTATTTTCGTGACATCAGGAAATAATACGGTAGTGTTCATGCAGTAAGTAAGGGCAATTCGCAAATGGGATGGGTTTTGGATTTTCTTCATGGTGTTAACTATAGCATCTCAAGTGATTAAAATCAATAAAGGTTTTTCTAAGGTCATCATCAGTAAAAATCGCTAAAAACCATCATTCTTGAAGAACAGCAGCTAGATTATTATTACCAATAATTTTGTTGTGGCTGTGTTTGGATAAAATATATTAAAAACAGCATTTTTAATAAAATTGTTAAAACATGCTGCCATATGGCGCTTTCGTCGAGTCGTCATCATGAATATATAATATTAGACTGATTTTCTATTTACTAATTCTAAATTATTTTTAGAGGTCTGACGGTGTATTTAACAAGAATAATGATCCTTTTATTTATAAATTACAATTTGCAAGGTGTTGACTTAATAATATTTAATACTTTTGTTTTAGCGAAGATTGAAATAGATTTTTATTATTGTTTCCTATTATGCTTGTTCCTCTTACTAGAAAGTCTTAAAACATATAGTTACAAACCTTATACTTTCCGAGATAATGTATAGCTCATAATGTAAAAATAAAAATCGTTTATGTAACACAAACATATAATAAGACATACTTTTTTGTAAAAAATTCAAACGTGAAATATTGTAATGCAAAAAAATATCTTGGAAGCAAATAATCTCATATCATATTTTTTCTTAATCAGTAAATGTAAAGAGGTTCTTCTGGTAGCTCCAGTCAAACACGATTTTTTTTTGTTTGAAGTCGTCAAAATTTTAAGAATTTGAAATTCGCCAAATTTTCAAAAAGATTCAAGCAACAAAAGTTATTGCTAATTAAGGTTAAACTTATTAAGGTTAATAAACGCAATCCAATTAACATATTTTTAAAGCTTTTGTATTAAAAAGCAAAAAATTTTCCTAAATGTTTTTAATTTTAAAAATGGACACAAAACCACATAGTGCCAAAGAATAAAAAGTTTTTTGAGTGACTGGTAAAATATTTAAGTTATTTAAACCTTTAGGTAAATCGTAAATCATCTTGCCCTTGGTATATTTTATCCGAACAAACTATTTATGATAATACTTTGGCTGGTGGTCTTCAAATCAAAGAATGATGGCTTTTAGTGATTTTTCAAGATGATGACACTTAGAGAAACGCAACTATGAAAGGTGCAGATTTAATATTATCGATTTTGATCACTTGATGTCTTATAGTTGCTACGCCAAAAGTTTGAAGAACATACAAAACCACCCCATTTAATAATTGCTCCTACTTTTTGAAATTACCCACTAACTCTCATTCCATCATTCTACTTTGCAACTTTTTACTTTGCAAAAACATATCTGTTCCACCATCATGTATCAACTTTTAAATTCAAAAATGCAAAGAGAAGTATGAGAAGTATAAGAGAATCAAATTAAAAGACGAAGAAAATGGTAAGTGAATTTATTCTGCAAAGAATCGAACAAGGATTTGAATCAGCAGCTAAACGAAGCAAAGTTTTAGCTGCACAACAGAAGTTATTTGGAAAATGGATCTGAAGCAGCGCCACAGGAAATTTTACTATACGTACCCTTGTCAATGTTACGTACAAAGCGTTGGTATCTACATAAATTTGATATGGTTGCGTGTACCCTTTTGAAGTACTTTACCAACAAAGGGCTGTTGCTTCGTAAGTTGCGTCCGGCGGTTGCCGACAAAGAGAATTCTTATAATTATCGGAAATCCCCACCGACTCCTCCAACTTACCTTTTGACTTTTAACCGACAAAGGTCTTAGCGTGAGCTCAATCTCTTGTAAAAATAGAGTTGGAACATATGCGTTTTGCACCTACCGTAATGTTTTATAATTGTTAATTATTCTGCAGATGAAGGTTTCTAGGTAGACATATTGCTCTTCTCTTGCTGGACATATCAAAATTTGAATATTATGAAAACGAAACTTCTGTGATTTGACAACTTTAAAAGCACTGCGCAGATTTTGACAGTTTACTTTGCAATTCCTCGAATTTTATAAGTTGATTTGAAAAACTGGTGAAACAACAAATTTACCATCAATTTTTGAAAAGTATCAAGTTAAAAGTTGCAAATTAAAATGATAGGATATACCCCTCTGATCTTAGTAAATCAAAACCTTTTATATTCGGGCAGGGATCTAAGGCACTGTGGTAAACCTGTGGTTAGCTTATCTGAAGGTTAACTACTATAGATACAATTGTCTCAACTCTCTATGGTGATTGACCTTCAGTTAATATTAACCAAAGACTGAAGAACTGACCCCTAACATTTTCTAATTAAATAAAGCTCAGTATTAGTAGATCAAAAAAGACAATTGATATCGCCTCATTTACTTTAAAAAAACATAATCGTAGTGATTAAGAATACAAAAGTAAGAATAAAAGTAGTAATTACTAATATACCTTATTTTGATTTCTTAGGGGGATTCCGGGGGACCATTTATATGTGACAGCAAGCTGGTAGGGGTAGTATCATGGGGATATGAGTGTGCGGTTAAACGAAGGCCTGGAGTTTACACAGACGTTTCCAACTATGCCGACTGGATAACTGAACAGAAAACGAGGTCGTCATCAAGAAGTACATCATCTTTATCGATGATTTTTATAGTGTCTTTATTAATTATAGGTCTTTTAATTTAATGTAGGTATTAAACAGTTTTTAGTAATTCTAAAACTAGAAATTTAAATAAACTCAGAGCAATAACAGCAACAGTAAATATATCGTAAAATAAACTTCATCAAACTAAGAGACTCCAATATTTTATAAACTAAGAGTGGTTCTCATACAGTGTACAAGGTTGACGAAGCAATACCTTGCAGTTTTCAAGTTATTAGAGTAGCCTTTGTATGAGGTGCATAGCAAGTTTGCGGTAACAACAAATAAAAATTATCATCAAATAAGTATGACGTAATAGTAGCAGTGGCAGTGACAGCGACCGCCGCTGCAACAGAGACAGTGTATAGCATACAAAATGCAGGAATAAAAATTCTACTTTTGTTACCATCAAAATGTATAAACAATAGTACTTACATTATGCTTAAGTAGGCCTAGGATTATCCTGAACAATAAGCGCGCGTCGTTCTCTTTCTAAATTAAGGTAGGTAGTAGATGAATTGAAATGCTAGCTGATTTAACAGAGCTATGGATCATCGGCGCCACCATGGTTAATTTAAGCAAATAAAGTGTTATCAGTAGTTCTCGACAACAACGGAGCTATAGATCTCAAAGTGAATCCGTTCTAACCATGCAAGAACCAAATTTCTTCACTCCGTTATAACACAAAAATATCACACAAAAAATAAAATAATTCCAATAATATGATCTTTTTATTTATTCGCACATAAAAATCGTTATCCAATCCTTGGATTGATAATGAACTGGAAGGCCTTTAGTAGGAATTTAGCTAATGTATTATTATAGTTAATAATAATAATAATCTTTATTTTTAAAAAATTAATAATAATAATAAAACACTTTCCTGTAATTTCCTTTATTATTATAAATAATAATTTTTATTTTACCAATATATTTTTCCTACAAAGTAGGCATCATCAGTGTTGTATATAAGCTGAAGTGAAACTGAGATTATATGCAACACTGTGTAACGTTACGTTTTTGTCGACTTTTTAATAATGCAATTTAGTATGCATATTTAACAAAAATTCTAAATGAGGTCCTGCGTATTCATATATTTTCTCTTTCAATATAAAATCATCGTTAGTATACTGCATAAAATGAACCCCATAAAATGTTAAAGGTCATCTCAAAAGAAATATTTCCAGATCGATAAAATTGTTTTTAGAAAAACAAAGTTTTTTATTTCCGAGCTTATAAGGGTTAATATCTAATATTGGAGTTAACAATAATCTCCTTATAGTTAAAACATTTTACTAGTAAACAATTTACCGCCAAAAGGAACTTTCTCAATGAGGCTGTCTAGACACCATGTGTGTGTGTTATCGATCTTAATTTTGTACGTATAAATTCAAAAGGGATTCCTCTTAACTTCAGTTGGTTGGCTTAAAAAAGTTACATCATTCCCTTATTGGTCTATTTGAAAGTGCACCCCTTTTAAAATCTCGTCTAACGTCGATATATTTTAGTTTTTGCAGTTAGTCTAGTGTAATTGTGTAAGTTTGTTCGATCGAGCTCTGTGAATTTAACAACTTGGACGAGATATTGCAAATTGTTGACTCTTTGAATTTTTTGGACATTGCTTAAGTTGCATATTGTTTATGTATTGATTCTTTGTATCATTTTGCTGTATGAAAACGTTTCCATTTGATAAGAGCTCTTATACTGGGTATGGTGACTTAACTTGATGATTTTTATGACTAGTTGTTATTTTTTTTTATCTTTTTGGTTTATGAATAATCACAATTTTTTAAACTTAATTAGGCAGAATAATATTGACCCCCCTGAGGGGCTCACACCTTGTGAGTACAGGGGCTGGCAACCCGAGGTACCCTAGCTGGGCCTGTCTATACTTCAACTAGCCTTACGGACAGGTCCCTTTCTGTCTCTTTTTTTTTTTTTTTTTTTTTTTTTTTTTTTTTTTTTTTTTTCTTTCTCTATCTGGTCTCCCTTGACCAACTCTTGTTCCTTCCTTGACTACATTTTCCTTTTCTCTTTCTTCTTGATGGAATTTCTTCGACGACGACTTGCAATGGAAAGGCTTACGAAACGATATAAGATTTGATTTAGACGCAAGAGCTGGCGCTGCGGGGTGTAGCTTCACTTCTCGAAGTGGAGTCAAGCTTCCGTAGGCCCCCGGCCTGGCAAGCACTTAGGGGGGTGCCCACGTCGTCGGAGGCGTGGGATCCCCGAAAGTTTTCAATCAGTAAGGGACTGGAGCTCTAGGGAGATGTTTTTCCTCCCAACAGGGCATATTCCCGGTGCAGCAGGGGAACTTGCTGGTGTCGGTGGTGATCCCACTGACATGGGTATACCCCACCGGGGCAGCTCCCCTAAGTTAGGGATTCTTTTATATGACAAGTATAATTGAAAATATTTTAAATCCGGAGCTTTCCGGCTCTACCCCATTAACCACTCCTTTAGCTTCCCCTTTACCCTCTCCCAACCATTCCACTTCCCTAATCCCTGTAAATCCTGTATCAGGTAATTCTGATACGCGAAAAAATAAAAGAAAAAAGTCTGGTGAATCATCACCGGAAATTGAGATTGAGGAGCCATTAACAGGAACGGTAGCGATGAGCTACTCCAAGATTAATTATTTAGTAGTAGAACGCGAAGATGGTGAAGACTTTTCGAATGTTAGTCCGTTCATTATTAGTAGAACTCTAAAACAGTTAGTTGGAGACGTAAGGAACGTTAGAAAAATCAAGGAAGGCCTTTTAGTAGAATTAGAAAATATAGAACAAACAAAACGTCTTTTTAAAGTTACACTGTTTGATAAATTTAAGGTCAAAGTTTACGCTCACAGAACCCTAAATTTCGTCAAGGGTATAATAACATGCAAAGATCTGAATAATTGTTCGATCGATGAAATTAAAGATGAACTGAAATCTCAGAAAGTCGTCGAGGTAAAACGTATGACAGTTAGGCGACAAGGTGAAGTGCAAAACACAGCGTCATATCTCCTCACGTTTATTGGTACTCGTCTACCAGAGAGAATAAAGGTCGCTTTTTACTCCTTGACGGTTCGAGCATACATCCCCGCTCCCCTGCGATGTTTCCGGTGTCAAAGATTCGGACATACAGCGGTAAATTGCCGTAGGGAACAGATCTGTGTATGTGGTAAAGCTGAACATCAAGGGAGACCTTGCGAAATCCCTTTCAAATGCATTCACTGCGACGGGTCGCACTCGGCCAGATCTTTTAATTGTCATGTCTATAAACAGGAAGTTGCGATCCAAAAGATTAAAACTCTTAAGAGACTTAGTTACTTTGAAGCGAAACAGGAATACTTGAGGATATCTCCACCAGTACAACAGGTCACTTACGCCAGAGTAGCTCAGCAACAGCAACAACCTTCCGTCTCCGTATTGTTACCGGAGATCAAAAGAATGATTGAAGAAGCGGTGAAAAGCACAATCGAGGGCTACAAAGTTGTTCAGTCCAAACAACCTACCATCCTACAGTTTACACCCCAAACTTCATCCCAAATCAACCATCCTTTTCTCCCTCCCCCAGCCGTCACTCAGATGTCTCAACCTACAACCGACACTGAGAACCCATCCCTAATTGAAAAGTCTCCTTTCCCCTTTTCCCAAAGTTCCAAAAAATCCCAAAAATCGGATACTGCATCCCACACCGATTCGGAGTCTTCAGTTGGAAGACTCGCCAAAGCGAAGAAGAAAGGATGGCCTAAAGGCAAACCGAGAAGTCGGCCGTCTTCTTCATGTTCGGGTGAATAATAATTCTTTTTAAAGCACGCTTTAATTTTCCTCCTATTTTTTTTTATATACTCGTATTAATTTAATAGTTCTCCTTCTTGTTCTACAATGATCGTAGATAAATATACACTTGTAAATAAATATAATTTTATTTGATGGATAATTACAACAATTTTCTAATCCAAGCTAATTGTAATGGTCTTGCTTTCCATTATCCAGAAATTAAAAAGATCATTGTGGACAAAACACCTTTTTGCTTTTGTCTTCAGGAAACAAGGTTGAAAGCCAATCAGAATTTTAATCTCCGAGGTTATAAATGTTTTCGATGCGATGGAATAGATGGTGCAAGAGCAAATGGCGGCGTGGCTGTCTTCGTTCGAACAGATATTGCTGCTGATGAGGTTGTCCTCAATTCTGCCGTTCAAGTCGTAGCAGTAACCTTATCCCATCCGATTAAGATGACTGTTTGCAATGTTTACTTACCTAGCGGACCGAGAAACCGTGCTGACATGGACAACATAATCAATCAGTTGCCCACACCATATCTCCTCGTTGGTGACTTTAACTCGCATAATCGGATGTGGGGATCCGAAAGCACGGACATGAACGGCAGAATTATGGAAGATGTTATCTCCGACAATGACCTCTTTCTCTTAAACACTGGACAGCCCACGTACGTTAACTCTAGATCTAACATCCTCTCTTGTCTTGACCTATCAATATGTTCTCCAACCATTGCAACACACATTGAATGGACCACTATGGAAGGAGAAATCTTTTCAGATCACATTCCGATCTGCATGACATTTCCTCTGCAGTTTGGAATATCGTCATTACCACCACGCTGGATTGTAGAAAAAGCTAATTGGGAGAAGTATGCAGAGGCCATACCACAAATCCTTTTCCCAAACAATATTTCGGAATGTGTGGATAACATAACCTCTGTTATTCTAGAGGCAGCTACATCCAGCATCCCGAAATCGTCGGGGCGTTTGCCAAAACGAGTCGTTCCGTGGTGGAATGACGAAATTGCTAGCGCCGTTAGGAGGAAAAAGCAAGCATTTAATCGATTTAAATCTAATCCAACACCCGAAAATTGTATTACGTTTAAACGATACCGGGCGAAAGCACGGAAACTAATATTAATTTATAAGCGTAGGAGCTGGCAAGAATATGCGTCTTCTCTCACACCTGCCTCATCGACTGGTGAAATCTGGAGTAAAATCAAGAAGATCTCTGGCAAACAGACAAATAATCTTCCGTCACGGCTTGTCACTGCTGATAGGACGGCGTCTGATCCAATGATTATGGCCGAAATCATGGCAGAGCACTTTAGAAGTGTTAGCAGCTCTGTTAATTACTCGCCAGAGTTTCGACGTATCATTGCTGATACAGAAGTACGCCTAGATTTTGCCACAGACATTTGTTTCGAGTACAACCAAGATTTCACCATGGCAGAGTTGGAGCATGCATTCATGTCTTGCAATGATACAGCTCCAGGCCCGGACGGAATTCCATACTCTATGCTGAAAAATCTACCCTTTTCAGGAAAAAATTCGCTATTGCATTTATATAACAGGATCTGGCAGTCTGGCGAATATCCAGAACAATGGAAAACTGCAATAGTTGTTCCTATTTTAAAGCCAGGAAAAACCCCAGAAATGCCCTCGAATTATAGACCCATCTCCCTTACGTGTTGCCTTGGCAAACTATTTGAAAAAATGCTCAATAATCGGTTGATATGGCATATCGAAAGGCAAAGTTTACTGTCTCCATACCAATACGGCTTCAGGCGCAATAGATCTACAACCGATAATCTTGTTTGTTTAGACAACGCCATCCAAAATAGTTTTGCCTTGCGCCAACATACCATTGCAACTTTCTTCGACGTAGAGAAGGCTTATGACATGACTTGGCGTCATAATATTCTCAGAACTCTTTATGATTGGGGAATTAGGGGAAATATGGGTCTGTTAATAGGGAGTTTTCTGGCAGACCGAAAGATAAGTGTGAGAATGGGTAATGTAGCATCATCTTCGGTCGTATTAGAGAATGGCATTCCACAAGGGTCAACGCTAAGCGTTACTTTATTTATTATTGCTGTAAACAATCTTCTAAACGCAGTCGGCGAGTCAGTTGAGATAATGTTATATGTTGACGATTTATGCATTTATAAATCCGCCGTCTCCATGGAAGAGGTATCTAGGGATATGCAAGTAGCAATAGACCGGCTCTCCGTTGCTGCTCACAACATTGGGTTCAAATTCTCAACCCAAAAAACCGTATGCATGCATTTCTGCCGGTTGCGATCATGCCAGGGTGACCCTGTCCTGAATTTGTACAATTCTCCTATTCAGTTTGTGGAATCCACTCGGTACTTGGGGCTCACATTCGATCCCAAGCTGAACTGGAAGGAGCACGTCATTAATTTACGCGGTAGGTGCCAGCAATCTCTCAATATTATGAGGTGTCTAGCAAACATAAATTGGGGAAGTGACAGGGATACTCTGCTTAATATATACCGTGCGACAGTGCTTTCGAAACTGGATTACGCATCTTTTGTGTACGCATCTGCACGGAAGTCGGTTTTACGGTTATTAGAACCCGTTCAAAATATGGGGTTAAGATTAGCTACCGGTTCTTTTCGCACTAGCCCTTCCATGTCGCTATGCTGTGAATCAGGTTTCCTTCCTCTAGAGCAGAGACGCGTGTATCTAATGTGCCAATATGCAACAAGAACATGGGGACAACCTCATCATCCCAATTATAACAGTTTATTCTCTGACGAGCTTGAAGACGTTTATTTCTCTCGCCGTACAATAACGCGGCCATGCGGAATTAGATTTCGGGAATTTTTAAATAATGTCCAAACTAACCTACCTCCGGTCTACCAGATAGGTCCATGTGAAGAACCTCCATGGAAGTTACGAAAACCGATCTGCCATATGGAATGTGCTGCAGTTAGAAAAGGGGAAATCAGCAATCAGTTTTATATAGCAACACTCGGTTCTATATTAAGCAAGTATCCTCAAAGCCTGATCATATACACAGACGGGTCAAAAACGAACCAGGGAGTAGGGTCTGCCATGTATGTGCGGGGCAATGCTTTCTCTTGGTCGCTAACCCCCATTGCTAGCATTTACACCGCGGAGTTGTATTCTATCTGGCAGGCTTTGAGATACTTTGAAATGTCTGAGTACACCGATACATTAATATGTACTGATTCTAAAAGCACAATCGAAAGCCTTAATAATACATTTATCGATGACCCCTTGGTACAAAATATATTAACCTTATTACAGTGGCTAGAATCCAATGGAAAAAAGGTTGTGTTCATTTGGATCCCGAGCCATGTAGGCATTCCGGGCAACGAGAAGGCAGATGAGGCAGCCCGTCAGGCTGCAGACGACGGAGCAGTAGATCAGAACATCGCCATTCGTCACAAGGACGTTTCATGCTACCTAAAACAAAAAATCTTCTCCACGTGGCAAAACATCTGGTCTTCCAATGAATCGAAGCTAAAAACGATTAAACCAAATGTGACGAAATGGCGATATCTGTCTGAGCTGAGCAGGCGAGAGCAAGTAGCTATCTGCAGATTAAGAATTGGACATACCCGGCTAACGAATACGTACTTGCTGGTAGGGAGACAACCTCCAGTATGCGAAGATTGTGGAGGTATACTTGGAGTAAAGCACATACTTGTAGACTGTCCACAATATACGGTACATCGAGCAAACCTACAACTACCGGACAATGTCGATGAATGTTTGGAAAATAACCCAATCATAGTTAAAAAGTTAGTAATGTTTTTAAAAATAACGCGTTTACTGTACAAACTATAGCAGTTAGCTATGAAAACTTTAAAGCAGTTTCTTATACTGTGATATATTGTCTGTGATAATAGTATTTACACCGAGTTATTTACAATTTATTTATTTATTTATTTATTTATTTATTTTTTTATACATATACATATATTTACACATATTTTATTTATACAAACTATATTTTATTTTACTGTTATTTTATTACGTACTTGTCTTGACGTTCTTTTATTTTTTCTTTCGTATGCTTTCTCAAATCCCTTTTTTTCTGTCTTGTTAGTTTGATAACCGCTCTTTGACGAGTCTTTTCTGAGATGTATGTTATTATATGTATATTGTTTTCTTTTATAAGTTACTTGTTTTGTTTACATTGTTAATTATAAGCCAACATAGAAAGATTAATGTCAAAGAAGAGTCTAAACTGTTGTTTTTAAACAATCTGAGAAAAGCGGCTAATAACCATAGAAGTTGATGCCGCTATGTTTAAAAAAAAAAAAAAAAAAAATAATATTGACCCATATAATTATGAAAGCCTTTATTTATATTTTATCTAACCTAACTTTGACATTATTGAATATGACTAACAAGTTGAATTAAATTTATTAGATCTGACTCCAGTTTCTGGTTAATGGGGCCAGGTCATTAGTTTAATTATTATCAAAACTTTCATAATCAGATGGCGCCCAATTATATGCATTTTATTGTTACTTAAAAAACCTTTATCCATTCTTTTACAATTTCAAGCTATTGGAAACAATACCTACTTCCTGAAATTAAGTTTATAAAGGTAAGATCTCAAGCTGGGGCAATTTTGAGCAATACCGTAACGTAAGTATAAATATTTTGAAGATTATAAATGTAAATTTAGTCCGGAAGAATAAGCTTTGTATCAACTGATGATGCCTACTTTGTAGGAGAAACATATTTGGGAATTATTTTTAATATTTAAGAAAATTACAGGAAACCGTTTTGTATTATTAATTAATTTTGTATAAATAATCAATATACCTGTAGTCAATTAAATGAATCAATAATAATGTTACAACTAAATTAAAAAATACTACGAAAATCATACTTTGATCTTTACTAAGTTATTTGAGAAATTAAATTCTTAATCTTATAAAAATTGATTTCTTATTATATCATGGATCTTCATGAAATTCTAACTCAACATGAACACGTAAACGCGCGTAAAGTAACCCTTCCACTTGAAAATAAGATATAAAGAATCCACCTGCTTATTTCAATAAACTAAATTTGATTTACCAACGTTGCTTCAGGTGACTCGTAGTAGATGATCGCCAGTTTGTTAGGATCTTTTGGCGAAGGCTTCCAGAAATCACAAGTAGTTTAGTTTAATCAACCCTTGCCAAAGAAACTTGCTTGGTTCATCCAGTAGTAGGTGATCCGATTTCGGTCATGACCGACAGTTCTTTAAAATTTCGTTTTTAAAAATTTTCGCTTTTATTTAGAAAGAAGAGCGTTTCATATTTTTACAAACTATAAGGCCATCGGTTATATGCCGAGAAAAGGTAACATCGTTACCGAAATACGTATTGGCAATTAGTCAAATACAATGTGTGGTTAGGAGACACCGTTAAATATAGTGTTGTGATAAACCACAGCCCTTACAATCCATTATTAATGTCATACCGTTACTGGAGATTCAATCAATTATTTGCCAAAAGAATACAGGCAATTGGGAAATTTCACAAAAAGAATTACAAAGTTAAATCATGCACCAAATTCACGTGTTTACTCTGCCAAGTCTGCAAAAAGGGAGGAAAAGAAACCTCTTTCTAACGAATAAGTAAACAAGCGTAGGTCTAGTGACGAGTATACTGTATTTTAATTGGCTGCATCATTCTGATCAATTTGGTGCAAAATTGCCAAATTAGAGATTTATTATTGATTAACGAAAAAAAGGAAACCAAAAGTATTCGAAACATCGATAATTAGCAATTAAAATGTTAAACTTAACTAACAGAAGAGAAAAATGTAATAAGAATTAACTTATCACAAAGAAAAAAATCGATAATTTGCAATCAAGAATATCAAACATAGATGGTGTTGCAAATAAACATTAAAATGAAATTTTATAGTATAAGTATCTTCCAAACGATAACCCAATACCATTTTTATCAATATACGAGGTGATATTACAACAAAAAGACAGAAAAACTTTCTGTTACAATTAAGTGGTAGTGGTGATGGTGGTAGTAATATTGATTGATTAAAAATTAACATTTTTTGAATTTTTACAATTGCTATTTTCTTTGCCTGAGTGACCATTTCCTTGACTTTTATTCTCTGGTTTTTATATATGTTATAGTTTTCATCAGATTTATTTCTAAGATAATTCTTCCATTTTTCTTTCTTCAGTTTCACCTGCTCTTTCAATTCTTTGGACCACCATCTAGTTTGTTTTCTATTTTTATTTATCATTATTGTTCCACATACCTCTTTAGCTGCATCTATGAGGATTGCCTTAAATTCTTGCCATATTTGTTCTATATTTTTATGATTTCTATACTCATCTAAATTAATTTTGGCTTCCACATATTCTCTGTATTTGTCTGATTTTGCTTTTTCCGCCAGTATAAATGTTTTTAGTGCTTCTTTCCTTTTCATACTTCCTTTGGGTGCCTTGTCTTCTTGTTTTTGTATGATTATTTTCATTTTTCCTATTAGTAAGTAATGGTCGCTCGATATTTCGTAGCCCCTTCTTACCCTCACGTCCATCAATTCGTGTTTATGTGCCCTATCTAGTACTACGTAATCTATTATTGATTTTTCATTCCTGCTCCTCATTTCTCTTGTATATTTGTGAATGTTTTTGTGTTTGTAAAATGTGTTCGCAACTATCAAGTTGTTTTCTGTGCAAAAGTTTATTAATCTCTTGCCGTTATTGTTTCTTGTCTCCTCTCCATACTGTCCAATTACTTCCGTTACCTCATCATCTTTCCTTCCTACTCGGCTGTTCAGGTCACCAATAATTATTAATCTTCCCTTCATGTTTTCTATAGTATCTGTAAGTTCGTCCCAGAATATATCCTTGTTTGCCGCTCTTTCGTTTTCGTCCAGCCCGTATACTATCACTATATTTGATTTACTGTCGTGCTCCAGTTGCATCTCTAGTCTCATTACCCTTTCTGATACGCACTCCCATTTTTGTATGTACTTTATGTTATCTTGTTTTATTAGACATGCTACCCCTTCCTTTGCTCTGTTTTCTTTCTGAACTCCACTATATATCAGTAAATGACCCCCTTCTAGTTCCACTTCTCCCTTTCCCTTTTTCTTTGTTTCACAGATTGCCAAAATATCTAGTTTTGCGTTCTCAAACTCTTGTATTAGCTCTTGTTCTTTTCCCAATAATCCCCTTACGTTCCATGTTGCTATTTTCCAAATTCTTTCATTTATTTCTAGGTTAACTCCTTTGTTCATCGCCTTTTTCATTGCCATAGTCGTCATCGTATTTCCGGTTTTAATATTTCTTAGTTTTTTGATTCCTCTATAGCTTTATTTGTAGACTCTTCAGTCTGTTCTAGTTTATTTTTATCTACGTTCCACTTCAAACATTTTCCATCAATTATTAATTTTTGGTATCCCATCTTAACCTGTTTACCGTTCTTTTTCTCTTCTTTTGCTTTATTCAATATGATCTTTTCAATTTCTCTTTCTTGCTTAGTCCTGTCACAGTTTATAAAGATTCTTTCTGTAAAGTTTTTCAACTTGTGTTTATTTTTAAGTATTTCTATTTTATCTTGCAATTTTTCCATTTCTAAAACATATGTCTTTTGACCAATTTTATACGTCTCCTTAATTTTCACATTTATCTCTAAACTCTTATTAACAAATTTTTCCATTTCATCTTTCAGATTCTCTGCTCTATTTGGGTCAGTTGTTAGCCCTGTCATGACTAAATTGTTCTTTCTTTTGTTTTTATCCATCTCTTCCACCATATTACGTAACTGTTTGACTTCACTTTTGATTTCTTCATTCTCTTTCTTAATTTCTTTATTTTCTCTTTTCAGGGTTTCTATTTCTTGTGTGTATAGTTGTTGATCCTTTCTTATTTCCCTAACTTCTACAATTAGATCTGTCATCAACTTCATTAGTGTATCTATTTTTTGTTCGCCTACTGGTACCTGTTCTTTCCTTGGACTTCTCGGTACCTTTTTACTTTTCTTGAAAGGGTCTTCTTCACTTCCCGCACCCTCCGATTCTCTCTTCCTTTTTCCTTCATCGTTAGATGAGTCTTCTTGACTTTCCATGCTTCTTGGGCTTCGCTAACGCTGGTTATGTCGTAATGCGAGCAAATTATCACGTTACACGTTAAAGATCCCCTTTTAGGTAATTTTGTCTTATTGTTATTATACTGTTCAGTTTAGTTTCACTTACCCCTCTGAGTCCTGTTTATCAGAATAACCATAAACTTAATATCCGTTTACAGATTTATCACTGTTTTGTACACTACAAGAAGCTATAAATTTTAACTAATCCTAAATTAGATAAAATTATAGCTTATGAAATTCCTATCTAATAGTATACAACATTCATGTTCTCATTACAAAATAAACCCTCTATTGAATGTCGATGTAATCTCATTTTTACACAACTATTTATTAATTTAATTATATAAACATACTTTTCACACCTTTCTATATTCACAAAATTAAACTTTATACGCTAATAAACATTATTTACATAATTTCATCAACAAAATGAAAATTCAAGCCAATTACATTTTTGCAGTTTACGATACACAGCGCATATACTTGTATGTTGTTTTATCAATATTATTTGTAAAAAGCAACCCCTACATTCGAGATAGTTTCAAATTTGTGGTAAAGAAACAACTTCACAATCCTACATCAAAATCATTTTGTCAAGAACTGTAAAATTCTGAAATAGAAGAAATATAATAAAATGAATAATCTCGGAAACATATTTCCTTCTTATAAAATGCTTAGGTAAGGTAGTAACTACTTGTATACCTCCCTATTACAACTAAAATTGTCTGTTTTAGGTTAAATCTTACATTAACTATGGCTTGAACTTAATTTAATACAATATTCGATGATCAACTCTCACATCGTTAGATGAGAAAAATTAAATCAATTCTATGGATAATCAGTTTCCAGATATCCTTTATCAGATTATGGTGTACTAGTGTGCAAGTAAATTATAATAAAATAATTTCTATCTTCATAAAAGATAAATTGTCGAACTGTCGAATTTTAATAATTAATATTCAATTTATCCATCTTATTGGAAATTATATTGAAATAAAGAAATTCACACTTAAAAGATTAATGTAAAGATCTGGTTTATACAGCAACTATAAATTAATACTAATTAAAGACGGGCATACGATCATATGTCCGCAGCATCGCCATCAAATGTGACAAATTGTCAAAAATCTTGAAGTAAATAAATATATGGGACCCAGTTTAAGGCATACATTTTTACATCTAGATGAAATTAATACTATAGTAGAATTCAGCTAAGAATAAAGCGAAGGAAGGTATAGGGCAAGCTTGACTTTCGCGTTGATTGGCTAAAATACGAGGCACGTTCACACAACCTAAAAAAGTAAATTTGTGCATAAATTATGTGAAAAGTGCCGTTTCAGTTGTACAATAAACGTTACGGCTTACGTTCACTCAACTACGAAAATATAACTTATTGTGTGTGTAAAAAGAAACTATTATTAATGTAAATTAATAATTAACGTGACAAAATGCTCATTAATTAATCTACAAAGTTTTAAATGAATGGGAAAATCGGAAATTCATACCTAAAATCTGGAAACGTTGCATCTATGCCTAAAGGTACCTAAACCTACCTTAAGATATGCTTAAGATATTAATACCGACGATTTTTGAGGTTGTGGGTTAGTTCGAGTTTTTCGCAAGTCAATAATCTTCATTCCTTTTATTAAAACAATAGTCCTTTTAGAACTTACCGGCTCTATTCTTATTACTTTGCAGGTATGGTGATTTATGTAATAATCTTAACTGTAGTTTAAATAAACGTAATAATATTTTAGTAGCTAATTTTAACTATGGCTGAACGACAAACTTTCAAAAACTCCAAGAGGAAAAGTAATTCAGTGTCGTCCAAATCGATGAAATGGTGAAATGTAGTGGAAGAACCATTTTAGGATTGCCTCTTATATTTGTAATTTAAATCCAATCGAGATGATATGGGCACAAGTGAAACATGTATTACTACATAGCTGCTAATAATGTATACTACAACCTATTCACTTGCTGACGTGAGAAAGCTTCCTAATCAAGGAATTTCTACCGTTACTGCAAAACGATGGATATACGATGGATATATGCATATACCACATAATTAATGAAGAAAATCGAAGGTAGGATTTAGACGAGATGGTAGAGGATATTGTGGAAAAAAAGTTTAGGATCGGAAAGTTACAACCCAACGAATCAGACGAACATAAAGATATTGATATTGTGCCAATATAAAATAATTTTTAAGGTTTTCCGAATGATAGTGTCATTATAGTGTTATGATAGTGTGGGTTATTCATTAGTTCTATTTATAAATTGTTCATAAGATACACTGGACTGGCATCTTGTACAAAAGTACAGAAAAAGAATTTTATATATTCTTCAGTAAATATTTTGAAAACTAAACAATATTAATTTTCAAATTTCCCGCATTTTTAATCTTAGGTGTGTAAATGTAACTTGGATCGAAGCGCCATCTACTTTATTCTTATTTGATTTTTACTATAGATGAAAATAAATTTTGATCGTACTTGACTTTTTACAAATGCAATTTTGTTTCCTTTTTTATCATTTTAATTTATTAAAAATTTATCAAACAATTTTGTAAGCATAAAATAAATGAAATAGGTATGAAAAGCTTTTACAATATTTTTAACATCAAATATCGACGTAAGGAATCTTGACTTAAATGCCTTTTGAGTTACCGAATCATAAACAGATTTTGGTTTATTTTGATTCGCTTCTAAAGGAACTACAAACTATCAAAACCTAGACAAGCAAAGCTACTTACCATAATTTTAAGTATTAAAGTATTTCCAAAACACCAAACCAGGAAAGAAAGGATTTAAACTTAAACCGACCAGTGACCTAAAAATTAGCTTCAGTCAATATGATTCACATTAAACATTTACTGTAAAAGACTTACTTCGATAAATAATAAACGGTGATAATTATATTGTTACAGGATCGTTTATTACGTGACAGTTTAAGTTCGGAGACAACAAAATAATCTATACTTAATATTTCAATACTATAATGCACACAAGAAATGTCCAGGAAGCTGCAGCAGCTATGCAATAGGTTAAACCGGCGCCGTCGCAAAATTTTCGTTTTGGGCTGGGTCAGGAATTATCGAACGTTTAAAGGCGAACTATAGGACTAATCTAGTAAGGAAAATGAAAGTAAAGTGAAAATGTTCCATTTTAAAACTGAAACTAGGCTTATCCTGAAAGGAAACATTTATTTGCATTTTGATCTGGAAATAGGACGGTATTTCATCGAGAATCAAAGTGAAAATGTCACTTTTTCCATAATTTTATCAAAAATCAACAAACCATAATCACATCAAATTCTTATGTAACATATGTACAGAAACGTGAACAACAACTATGCTGCGATAAAACATAGTCATGCATATCTTTACTGATGAATATTAACAAGGAAGCAAAGTTTTTTGTTATAATTTCAAAAAATTATAGGATTATAATAATTGTTGCTTATTATAATTAAAAAAAAATATAAATAGTTTTTCCAGGTTTCAAGATCAAAAGGCAAGAAGTCTTATGTATGATGAAAACTTCGCTTCATACTATACCAGAAAATTAAACAAAACCCCTATTGCCTCTCCTAAGCCTGGAATAAGTGGGAAGGGGAGTTGAAATATGTATTTAATAATTTAACTTAATTCAAGGGGGGGATTTAGGGGGTCTGAACCCTCCCACTCCCAGAAACTAAACTTAATACTAATAAAATGGCAACAAAATAAAATTATTTTTCTATTCTGCTTCCCACCGAAAATAAATTCCCCCAGAACAGTGTTGCATCAGTGGAATTGCACCTTTATGTTTAACGAGTTTTATCAGAGACGTCGGAAGTATTTTCACTTGGGGGGGGGGACGAACTTCGATTTCATAGATAAGATACAGTAAACTTACCATAAAGTTCCAATAAGAAAAAAAGATGATATAATAATCAAGACAGAGATGCTAAATTCTGTTAGCTATTTAAAAATAAAGAAAAAAAATGTTTAGTTTTAAAAAGTAATTCTTTTAATTTGACCTAACCGCACTTTGTTTAGCACTCTTAGTATCAGTATCAGCAATGAAATATTTTTAAAACGGTGGGTGCTATAACAAGACTAATTGCACTTGTTTATATGTTTACTAATAATATCTAGAACGAGAGTATATACTACATGTTAACGGTATGACAGGCGAAGCTATCTGATGTGTCTTCGGCTGTCTACCACGCTACTGGTGGAGGGGATGCTACCACTCATTTTATTCTTATTACAATATCCTAGGAACACCCAGTTTCCAAGTCATACTCGAAGATGAGACTCCCTCAAACACGAACCCCGACGGGTGAACACGTTAACAGCTCCGGCACTAGCCTGGAGAGCTTAGTAGAGGGTGGATAGGCAACCTCGCTCCTACCAGTCAATACTGGTAGTAGGTATTCCGTCACTTAAGATGACCCCCACTCCTTTTTTTTGGCCACGCCTACTGCTCTCTAATTGGAAATCCCTACTCCTGTAGCTCCTCCCATTGCTTCTGATTGGTCGACGCCATCTCCCACTCCTATCCCTACTCAGCGGCCATTTTGAATCGCCATTTTGAATAGCCATTTTGAATCGCCATCTTGGATCGCCATTTTGAATAGCCATTATGAATCGCCATTTTGAATAGCCATTTTGAATCGCCATCTTGGATCGCCATTTTGGATCGTCATTTTGAATCGCCATCTTGAATCGCCATCTTGGATCGCCATCTTGAATCGCCATTTTGAATCGCCATTTTGTATCTGTCATTTTGTATCTGTCATTTTGAATTTGTCAATTTTGAATTTGTCAATTTTAAATCTGTCATTTTGTATCTCGCGGGCCATATGCATCTCGCTCTCGCTCTTTCTCTCGCTCTCGCTCTGATCCTCTCTCTCGCTTTTGCTCTGGCCCTCTCTTTCGCTCTCGCATGGTTCAGGCCCTCTCTCTCGCTCTCGCTTGGCTCTGGCCCTCTCTCTTGCTCGGCTCTCGCTCCGGCTCTCTCTCTCTCTCGCTCTCGCTTGTCATTTCCAACTTGTCAATGTTTCCCGCCCTTGGATTTGAATTTCTAGTACTGCTACTGCCATCTATCGGTAACGTCCTGTGATCGGTATAGTAGACTTCTATACGCCTATAGATAGGCAACCTGTTACACTTTTTTATAAAAATCAATTTTGGAGTAACCGGGGTTCGAACGCTCAACCATCTGATTAGAACTCCATAGCTTAACCCCGAGACCAAGGAGCTTGTCTTTTAAATTACTGCATACGAGTTATTTATAAAAATGCTTTCACGTATATGTGATTAAATCCAATTTATTTAAAAATAATTCCCGGAAAATATTTTTAAATATTGTACATTAATAATATTAAATCTTTAGGATTCAAAAATTATAAGCCAATAATGATTATTATCATGAGTCATTGAGATGAGACAATTATTAACCTTATATGAGCCAATCGTGAAGAAACTCAAGAAATTTTTCTTGATACATCTTAAATATAACAATTTGAAAACTATATACAGATATTATTACTACATGAGGCCCGTAACATCAGTCGATCCGCGGCGTTTTATATCAGTACAAAATAATTAGATATAGTTATATTTACTATCTATTCTTTTAAACAGCTGTTATACTTTCCATGATTACTTTATAGTCGGGTATGTAGTACCATTATTATCCTACATTAACTTATATGAAAAATGAGATCGGTAAGGTAAAAACATGACGTCTTGATTGTAAAATTTATTTTCTGTAACGATGATTTCACCATTGCTAATGAATTTCCAATTAGCGGGTGTAGAAAGTTAAAATTCAAACATGAAAGACTATTGGTTTAATCGAAATATTTTAAAAGTTGCCGACGGCTAATTATTATTTAATAACAACCGTAAATTCTGAGTAAATCTGTTTGGATATTTCCTGAAGCCTAAATCAATTTTGTTTGTATTAAAATCTAGAAATTTCAGAAAAACGGTTTTAAAATAAATTGTATATAGTTATACATTGTGAAATAAAAAATGCAAGAATAAAATACGTACACGGATTAAACTAAACTATATAATAAGAAATATTAATTACGGCTTTATCATCTTACAGGAAAAAGATTACAGTCAATCAAGATCACAACACATATCATTAACTAGATATCATAAATAAATATATTATATATTGAAGGTAAAGACATGAGGATATCCATCGTTTGACTAATGTCTATTTATTAAAACAAATAAGTTATGAAATGAATCAGGGAGTCTATTCAATGAACATTGCCTAATACTTTTATGATTTTTCTAGCCTATAGATCAGCAGTTAGAAACACGGGCCTGCAAATGCCTGCAATTCACCTACCCTATCAATATGTTGTACAATTTTAGATATGTAATGTATACGTTTTGTTTCTTACTTAAGTCTATTTTGTTTGTATGTTTGTAATATTTAGACATTTACGAAAATTAAATCAAGCTGAACAGCAGATTACTATTTTAAATTTAATAGATCATACGAATTATCTTACCCTGTTCTGAATGACTGCTTTGTATAAATTGTGCATTGTTTGTAAATGCTCTCTGAACTAAAATATTCATATATGAGAGAAATGTTATATAAGTCAATACAGCCCTATAACTATCATTTATTGAGCTATACAAAGAGATTTATATCTACGCTAAACTAAAGATTAATAGAAGTATTACATTCCTGATATCATAAGATAACGATAAAACACATGATTATTCTTAGACTAAGGTCTAATTTAGGTAGTCAAAATGTAGGTAATCGAATTGTAGGTACATATCATGATGTTATATCATACAATTATATTCTAGTAAGAATTGTAATAAAGTCACTGCTATAAATAACAACATTCTTTATCACGATCATCTATCATTATGATAATCATCTAATGTCATGCAGAGTCAGCAGCTAGCTCCTAAGTTCGTATATGCGAGAATCGGTATTATATAGCACACATACACACACATCAGTCTACATTCATTGCTCTAATATTGATAGGAACTTTCTAGAATCTATAAAGTTGTACTACATATATTCAACTAATTTGAATATACGATAACTGATACTCATTATACTTCTATGCACACAATCGAGGTATCAGTACACTCCAACCGCGTGATCAAGATTGTAGTATTCAAATCAAGCTTCCTAGCCCCTATACAAGTATTCTAGAACACAGAGTATTCATCACTAAACGTATTCTTCATATATGAAATCATAAAATTCGAGTCTAACTACTGACGAGGTTTACTTTATAGTCGGGTATGTAGTACCATTATTAGTGTACGAATGTTAGTACCATTACGAAATGTACTATTTTAATAGATATTATATATATATATATATATATATATATATATAATGATTTTACATTAAATAATATTTTGAATGCAAATTCATATAGAAAAATTTATCGACTCTGCTGGGATTCGAACCCAGGACCCTCCACTGTCTAGGTGGTATCTCTACCAACTGAGCTACAGAGAACGACTTGAGTTGGTAGAGATACCACCTAGACAGTGGAGGGTCCTGGGTTCGAATCCCAGCAGAGTCGATAAATTTTTCTATATGAATTTGCATTCAAAATATTATTTAATGTAAAATCATTATCCAACTTGATAAAAATTAACTCTATCTAAAAATATATATATATATATATATATATATATATATATATATATATATATATATACGATATATATATATATATATATATATATATATATATATATATATATATATATATATATATATATATATATATATATATGATACTTCACTACTTTTCCGGGTTTCACTCCGCGTATTCACTATTCGGCTCCTAGAAGAACCAGACAATGGTTGACGACGTTTCGGCAAGATCACACTTGCCATCTTCAGGTCACTTCTAACTTCCTTCTGCTTCGCGTGGTTACACGATGTAGACTGACGTCTTGCTGCTGCGGTTGGTCTTTATATACGGTTACGGTGTTGCGCATGGTTGCGGTCGGCTGGTTTTTGGCGCGGCTGCGTGTCATTGGTCTCGCTTGATCCGGTGGCTTTCTCTCGCTTTCCCTTTTATCGTTCTGCTGTGCTGGTTTTCGCTTCTTGACGGTGATGCTGGTTATAGCTGGTTTCCAAGCTGATGGTAGTCGCTGTGTATCGTCCCTGGTATTAAGATTGTTCGGACGTTTCTCGATCTCAATGGCTTCTCTTATGGTTCGTCGGGTCTTATGTTGTATATTCGCTAAAACTTTTGTATTTTCGAAATCTATGTTATGTGATGTACCACTTACATGTTGTGCTAGTGAAGACGTTCTCTCATTTTTGTTGACTGCATTTCGGTGTTCTTCTCTTCTTACTTGAATTCTTCTGTTGGTCTGCCCTATGTAGGATTCCCCGCAGTCTTTACATGGGATCTCGTATACTCCTTGGCTTTCTAGTGGTATTTTTGCTTTTGCGGATGGAAGCATGTTTCCAATCTTCTTGTCGGTGTTGAAGATGGTGTCGATGTTGTGTTTTCTCAGCACTCTACTTATTTTGTCCGTGGTCCCTTTGATGTACGGTAAGTGCGCTTTGGATACCGATGTTTCTTCTTCCTTTGGCTTTGGGTCCCTTGGTGTTAACGCTTTCTTGATATTTCTGGAAGAGAAACCATTTTGTTTTAATGCCAACTTCACCTGTTCTAGTTCTTGATGTTTATTATCGTCATCAGTCAATCGTTGTGATCTAGTTATTAATGTCTTGACTACTGACTGTAGTTGCGCTGGGTGGTGATGTGACTGCGCGTTCAGGTAGCGATTTGTGTGGGTTGATTTTCGGTATACTGTGTATCCCAGGCTGCCGTCTTCCTTCTTGATTATAGATACATCTAGGAAAGGTAGTTGATTGTCCTTTTCCACCTCCATTGTGAATTTGATCTTCTGGTGTATGTTGTTTAGATGCTGTAAGAAGGTCTGCAGCTTCTCTTCTCCATGGGTCCATATAATAAAAGTATCGTCTACATATCTTAGCCATAGTTTAGGTTTGTCACTTGCCGTTTCTATTGCTCGGACTTCTAATTCTTCCATGAATAGGTTCGCTATTACCGGCGATAAAGGTGATCCCATAGGTGCTCCTTCCACTTGTTTGTACCGTTGATCTTTGTAGATGAAGTAGGTGTTGTTTAGGCAGTTGGTAGGTGTTGTTTAGGAAGTTGGAGAAGCTACGATCCAAAAGAAACAAGCTGCTGTGCAACCTCGCATTCCTGGAACGCTGCCGGGACGAGAATATAATACCAAATTCCATGAAGCTGACGTTCCACAAAAAGAACAACCAAACGAGGAACATCTTGAGAAGAGCAAGCCTAGCATTGACAAGAGAAGCAATTCACGATACCAGAAGGGCGCTAAATAGCATCAACATCGATCTACTACAGTTACACCTACGTTTAAGTAACACAATTCATCCAGCTATATGGTCCACACTAGATAACCTAACGGAGTTTCGCGCAGAAACTGACGCTAATTTGACAACTTCTAACCAGAAGAAGAAATTTGAGAAGCTACAAGCCGAACAACAGCCCAGGAAGTACATCAACCACCAAGTTGAACCAAAGAAAGTAGTTTTCAATCTTTCAGATCTACCGCTGGATGAAGCGACACATAGCGTGCTATCGAAAGGATTTAACTATGCAGTAGCGCCAAACCGGATTCCAATAGAAAACATTATTTGCGGAGTCGAAGCATCAATAACAGGGATCCCAGGAAATACCGCCGAAATTATACGTCAAGACGTGTCACGTATACTGAGAACAGCCAAGCCACCGAAGAAGAACTTATCCCACGAAGAAATCCAAGCCTTACGCGACCTACGGGCGAATACTAGCGTAATCGTGTTACCAGCAGACAAAGGCAACGCAACCGTAGTCATGGATAAGGGTGAATATGAAAGAAAAATAGAAACCTTACTAAATGATCCTGGATACCAAACAATCTCAACGGATCCTACAACATACTTGGAAAAGACCACTAAAGCCAAAATAAAAGCCTGCAGTTTCAGTCAAGAACAACAGTTACAACTAATTCCGAGAGAGAAGTCGTCATCATGCCCTAAGCTGTACGGATTACCAAAAGTCCACAAGGAAGGTGTACCACTAAGACCCATCGTAAGCTCCATTGGATCACCACTGCAACCTCTAGCGAAATTCCTGGCCAAGCAACTGCAACCTTATGCCGAAGAAGCCGAATCTTACGTAAAGAACGCAAGCCACTTCATCGAGCGTATAAAAGACATAACAGTGGCACCAGGAGATCTGCTGGTAAGCTTTGATGTAACCTCTTTATTCACGAATGTTCCAGTAAAAGAAGCAGTAGATATGATACAACGGAAATACCAAGTCCCAAATGAAATCATCGAGTTAACAAGACACTGCCTAAACAACACCTACTTCATCTACAAAGATCAACGGTACAAACAAGTGGAAGGAGCACCTATGGGATCACCTTTATCGCCGGTAATAGCGAACCTATTCATGGAAGAATTAGAAGTCCGAGCAATAGAAACGGCAAGTGACAAACCTAAACTATGGCTAAGATATGTAGACGATACTTTTATTATATGGACCCATGGAGAAGAGAAGCTGCAGACCTTCTTACAGCATCTAAACAACATACACCAGAAGATCAAATTCACAATGGAGGTGGAAAAGGACAATCAACTACCTTTCCTAGATGTATCTATAATCAAGAAGGAAGACGGCAGCCTGGGATACACAGTATACCGAAAATCAACCCACACAAATCGCTACCTGAACGCGCAGTCACATCACCACCCAGCGCAACTACAGTCAGTAGTCAAGACATTAATAACTAGATCACAACGATTGACTGATGACGATAATAAACATCAAGAACTAGAACAGGTGAAGTTGGCATTAAAACAAAATGGTATCTCTTCCAGAAATATCAAGAAAGCGTTAACACCAAGGGACCCAAAGCCAAAGGAAGAAGAAACATCGGTATCCAAAGCGCACTTACCGTACATCAAAGGGACCACGGACAAAATAAGTAGAGTGCTGAGAAAACACAACATCGACACCATCTTCAACACCGACAAGAAGATTGGAAACATGCTTCCATCCGCAAAAGCAAAAATACCACTAGAAAGCCAAGGAGTATACGAGATCCCATGTAAAGACTGCGGGGAATCCTACATAGGGCAGACCAACAGAAGAATTCAAGTAAGAAGAGAAGAACACCGAAATGCAGTCAACAAAAATGAGAGAACGTCTTCACTAGCACAACATGTAAGTGGTACATCACATAACATAGATTTCGAAAATACAAAAGTTTTAGCGAATATACAACATAAGACCCGACGAACCATAAGAGAAGCCATTGAGATCGAGAAACGTCCGAACAATCTTAATACCAGGGACGATACACAGCGACTACCATCAGCTTGGAAACCAGCTATAACCAGCATCACCGTCAAGAAGCGAAAACCAGCACAGCAGAACGATAAAAGGGAAAGCGAGAGAAAGCCACCGGATCAAGCGAGACCAATGACACGCAGCCGCGCCAAAAACCAGCCGACCGCAACCATGCGCAACACCGTAACCGTATATAAAGACCAACAGCAGCAGCAAGACGTCAGTCTACATCGTGTAACCACGCGAAGCAGAAGGAAGTTAGAAGTGACCTGAAGATGGCAAGTGTGATCTTGCCGAAACGTCGTCAACCATTGTCTGGTTCCTCTAGGAGCCGAATAGTGAATACGCGGAGTGAAACCCGGAAAAGTAGTGAAGTATCATATAATATCCGCGGAAACTTAAAATGTAACATTAATAACCTTTACGGGAGGGTTTTAGGAGAGGAGATTCTACGAGACGTCAAGAAGTTGGAGAAGCTACGATCCAAAAGAAACAAGCTGCTGTGCAACCTCGCATTCCTGGAACGCTGCCGGGACGAGAATATAATACCAAATTCCATGAAGCTGACGTTCCACAAAAAGAACAACCAAACGAGGAACATCTTGAGAAGAGCAAGCCTAGCATTGACAAGAGAAGCAATTCACGATACCAGAAGGGCGCTAAATAGCATCAACATCGATCTACTACAGTTACACCTACGTTTAAGTAACACAATTCATCCAGCTATATGGTCCACACTAGATAACCTAACGGAGTTTCGCGCAGAAACTGACGCTAATTTGACAACTTCTAACCAGAAGAAGAAATTTGAGAAGCTACAAGCCGAACAACAGCCCAGGAAGTACATCAACCACCAAGTTGAACCAAAGAAAGTAGTTTTCAATCTTTCAGATCTACCGCTGGATGAAGCGACACATAGCGTGCTATCGAAAGGATTTAACTATGCAGTAGCGCCAAACCGGATTCCAATAGAAAACATTATTTGCGGAGTCGAAGCATCAATAACAGGGATCCCAGGAAATACCGCCGAAATTATACGTCAAGACGTGTCACGTATACTGAGAACAGCCAAGCCACCGAAGAAGAACTTATCCCACGAAGAAATCCAAGCCTTACGCGACCTACGGGCGAATACTAGCGTAATCGTGTTACCAGCAGACAAAGGCAACGCAACCGTAGTCATGGATAAGGGTGAATATGAAAGAAAAATAGAAACCTTACTAAATGATCCTGGATACCAAACAATCTCAACGGATCCTACAACATACTTGGAAAAGACCACTAAAGCCAAAATAAAAGCCTGCAGTTTCAGTCAAGAACAACAGTTACAACTAATTCCGAGAGAGAAGTCGTCATCATGCCCTAAGCTGTACGGATTACCAAAAGTCCACAAGGAAGGTGTACCACTAAGACCCATCGTAAGCTCCATTGGATCACCACTGCAACCTCTAGCGAAATTCCTGGCCAAGCAACTGCAACCTTATGCCGAAGAAGCCGAATCTTACGTAAAGAACGCAAGCCACTTCATCGAGCGTATAAAAGACATAACAGTGGCACCAGGAGATCTGCTGGTAAGCTTTGATGTAACCTCTTTATTCACGAATGTTCCAGTAAAAGAAGCAGTAGATATGATACAACGGAAATACCAAGTCCCAAATGAAATCATCGAGTTAACAAGACACTGCCTAAACAACACCTACTTCATCTACAAAGATCAACGGTACAAACAAGTGGAAGGAGCACCTATGGGATCACCTTTATCGCCGGTAATAGCGAACCTATTCATGGAAGAATTAGAAGTCCGAGCAATAGAAACGGCAAGTGACAAACCTAAACTATGGCTAAGATATGTAGACGATACTTTTATTATATGGACCCATGGAGAAGAGAAGCTGCAGACCTTCTTACAGCATCTAAACAACATACACCAGAAGATCAAATTCACAATGGAGGTGGAAAAGGACAATCAACTACCTTTCCTAGATGTATCTATAATCAAGAAGGAAGACGGCAGCCTGGGATACACAGTATACCGAAAATCAACCCACACAAATCGCTACCTGAACACGCAGTCACATCACCACCCAGCGCAACTACAGTCAGTAGTCAAGACATTAATAACTAGATCACAACGATTGACTGATGACGATAATAAACATCAAGAACTAGAACAGGTGAAGTTGGCATTAAAACAAAATGGTTTCTCTTCCAGAAATATCAAGAAAGCGTTAACACCAAGGGACCCAAAGCCAAAGGAAGAAGAAACATCGGTATCCAAAGCGCACTTACCGTACATCAAAGGGACCACGGACAAAATAAGTAGAGTGCTGAGAAAACACAACATCGACACCATCTTCAACACCGACAAGAAGATTGGAAACATGCTTCCATCCGCAAAAGCAAAAATACCACTAGAAAGCCAAGGAGTATACGAGATCCCATGTAAAGACTGCGGGGAATCCTACATAGGGCAGACCAACAGAAGAATTCAAGTAAGAAGAGAAGAACACCGAAATGCAGTCGACAAAAATGAGAGAACGTCTTCACTAGCACAACATGTAAGTGGTACATCACATAACATAGATTTCGAAAATACAAAAGTTTTAGCGAATATACAACATAAGACCCGACGAACCATAAGAGAAGCCATTGAGATCGAGAAACGTCCGAACAATCTTAATACCAGGCACGATACACAGCGACTACCATCAGCTTGGAAACCAGCTATAACCAGCATCACCGTCAAGAAGCGAAAACCAGCACAGCAGAACGATAAAAGGGAAAGCGAGAGAAAGCCACCGGATCAAGCGAGACCAATGACACGCAGCCGCGCCAAAAACCAGCCGACCGCAACCATGCGCAACACCGTAACCGTATATAAAGACCAACCGCAGCAGCAAGACGTCAGTCTACATCGTGTAACCACGCGAAGCAGAAGGAAGTTAGAAGTGACCTGAAGATGGCAAGTGTGATCTTGCCGAAACGTCGTCAACCATTGTCTGGTTCCTCTAGGAGCCGAATAGTGAATACGCGGAGTGAAACCCGGAAAAGTAGTGAAGTATCATATAATATCCGCGGAAACTTAAAATGTAACATATATATATATATATATATATATATATGTAAAATGGAGGATGATCTTGACTGTTTAGATAATGTTATTTATAAAGTTTTTTGGGATTGCAGTCAATTCTATAATAAAAACCCTTTTTAGATGGTCAAGCTTTCGTTTTATTGTTTAAAACTTCTTCAGGACCCTATAATTGACATATATAATATTATGAAGTTAATGTACATGATGTGTTACCTCTAGATGAGTCTATTGTAATATATTTATGGAGGACATTTTTCTTCGATAATGAACAAATAATCACTATAACATTAACACTAAATGGTATAAATAAAATTTCTTTAAAGTAAAAAAGTTAGTTAATGTATAAATAAAATCTTTTACGTCATTTTCTAAATTTGATAACAACTATCATATGTAACTATTTTAATATTTTTGAACTTTTTTATATGGCTGAATTGGTCAATCGTGTTTTAAAGTTACATTTATTAAAAACTTTTTTTATTTATTAAAACAATATCAAGACTGTTTATGTTTAGGAAATAGAATATACTATATTCACTATGATGGTTTATATATAGTCGAGTTAGTTATTAATAAGGTATTGGTAAAAATGAAATATTGATATTTTATATGGTTTATATTTAATGATAATTAAATTTTAATATCATAGACAATAGAAAATCTGATCAATTTAAATTATGTCAAAAGAAGTAGAATTGTTTTATTACATGGGTTTTTTATGTAGAAGGTATGCATATATTGAACTCATTTTAGCTATATCGGTACGTTTGTTTAAAGAGTTTTCTTGACGTCTGATGTAAATCATTTCTAAAAATAACCGTTTTGTATGGTTATGTTCAGTAGCAAGTACTTTAACATTAGAGTAGTCAATTTTGTGACCTGTAATTTGATGATGTTCAGCTAAAGCACAACAATTCGACTTAGACATATTTCGGCAGTCGCTCTTGTGAGAAGTAATGCGAGCTTTTAGGTTTCTACAAGTTTGACCGGTATAGGTGTTGTCACAGTTACCACATGGAATTAAATAAATAACATTATATTTTTCTAATGATTCTAGAGGAGATTTAATTGAAGGAAAAATCATTTTTAAGGTTAATAAATTTCTATTGGCTATAAAGGTGTTAGGTTTGAATTTTTTTATTATATGTTGAAGTTTGGGTGTAAGGTTTTGTACATAAGGTAATGAAACGAAAGTTTTAATATTATTGTCTATCTGATTGTTATTTTGGGTTGTTCGTGTGATATTATTGATATTATTGGTGTTTGTATTGAAAAGTAATCTATTAACAAACTTTTTGGGATAATTGTTATTAATTAAGATTTCTCTAAATTTTATAAAATTTTTATATTTTAAGGAAGGGTGAGATATCCTTTCAATTCTATTTTTTAGTCCTTTAATAACATTTATCTTCATTTTAAGTGGATGGTATGAAAAAAAGTTTAGGTATCTGCCTGACGACATAGGTTTTTGATACCAATCAGTTATTAGTACATTGTTTTCAGTTTTTATGATTTTGGTATCAAGGAAAGCGATGCTATTATTTTCTTCTTTCTCTATAGTAAATTGTAAGTATGGATTATAGCTATTGAAAACATTAATAATCTCATTTTCACTATCTTTAGGTATAGCGCAAATTATGTCGTCAACAAATTTTTTTTATAAATGGTAACTCAAAAGAAAGTTTTGGTATGCAGATGGTAAGCAAATCATCCATTATGTATTGTGCAACAATTGGTGATAAGCTGCTTCCCATCATGTACATTAACTTCATAATATTATATATGTCAATTATAGGGTCCTGAAGAAGTTTTAAACAATAAAACGAAAGCTTGACCATCTAAAAAGGGTTTTTATTATAGAATTGACTGCAATCCCAAAAAACTTTATAAATAAATATATATATATATATATATATATATTGTTGTGATCTGACTACAGTCAAAAAAAAAAATTAATGCGCCGGCTGAGCTACATATAGCAAGAAACTACAGGATCTTTTAAAATTGTAAAGGTTCGTGCAATTAAATTATCTCTCCGCAACACCTCTGTAATAACTTATAAGCTACAAAAATTATTATTTTTTTTTATAATAAAAATTTTGTTATGAATTATTGACCACTTACATTTCACATTGACATTAGCTCCAAGATAATCCCCCTTTTGGTAAGTACTCCCAATTTAAATTTTTCTTCGTGTCACTTCTTCAGGATTTGAAAACAATCAACCCCAGCACTTTTATTTATTAACCTCATCCACTTTTCCTCGCATCATCACATAACTTTTACACTAGCTTCGTAGCACAATAACATCCTCAGCACTACACCTTCAACCAGTAAAACTACTTCTTACATCAACTAATCTTTAGTATTTAATTTACTAACAAATTAATCATTCACTTTTATTAATATCTTTCTTGCATGCATGTCTTTTCTGTTCGACGTGCACCGCCTATCTCCCTACATTATCCTTTTTAAACACTCCATACATTTTGATAAGAATTTTCATTTTATTGTATTTTTATTATTTTTATGGGTCAACAACCAAATTATAAAGAGGAAATTTAATTTACAACAATTTAACCAAAACAATGCAAAATACCCTTTTTACATAAATAATGCAATCAATAACCATATACTCTCTACAAAACTATTTAAATTAAATATGATAATTTCTTAAATTTTTATTAAAACAAAAATGCTACCAGAGCTTATAATTTAATGCTTTTATCAACATGTCTGCCTTTGTAATCATAATACTAAATAAATGCTTGCTTTGCTATGATCAAAACAGCTTTTAAATATTATAGTAAAAATTTTAAAATAAACTTTTATATCATACGAGGTACACTCAATAATAAATCACACAAAACTATTTCTGCCACCTTAATTTTATTTTAAAACTGATTTTGAAAAAAAAAATAAACAACTTCATCAAAGTTTTATTATTTGTATAAACCTAACCAAACAAATAATACAACATTTTCCCCTTCAACTTTTTACACTTATTTACAGATTTTAATATGGAAATAAATTGAAAAGTTCACCATTTGATATATGATAATTAATTTTTTTATGTTTTTAACCTTATTTAATTTGATTATTCCCTTTTTTATATACACCTATTTACATATTATTAAATACGGAAAATAATTAACAAGTTCCCTACTTGATATGTTATAATTATTTATTGTTTCTATTCTTATTTAATTTTTTCTTAACTCTACCTAACAAATTCCCTATCTTGAGTACAAAATTTCTTGCTATCAAGGCTTCATCAATAATTAAATTTTTATATTCTTTTAACCTGTTGTAAATCTCTTGCTTGTATCGTTCTTGTTCTTCCAGCTTCTCACTTATTTCTCCCTCCATATCTTTGAATTCTTCTTTCGTTTTATTCTCATACCGTCCATTTCTACTTATCATGTTTAACCCTCTAGCTTCCCCTTCAGACTCTTGCAGTATCCAGTTCAATATTTTTCCTCTTACCCTAATCACTTTCTTTTCGCACTCTAGTTCCATCTTAAACGCTTCTAATACATCCATTCCTTGATCCCCTATTCTTGTTTCTGCTTCTACTACCTTGTTTATATTCGTAAATTTTTTATTGTTTGCTTCTATGCCCTGTACTACTTCTCCCTTAACTATTTCAATTCTCTGTTTTATTTCTTCTTCCATATTATTCTTTATCTCGTTCTCTTTCTCTTTCATTACATTATTTCCGTCCTCCTTGCTTACTTCGTTCTTCATTTCTAATATTTTATTACCTTCTGCGTCTTCATTAACTTTTTCTGCTTGTTCTAATACTTGATTCACTTCTTTCTTATTCTCTTGAATCTTTATATCATTACTTTTTTTAAAATCCTCTCTAGCTCTTTCAAAATTTCCCTGGGTTTCCATATTATTTTCTTTAATTTCCATCGTAACTTCCTCCAGTTCATTTATCACCAAATCACTTTTCTCATCCATTCGTTCGAAACTTTCTTCCATTCGTTTAAAATTTTCATCAATTCTTTTAAAACCTTTTTTCATATCTTCCATCATTTCTTTGAACATTAACATCATTTTATCTTCCATTGATAATTTCTGCTCTAAAATCAGCGTTTTATCCCCTTCTTTGTCTTCGAATCCTTCTACGATCATATCCGCGAATGGAAATTCTTCTGCCATTTTTATTTCTCTCTCTAGCTTCTTTCTGCAACGATTTATTATTTTCTTTTTTCTCCAAATTTTTGCATATGTTCTTTAGTGACGTCATACAACCTATCCCCTTACGTATTTTCCTATCGTATCTATCCCTATTCAATAAACAAAACCTTTTCCCTTTTTTAATTCTACATAAATATTTTATATTCTCAACAAAAGAAATCTAAATATTTTATCATTTGACCTTTGAGTCCCAAAATTTATTTTAAATTCCACAAACAAATTCCTTTCAACTCTTATCTACCAGAACAGAAATTCTTAAAAAAAAATATTATAAGGTTAACTTTGTTCCTAACTATTAATTCCTCTCTTTTCAATAAAATTGTTGCATTAATTAGTCAACTCCAAATTGATGGTAGCCAAAACGGTGTGCAACTAATTAATAAGTCCTACCACGTAAGTCAAAATATGTAGTTGCCAAAAATGTTACATTGCCCAACCACGTTGGAGCGCCAAAATGTTGCATTGCCCCACGTTGGGCGCCAAAATGTTGTGATCTGACTACAGTCAAAAAAAAAAAATTAATGCGCCGGCTGAGCTACATATAGCAAGAAACTACAGGATCTTTTAAAATTGTAAAGGTTCGTGCAATTAAATTATCTCTCCGCAACACCTCTGTAATAACTTATAAGCTACAAAAATTATTAAACAAGAATTATTTTTTTTTATAATAAAAATTTTGTTATGAATTATTGACCACTTACATTTCACATTGACATTAGCTCCAAGATAATCCCCCTTTTGGTAAGTACTCCCAATTTAAATTTTTCTTCGTGTCACTTCTTCAGGATTTGAAAACAATCAACCCCAGCACTTTTATTTATTAACCTCATCCACTTTTCCTCGCATCATCACATAACTTTTACACTAGCTTCGTAGCACAATAACATCCTCAGCACTACACCTTCAACCAGTAAAACTACTTCTTACATCAACTAATCTTTAGTATTTAATTTACTAACAAATTAATCATTCACTTTTATTAATATCTTTCTTGCATGCATGTCTTTTCTGTTCGACGTGCACCGCCTATCTCCCTACATTATCCATTTTAAACACTCCATACATTTTGATAAGAATTTTCATTTTATTGTATTTTTATTATTTTTATGGGTCAACAACCAAATTATAAAGAGGAAATTTAATTTACAACAATTTAACCAAAACAATGCAAAATACCCTTTTTACATAAATAATGCAATCAATAACCATATACTCTCTACAAAACTATTTAAATTAAATATGATAATTTCTTAAATTTTTATTAAAACAAAAATGCTACCAGAGCTTATAATTTAATGCTTTTATCAACATGTCTGCCTTTGTAATCATAATACTAAATAAATGCTTGCTTTGCTATGATCAAAACAGCTTTTAAATATTATAGTAAAAATTTTAAAATAAACTTTTATATCATACGAGGTACACTCAATAATAAATCACACAAAACTATTTCTGCCACCTTAATTTTATTTTAAAACTGATTTTGAAAAAAAAATAAACAACTTCATCAAAGTTTTATTATTTGTATAAACCTAACCAAACAAATAATACAACAATATATATATATATATATATATATATATATATATATATATATATATATATATATATATATATATATATATATATATATTGATAAAGGGTACCTTGTCACCTCCAAAGTAGATACCCAGCATACGTTGTCACCTCATATATAACGTTGTGACCTCCGTTTTCGGAGGTCACAACGTTTTGCCCTGTTTTCGACTGTATAAGCATATAGATGGTGTTAGAAACCCAAATTCAAATTTTTGTCTGGAGGTGATAACGTCATACTTATACTCACAAAATTAATTTTTAGTTCAGCTGTAGATCGCTGGCGTTGCCGTCGCTGTTAGTTGTATAATTGCCAATACGATGTCACCTCCGCCTGTATATGTTGTTTTTTGTATCATGTACGGTACGTTGCAGGCTCCACACATTGGCAACGTTGTGTACAAGACCTAAACCACTCAGGTATATAGAATTCCATCGAAACCAGTACCCCTGGCGTAGTTTCGGCCATTTCACGCTACCTGAATTTTTACAGACACTTTTTGGGTATAGTAGCAGCATTTAAATAAATATTTGTAAACTACTCAGAAAATTTAAGGGATCTCTTGAATTGTACGTCATTTTTAAATAGTTAATGATACTTAAGAACAATAAAATAATAATTTCTATTTCATTTAAAAAGTTTTGAATTGAAAACGACTTTCTTTGATATATGAAAAAAATTAAATAGGAAATACGTTTTAGTCGTAATTATGTATAAATAAAAAATTCATCTTTTTACAAAATGATCATTTCGGATTTACTGGATTATTATTATTTGATTATTATTTTAGGAATTGTCATATGACATATGATATATTCATTCTCGCATCCACAAAGAAAGATTTAAAATCTTTAAAATCTTCAATATTTTTAGTATTACAATTAATATAATAATTAATATAATTTTCAAAGAAAAATAATTTTACTAAGCAAAATAATGTAACATTTGGTATGTAGTTTGCAAATTTCACCAAATTACCCGGTTAATAAAGTTTTCATTGACATTCTAACTATGTTTACATTTGATGAAGGAAAGCATAAGTCTGAAATACTCATTTTGTAATATATATTATGTAATTAGGAGATCAAGCGATATTTTAAATCCAAGATGTTTAACGCCGAGGCGCCAGCCGAGGCGTTATAACATCTTCGAGGATTTAAAGAAGCTTGATCTCCGTATTGCATAAGTTGTTTTATTTTATTTCGTATTTCAATCCTAATTTCTCCCTTTTAAAATCCATCCGAATTTATTGTATAAAGAAGCAAGTTGCCTTGTCTGTGTCATCATACGCGTAACTAAGGAGATAAAAAGCAGCATGCATGCATGCATGTGGCTATAATGCAACATCAAATTATTTACGTTGCCAACAACAACGGAGATCAAGAACGTCTTGAACTCCGGTATCATTGACAACGGAGATCAAGATATACTTTATATTACTAATTGTGGTATATAAAGAATTGTTTGAAATACGAAATGAAATAAAAAATATTAACTGTTTATATTTTTACATAATTACGACTAAAACATATTTTCTATTAAATTCCATATTGTAGCGGAAAATAAAACCTTACGTCATAATCTTGACATGAAGCTTTACGTACTGAAAGGCTTAAACAAACGTCAGTTTAACATAAAGTGTCGTATTTTTATTATTAGTATAGTCAATTTTTGCATTAAGTTCTTATTTTTTACTATCTAAAGATAGAGACTTCAAATCTTTTCTAATGCCTTTAGTACTGGACCAATATAAAATGTAATACGTTTAATATGGGGGCACGCCCCCCTGGTGTTTGAGACCCCCATTTTGTACCCCTGATTTAATAACGCAACCAAATTGAGCAAAGTTGTGTTGGGAGTGTTCTTGGGGTCGCTGATTATGAATCCAATGAGAAAATTAAAAAATTCAAATAGCAGACCCAAAATGGCGGCTCTAAAATAACGGCCTTTGATATTGAGAATGCGATTTACGCCATTTCTATTGATTCTAGAGAGAAATTCAAAGAATCAAAAAGTGTTTATAATGTGATTTTGCAAAGGACTACGCTATTTTGGTTACCTTATTATGTAACCCCTTCGCTCTGCCCTAGTAGTAGAGTCAATTTCTGCATTAAGTTCTTATTTTTTATTATCTAAAGATAGAGACTTGAAATCTTTTGTAATGCCTTCAGTACTAGACCAATATCAAATGTAATATGTTTAAGATAGGGACACGCCCCCTCGGGGGGTTGAAATCCCCATTTTAAACTCCCAATTTAACAACTCGGGAAGTTTTCAACTAAGTTGAGCAAAAACTATGTTGGAGGGAGCTGTGAGGTCGTTGATTATGAATCAAATAAGAAAATCACAAAATTCAAAATGGCGGACACAAAATGGCGGTATTTTAGATTGAAAATGCGATTTACGCCGGTCCTATTGATTTTAGAGAAAAATGAGAAAAGCCAGAAAGTGTTTATAATGTGATTCTGCATAGGAATACATAATTCCGGTTACCTTATTATGTAACCCCTTCACTCTCCCCTACCGAGATGCCCACTAGGGTTGATTGAAGGGGGTTACATAATAAGGTAACCAAAATAGTGTATTCCTATGCAAGATTACATTCTAAACACTTTTTGACTCTTTGGATTTTTCTCTAAAATCAATAGAAACGGGCGTAAATCGCGTTTTCAATCTCAAATACCGCCATTTTGAGTTCGCCATTTTGTATTTCTTAATTTTCTCATTGGACTCATAATCAGGAACACCAAAACCCGCCCCAACATGAATTTCACTCAAGTTAATGGAAAACTTCCCGAGTTATTAAATTGGGAGTGTAAAATGGGGGTTTCAACCCCCCGAGGGGTAAAACCGCCATTTTAAACATATTACGTTTTATATTGGTTCAGTACTGAAGGCATTAGAAAAGATCTCAAGTCTCTATCTTTAGATAGTAAAAAATAGGAACTTATGCAAAATTGAAAATTCTAAAATCAATAGAAACGGCGTAAATCGCATTCTGAATCTCAAAGGCCGTTATTTTAGGACCGCCATTTTGAATTTTTCAATTTTCTCATTAGATTCATAATCAGTGACTCCAAGAACCCTCTCAACATAAATTTCGCTCAATTTGGTTGCGTTATTAAATTAAGGGTACAAAATGGGGGCCTCAACCACTAGGGGGGCGTGCCCCCATTTTAAACATAGTACATTTTATACTGGTCCAGTACTGAAGGCATTACAGAAGATTTCAAGTCTCTATCTTTAGATAGTAAAAAATAAGAACTTAGGCATGTTTTTTACAAAAATTTACTCTACTATATAGAATGACTAGGTTATTATAAAGCAGGGGATGAATGAACTTTCGTTCAAAGAGAAAAAATTGCAACACATGAAAAAAACGTTATAGGTCCTGTAAATGATTCTCCTTAGTTATCGTTTCAAGATTTCAGACGCGACTTCTGTCTTCCTTCAGAGATCAAACTCGTTCTGTAAAGTTTCATTGCCGGATTTATAACATAAATAACTATAAATCAAAAATGTTTCTTTTTATAACATTCTATTCGTAAAAAAAATCCTATACTAACATCCTATCCTATTCGTTTGTTGGCGAAGGAAATGGACATGAGCTCCAGATCTATGTCGCCACTGATCAAGGAAGGCCTTAGTATGAGGACTGGACACTTGTGAACAGCTCGACATAATGAAATAAGAAGAGTTGGAGACAAGTCTCATTTGCAGAGATAGGTGAAAAATTTTCATCGCCGAATCTTGTTTCCCTGCATTTTATATTTGGATTTAGGATTGATGAATTATGATTACAATTAAAGTAATTGTCAAACAATCCACATACTTGATTTGGGAAACCCGTTTGCACATCGCAGCTAGGATGCGTGAACTCTCCTAAAGTCATTCTAGATTCCTTATAGGAATCGAGCCCAATTAAGTAAAATACTTGTATTTACTCTATAGCGGAGTTGTTCACATGATAAGATTATTATTTATTTATTATTTAGGCGGAGTTATTTATCGCTCGTAAATAGCAACAAACAAAGTCACTTTAAATCCAAATAAAACATACTATTTTTTCCACTAGGGTAAAAGTGCCTCCTCTCTATGATTAGAAGTTTAGTCTAGCAATACCAACAATTTTTTATTAGAAGAAAAAAAATTAAAACAAAGGTCTTTGAATAAACCCCAGCGTGGCTGAATACTGGACAGTCAAATGTCGTTTTCTCGACATTGATCCAAGTGTAGGCGAATTTTCAGATATCGAATCTTGGTTCTCTAACTCATGTTTAATATGTATTTATTTTTAAGCGTTTTATATGTATAAATGACGATGTACTTCAAACAATATTATTGCTTGGGTGATTGTTAAATCTAAGACGGCTGTGAAAACTGCTGCAGCGCTATATTTCCAGCGGTGTGTTGGACGCACCGATTTTCACCCACCTTTCAAGCAATTTTCAGATTCTGAGTCTCGGTTGTTTAATTGTCACTCGAGGGTTAATCAACAACCTGATACTAATTTTCGGTTTACTAAACGTTGTACAAGTCGGAGCCAATGTTCAGAAACCGAATCAGGGTTCCTTACAACTTGCCCAAGCTTCAGCCAATTTTCACCCGTTAGGTCAATGCCAGTTACCCATAGAATATACTTAAGTCAAATATCAGATACTATTTCGCTAATTTGCTTTAGCTAGTCTAAGTCAATCTCTACATATCAAGTGCCGGTTACATACTTATCACCCAAAACCTTAGCCAACTTTGAATCTTAGGTTCGCTAAACTAACTCCAGTTTTAGCAATCTTCAAAATTCAAAATCTTGGTTTCTTACCCTTCGGCTAAGGTTGGGTCAATATTCATATTATATTTTGCTAAATTTCTGTAAATGTGGTTTATTGTAAAGATGGATTAGTGGTTGCTAACCTACTAAATTTTTATGAACTTAAACTTACACTGGCAAGACTAAACTGTAAACTATATTGTCTTACCGACTGTACATATGTATTTGCACAAGAAGACGTACACTATGAAAGTGTTAGGTTTGTACGGTCTCAATATGTGTTGAGAGTCTAAGACATTAATCATTTATACGAATTTTCGATTTCTTCGTATTTATTTTGTTAATGAACATTTTATATCCAACACAAAAATTGACTTTGCATTCAGTTACGGCGAAACAGTAATGGTAGACTTCGTTGCTTGTTTGCACTAGCATTCATTAAAGGAAAAGGATTGTGTAATAGTTGCTTTGTTTCTCAATTACCAGCCTTGGTACTACATTAACATTCAAGATCGGTCCAAGACTAACTTTAGTTTTATTGCGATATCGGTGTCATTTATTGTCCAAAACATTGCATAACGTATTGGTTTTAGCCAATAACAACCAATATTGGGTAACTCTGATCTTTCCATGTCTGAGACCAAGCTTGGTATCAAATTATCATCCCTACTTTAGTCTAGCAGTGGGCCATTTTCGGATATTAAGGTTGTGCCAAGGTTAATAAAACATTGTTTCAAACAAAAGCTTATAGTGGTATTTTGTTTTAAATGGAGAGCCGCGATTGCTAACATAATTAAGCGTCAAATAAACTGCCACTTTTAATTCTGATAACGCAATATACCTACTATTTATCTATGGTTTATACAATGTTATCAAAAAAGACTACATTAAGTTAAACCTGTCTTTAATGTGGACTTAAAGTACACGTTCCATAAAACGTACATGTTTTGTCGTTAGTAAGTGCTTTATTTAAAACATAAGATAAAACAAATTTAAAAGAGGTAGGTACATGTATAACAGTGTAACATACGTATTCTGTATTTCGTTAGATCAACAAATGCTGGAAAAAATGTCTTAAGCAAAAATTCTATAAAAATGTTGATTAATTTGTTGTGTTTCGATTTGTTTTAATCTTAATAAAGTTGGTAACTCTTTTTGTTAATCAAATCACGGGAAATTCAATGGTCCTACATGATACGTGCGTGACTTCGGAAACAACAAGCATTTGTTGTAAAAAACAATATTTAATTTGTTTATATTAAACTCTTATCGAGTTTAGTAAAAATTAAAAGAGTATCTGCCCTTATTTCAATCGAAATGGAATCTGGATAAAAGCATATTCAATTTAACCGTTATTCCCGAGATTAAAAGAAACTTTATAGAATATTATATTTATACAAATACTACGTTACATAACTGATTTATGTCTAATACATCTAAATTTCAAAAATGTGCTATACTAATTATACGCAATATTGGTACTGGTTGCGTTCTTATTGACTTTTATTGACAATAACAAAAGAATTCCCTTTTTCTGTTTTTTTTTATATTTTTAATTCATTATAGAAAGAAATCTCTTTCTAATATATCACCGATCTAAGTATTTCTAATCAAATTACTAAAGTTTTCATTTAAAAAATACAACTTTATGAAGTAAACCATAAATCAATGATTATAATTAGAAAAGCCTTATTCAACTAGTCAGTGCTACTCATAAAGACGCTTTAATAGTGTCGAAACTGCTTTTTAATATCTTTAATAACAATTCATAAGAAATACCAAAACGACAATTTCCTATAACTCAAAAAATAAAAAATAAGTAAATCGAGAATGCTCGCTTGTTTTCTTTTGTTATCTGGCCACTAAAATGTCCTCGGCGAGCAATTTAAACCACCCGATTTCAACATCTGGAGACCCACAAGAGAACCTTTTTATGAAATGTGCATCTATGGAATGTGGAGTCAACGCTCTGTATATATAACTGCACATAACGGTGGTATCTTCTGACCTCCGAACACTTGGCAGCGCTGCTGGAGGTAACAGCGAACTATAAGTATCTTCTTATATATAAATTTTGGAGGTCGGTTCGTATCTTCTGTATACTCTATATATGACAAAATAAAACAAGGGAAATAACTTCCCCTTTCTTGAGATTCGGATTCTAGAGGTTCCCCTCATCACAAATATAACAAATTTTTAGCAATATATCCACGGGAATACCCGGAAGTCAGGCCGTCTCCTCTGTATGACGGTGGTGACAGCTTAACAGGCATCAATATATATATATATATATATATATATATATATATATATATTGATGCCTGTTAAGCTGTCACCTCCGTCAGACAGAGGAGACGGCCTGACTTCCGGGTATTCCCGTGGATATATTGCTAAAAATTTGTTATATTTGTGATGAGGGGAACCTCTAGAATCCGAATCTCAAGAAAGGGGAAGTTATTTCCCTTGTTTTATTTTGTCATATATAGAGTATACAGAAGATACGAACCGACCTCCAAAATTTATATATAAGAAGATACTTATAGTTCGCTGTTACCTCCAGCAGCGCTGCCAAGTGTTCGGAGGTCAGAAGATACCACCGTTATGTGCAGTTATATATACAGAGCGTTGACTCCACATTCCATAGATGCACATTTCATAAAAAGGTTCTCTTGTGGGTCTCCAGATGTTGAAATCGGGTGGTTTAAATTGCTCGCCGAGGACATTTTAGTGGCCAGATAACAAAAGAAAACAAGCGAGCATTCTCGATTTACTTATTTTTTATTTTTTGAGTTATAGGAAATTGTCGTTTTGGTATTTCTTATGAATTGTTATTAAAGATATTAAAAAGCAGTTTCGACACTATTAAAGCGTCTTTATGAGTAGCACTGACTAGTTGAATAAGGCTTTTCTAATTATAATCATTGATTTATGGTTTACTTCATAAAGTTGTATTTTTTAAATGAAAACTTTAGTAATTTGATTAGAAATACTTAGATCGGTGATATATTAGAAAGAGATTTCTTTCTATAATGAATTAAAAATATAAAAAAAAACAGAAAAAGGGAATTCTTTTGTTATTGTCAATAAAAGTCAATAAGAACGCAACCAGTACCAATATTGCGTATAATTAGTATAGCACATTTTTGAAATTTAGATGTATTAGACATAAATCAGTTATGTAACGTAGTATTTGTATAAATATAATATTCTATAAAGTTTCTTTTAATCTCGGGAATAACGGTTAAATTGAATATGCTTTTATCCAGATTCCATTTCGATTGAAATAAAGGCAGATACTCTTTTAATTTTTACTAAACTCGATAAGAGTTTAATATAAACAAATTAAATATTGTTTTTTACAACAAATGCTTGTTGTTTCCGAAGTCACGCACGTATCATGTAGGACCATTGAATTTCCCGTGATTTGATTAACAAAAAGAGTTACCAACTTTATTAAGATTAAAACAAATCGAAACACAACAAATTAATCAACATTTTTATAGAATTTTTGCTTAAGACATTTTTTCCAGCATTTGTTGATCTAACGAAATACAGAATACGTATGTTACACTGTTATACATGTACCTACCTCTTGTAAATTTGTTTTATCTTATGTTTTAAATAAAGCACTTACTAACGACAAAACATGTACGTTTTATGGAACGTGTACTTTAAGTCCACATTAAAGACAGGTTTAACTTAATTTAGTCTTTTTTGATAACATTGTATAAAGCATAGATAAATAGTAGGTATATTGCGTTATCAGAATTAAAAGTGGCAGTTTATTTGACGCTTAATTATGTTAGCAATCGCGGCTCTCCATTTAAAACAAAATACCACTATAAGCTTTTGTTTGAAACAATGTTTATCAACCTTGGCACAACCTTAATATCCGAAAATGGCCTACTGCTAGACTAAAGTAGGGATGATAATTTGATACCAAGCTTGGTCTCAGACATGGAAAGATCAGAGTTACCCAATATTGGATGTTATTGGCTAAAACCTATACGTTATGCAATGTTTTGGACAATAAATGACACCGATATTGCAATAAAACTAAAGTTAGTCTTGGACCGATCTTGAATGTTAATGTAGTACCAAGGCTGGTAATTTAGAAACAAAGCAACTATTACACAATTCTTTTCCTTTAATGAATGCTAGTGCAAACAAGCAACGAAGTCTACCATTACTGTTTCGCCGTAACTGAATGCAAAGTCAATTTTTGTGTTGGATATAAAATGTTCATTAACAAAATAAATACGAAGAAATCGAAAATTCGTATAAATGATTAATGTCTTAGACTCTCAACACATATTGAGACCGTACAAACCTAACACTTTCATAGTGTACGTCTTCTTGTGCAAATATATATGTACAGTCGGTAAGTCAATATAGTTTACACTTTAGTCTTGCCAGTGTAAGTTTAAGTTCATAAAAATTCAGTAGGTTAGCAACCACTAATCCATCTTTACAATAAACCACATTTACAGAAATCTAGCAAAATATAATATGAATATTGACCCAACCTTAGCCGAAGGGTAAGAAACCAAGATTTTGAATTTTGAAGATTGCTAAAACTGGAGTTAGTTTAGCGAACCTAAGATTCAAAGTTGGCTAAGGTTTTGGGTGATAAGTATGTAACCGGCAGTTGATATGTAGAGATTGACTAAGACTAGCTAAAGCAAATTAGCGAAATAGTATCTGATATTTGACTTCAGTATATTCTATGGGTAACTGGCATTGACCTAACGGGTGAAAATTGGCTGAAGCTTGGGCAAGTCGTAAGGAACCCTGATTCGGTTTCTGAACATTGGCTCCGACTTGTACAACGTTTAGTGAACCGAAAATTAGTATCAGGTTGTTGATTAACCCTCGAGTGACAATTAAACAACCGAGACTCAGAATCTGAAAATTGCTTGAAACGTGGGTGAGAATTGGTGCGTCCAACACACCGCTGGAAATATAGCGCTGCAGCAGCTTTCACAGCCGTCTTAGATTTAACAATCACTCAAGCAATAATATTGTTTGAAGTACATCATCATTTTATACATATACATACAAAACGCTTAAAAATAAATACATATTAAACATGAGTTAGAGAACCAAGATTCGATATCTGAAAATTCGCCTACACTTGGATCAATGACGAGAAAATGACATTTGACTGTCCAGTATTCAGCCACGCTGGGGTTTATTCAAAGACCTTTGTTTTAATTTTTTTTCTTCTAATAAAAAATTGTTGGTATTGCTAGACTAAACTTCTAACCATAGTGAGGAGGTACTTTTACCCTAGTGGAAAAAAATAGTATGTATTATTTGGATTTAAAGTGACTTTGTTTGTTGCTATTTACGAGCGATAAATAACTCCGCCTAAATAATAGATAAATAATAATCTTATCATGTGAACAACTCCGCTATAGGGTAAATACAAGTACTTTACTTAATTGGGCTCGATTCCTATAAGGAATCTAGAATGACTTTAGGAGAGCTCACGCATCCTAGCTGCGATGTGCAAACGGGTTTTCCAAATCAACTACGTATGTGGATTGTTTGACAATTACTTTAATTGTCATCATAATGCATCAATCCTAAATCCAAATATAAAATGCAGGGAGACAGGATTGGGCGATGAAGATTTTTCACCTATCTCTGCAAATGAGACTTGATTCCAACTCTTCTTATTTCATTATGTCGAGCTGTTAACAAGTGTCTAGTCCTCATACTAAGGTCTTCCTTGATCAGTGGCGACATAGATCTGGAGCTCATGTCCATTTCCTTCGCCAACAAACGAATAGGATAGGATGTTAGTACAGGATCTTTTTACGAATAGAATGTTATAAAAAGAAACATTTTTGATTTATAGTTATTTATGTTATAAATCCGGCAATGAAACTTTACAGAACGAGTTTGATCTCTGACGGAAGACAGAAGTCGCGTCTGAAATCTTGAAACGATAACTAAGGAGAATCATTTACAGGACCTATAACGTTTTTTTTCATGTGTTGCAATTTTTTCTCTTTGAACGAAAGTTCATTCATCCCCTGCTTTATAATAATCTAGTCATACTATATAGTAGAGTAAATTTTTGCAAAACACATGCCTAAGTTCTTATTTTTTTACTATCTAAAGATAGAGACTTGAGGTCTTTTGTAATGCCTTCAGTACTGAACCAACATAAAATGTAATATGTTTAAAATGGGAGTTTTAACCCTCGGGGGGTTGAAACCCCCATTTTACACTCCCAATTTAATAACTCGGGAAGTTTTCCATTAACTTGAGTGAAATTCATGTTGGGGGTTTTTGGTGTTCCTGATTATGAGTCCAATGAGAAAATTAAGAAATACAAAATGGCGAACTCAAAATGGCGGTATTTGAGATTGAAAATGCGATTTACGCCCATGTTTCTATTGATTTTAGAGAAAAATCCAGAGTCAAAAAGTGTTTAGAATATAATCTTGCATAGGAATACACTATTTTGGTTGCCTTATTATGTAACCCCTTCAATCAACCCTAGTGGTCTTCTCAGTAGGGGAGAGTGAAGGGGTTACACAATAAGGTAACCGGAATTATGTATTCCTATGCAGAATCACATTCTAAACACTTTCTGGCTTTTTTCATTTTTCTCTAAAATCAATAGAACCGGCGTAAATCGCATTTTCAATCTAAAATACCGCTATCTTGTGTCCGCCATTTTGAATATTGTGATTTTCTTATTTGATTCATAATCAGCGACCTCACAGCTCCCTCCAACATAGTTTTTGCTCAACTTGGTTGAAAACTTCCCGAGTTATTAAATTGGGAGTTTAAAATGGGGATTTCAACCCCCCGAGGGGGCGTGTCCCTATTTTAAACATATTACATTTGATATTGGTCTAATACTGAAGGCATTACAAAAGATTTCAAGTCTCTATCTTTAGATAGTAAAAAATAAGAACTTAATGCAGAAATTGACTCTACTACTAGGGCAGAGCGAAGGGGTTACATAATAAGGTAACCAAAATAGCGTAGTCCTTTGCAAAATAACATTATAAACACTTTTTGATTCTTTGAATTTCTCTATAGAATCAATAGAAATGGCGTAAATCGCATTCTCAATATCAAAGGCCGTTATTTTAGGGCCGCCATTTTGGGTCTGCTATTTGAATTTTTTAATTTTCTCATTGGATTCATAATCAGCGACCCCAAGAACACTCCCAACATAAACTTTGCTCAATTTGGTTGCGTTATTAAATCAGTGGTACAAAATGAGGATCTCAGCCACCAGGGGAGGCGTGCCCCCATATTAAACATATTACATTTTATATTGGTCCAGTACTAAAGGCATTAGAAAAGATTTCAAGTCTCTATCTTTAGATAGTAAAAAATAAGAACTTAATGCAAAAATTGACTATACTAATAATAAAAATGCGACACTTTATGTTAAACTAACGTTTGTTTAAGCCTTTCAGTACCGTAAAGCTTTATGTCAAGATTATGACGTAAGGTTTTATTTTCCGCTACATATGGAATTTAATAGAAAATATGTTTTAGTCGTAATTATGTAAAAATATAAACAGTTAATATTTTTTACAAAATGAGTATTTCAGATTTATTCTTTCCTTCATCAGATGTAAACATAGTTAGAATGTCAATGAAAACTTTATTAACCGGGTAATTTGGTGAAATTTGCAAACTACATACCAAATGTTACATTATTTTGCTTAGTAAAATTATTTTTCTTTGAAAATTTATTAATTGCAATACTAATGAATTTAATAATTGAAGATTTTAATAGTTATTTATTTAACAAGAACGAAAAGTGAATCTTTAAAGTATGAATAAGTTGTTTTCGGCCGAGGTCTTTAGCCGAGGCTGAAATTACTTGTGAATACTTTAAAGACACTTTTCGTTCGAAGTAAATACAAAACTTTATTTCATACTGGACTGTTACCGTATTGAATTAGTACGAATCAAAAATTTGAGATTTCTAAGTAATCTGTAATAATTAAAGTGCGCGTTGAGTAATTTCTATATAATAAATTAAATTCGTTACCATAGAAACAATTGACGTAAAATTTTAACGTACTAGGACTTTAATATTTTACTTTAAAGTACTAGTACTTTAAAGTAAAATAGGACTTTAATATTTTACTTTAAAGTACTAGGACTTTAATATTTTACTTTAAAGTCCTAGTACTTTAAAGATGCATTTTTCGTACTATAAATGATCCGAAAAACGTCAAATTATGAACGGGTATGAAATAAAGATTTTAAATCTTTCTTTGTGGATGCGAGAATGAATATATCATATGTCATATGACAATTCCTAAAATAATAATCAAATAATAATAATCCAATAAATTCCAAATGATCATTTTGTAAAAAGATGAATTTTTTATTTATACATAATTACGACTAAAACTTATTTCCTATTTAATTTTTTTCATATCTCAAAGAAAGTCGTTTTCAATTCAAAACTTTTTAAATGAAATAGAAATTATTATTTTATTGTTCTTAAGTATCATTAACTATTTAAAAATGACGTACAATTCAAGAGATCCCTTAAATTTTCTGAGTAGCTTACAAATATTTATTTAAATGCTGCTACTATACCCAAAAAGTGTCTGTAAAAATTCAGGTAGCGTGAAATGGCCGAAACTACGCCAGGGGTACTGGTTTCGATGGAATTCTATATACCTGAGTGGTTTAGGTCTTGTACACAACGTTGCCAATGTGCGGAGCCTGCAACGTACCGTACATGATACAAAAAACAACATATACAGGCGGAGGTGACATCGTATTGGCAATTATACAACTAAGAGCGACGGCAACGCCAGCGATCTACAGCTGAACTAAAAATTAAATTTGTGAGTATAAGTGTGACGTTATCACCTCCAGACAAAAATTTGAATTTAGGCTTCTAACACCATCTATATGCTTAAACAGTCGAAAACAGGGCAAAACGTTGTCACCTCCGAAAACGGAGGTCACAACGTTATATATGAGGTGACAACGTACGCTGGTTACCTACTTTGGAGGTGACAAGGTACCCTTTATCAATATATATATATATATATATATATATATATATATATATATATATATATATATATATAAATACTGATCTACCCTCGTATATATATATATATATATATATATATATATATATATATATATATATATATATATATATATATATATAAAATATTTGCGTTTTATTAAAAATAAAACAACAGTTTTCTTTTGCTGTAAAACACATAAGTTTAAAAACATATAAGTTTAAACCATTTCTTGGGTATAAGCAGCAATTAAAATAATAATCAAAATAATGATTATAATAATATTTGAGAGGTACAGAATTTCAAACAAAACACCCCTAGACAATTGTTTCGCCCTTTCTTTGGGCTCCTCAGTAGGGGAGGCTTTGTCTGAAACCCTATACCTCTCAAATCCGTTTCTTGTTTATATGTAAATACCGAATTTACATTAATAGCAACATTTAATACTGGAGACATCTATAAGATGCCATCCAAACTTCCATTTAACCCGGAAGTAGATATAAAATATTTGCGTTTTATTAAAAATAAAACAACAGTTTTCTTTTGCTGTAAAACACATAAGTTTAAAAACATATAAGTTTAAACCATTTCTTGGGTATAAGCAGCAATTAAAATAATAATCAAAATAATGATTATAATAATATTTGAGAGGTACAGAATTTCAAACAAAACACCCCTAGACAATTGTTTCGCCCTTTCTTTGGGCTCCTCAGTAGGGGAGGCTTTGTCTGAAACCCTGTACCTCTCAAATCCGTTGCTTGTTTATATGTAAATACCGAATTTACATTAATAGCAACATTTAATACTGGAGACATCTATAAGATGCCATCCAAACTTCCATTTAACCCGGAAGTAGATATAAAATATTTGCGTTTTATTAAAAATAAAACAACAGTTTTCTTTTGCTGTAAAACACATAAGTTTAAAAACATATAAGTTTAAACCATTTCTTGGGTATAAGCAGCAATTAAAATAATAATCAAAATAATGATTATAATAATATTTGAGAGGTACAGAATTTCAAACAAAACACCCCTAGAACATTCCTTCTGCTTCGCGTGGTTACATCGTGTAACCACGCGAAGCAGAAGGAAGTAAGAAGTGACCTGAAGATGGCAAGTGTGATCTTGCCGAAACGTCGTCAACCATTGTCTGGTTCCTCTAGGAGCCGAATAGTGAATACGCGGAGTGAAACCCGGAAAAGTGGTAAAGTATATATATATATATATATATATATATATATATATATATATATATATATATATATATATATATATATATATATATATATATATATATATATATATATATATATATATATGTATTATTGGAAATATTGGGTATTTCGGTCCTTTCTTTTTAATAAAACACTTTACAATTCCAATATTTCGGTTTTATTTAAAACCATTTTCAAGGACTAGTAAAAAGAACAATTATTAATTAAAATATAAATTAAACTAAGAATGGCAATATTAACTTACAAAATGTGTGTTAAGATTGTTAAAAAACGACCTCTTTTGAATTTATTGACAAATAAACAATTTTTGTCAAATGATGAAAAAACAAAAGTAAGAAAACAGAAGATGTAAGAATCTTAGAAAAAGTTTGAAACTAAGATAGTTGAGGTGTTTATTTGTGTTTGTTGGATTTGAATAATAAGTAGGAATATGTTGAGCTCAGGTGACTGATATCACTTCGATTGTTCATAGCTTGTTTGTCAATAGCAATGTAACACATTTCCAGAAATAATCTTTTCTTTTGCTGTCTTTCGTTATCTAAAATAATAGGGTTGTCATAGTCAATTCTGTGGTGCACTAAGTACTCATGTTAATAGACTGGACCACAGAATTGACTATGACAACCCTATTATTTTAGATAACGAAAGACAGCAAAAGAAAAGATTATTTCTGGAAATGTGTTACATTGCTATTGACAAACAAGCTATGAACAATCGAAGTGATATCAGTCACCTGAGCTCAACATATTCCTACTTATTATTCAAATCCAACAAACACAAATAAACACCTCAACTATCTTAGTTTCAAACTTTTTCTAAGATTCTTACATCTTCTGTTTTCTTACTTTTGTTTTTTCATCATTTGACAAAAATTGTTTATTTGTCAATAAATTCAAAAGAGGTCGTTTTTTAACAATCTTAACACACATTTTGTAAGTTAATATTGCCATTCTTAGTTTAATTTATATTTTAATTAATAATTGTTCTTTTTACTAGTCCTTGAAAATGGTTTTAAATAAAACCGAAATATTGGAATTGTAAAGTGTTTTATTAAAAAGAAAGGACCGAAATACCCAATATTTCCAATAATACATATATATATATACACACGGTCGTTAATACTAAAGAGAAATATATATATATATATATATATATATATATATATATATATATATATATATATTGTTGTGTATCTTACTAAGATTACTGAAATGCGCCGGCTTAGCTACTCAGAACAAGAGACAATAGACTCTTTCAGGGTCTTTTAAAATTATATAGGTTCGAAATAAATAAAATATAGTTAAACTACCGCTCTGCAACGCCTCTGTAATAACTTACGAAAAAAAATATATAAATAACTTCATTGACTTTTCGCTTTGAAAAAAAATAAAAACAATTATGGTATGGATTATTGATTACTTACACTAATGCTTATCTTGTTATCATCTCTGCACACAATCACCATTGGACGATGATTCCAGAATGATCCCCTATTTCCCTTTTTTATTTGAATGTAGAAAGAAACAGCTTCAATGTTTATGGAGCACCAACTCTGCTTTGTGAGATTTTACAGCAAGAAAAGTCTTACGGGTAAGTACCTTTTTATATTTTACTGTCACTTATATAGAATTTCTTAATTCCAATAATAACCCTATTGACAACAGAAATTCATTTTTATTTAACTTTATGATTTACACAAACACAATAACCTTTCATAAAAATTAATCAAAATTTTATAAAAATTATCAATCTTTTAATTTTCATAATTGTGATTTTATAACCCATAACTTAAAATTTAATTATAATAGTTTGATCTAGGAAATAATCATTTATATAATTATCGTTGACTTTTGTAGACTTATCATCCACTAGCACTTTTACTTTTTACTTTTATTAAAGTTTCTCAACTTTTTTTTTTCTATCACCACATATATAACTTTATCTTATATACACTCCTTTATCTTTGTAGCACAATAATATCTTCGCCACTAAATTACATGTAATTATCTTTACCTAAACTAAAATCATTTTTCATCATAAATTCATTATTCAAATGCTTTATTACAAATTATACGAGCATGTCTTTTTAACTGACTTGCACCGACTATCTATTTTTATCCTTTTTAAACTCCAACATTTTTGATAACAATTTCATATTGTTGCATTTCTATTCTTATCTATCTCTTTTATTTTTGCAGGTCAATAACCAAAATTAAAAGGAAGAAATTACACAACTTAACTAAAATAAAGTAGGATTTACATAAAATATATTGATGTAATCAATAACCAGACTGTACAAACTTATTGAAATTAATTATCGTAATTTACTAAAATTTCATTAAAACAAAAATGCTGTCAGAGCTATAATCAAACTATACTTCATCAACACGTATGATTTTGTAATAAACAAACTAAATAAATGCATCTTGTTCTGCCACGCTCAGACCAGCTACATAACATTATCATATAACTCTTTTAAATAAACTTTATATTATACGAGGACAACTCAAAAATAAATTACACAAACTATTTTGCTATTCTAATTTATTTTTAAAACTGATTTCCTTATATTTAAACATATAGTCTCGCTTGAAAAAAAAGAAATAAAATACTTCAGCAAAGTTTATTATTTGTGCAAAACTACCCAAACAAATAATACAACATTTTCCCCTTCACTTTTTATTTTATTTACAAAGTATTAAACATGGAAATTAATTAAAAAGTTCACCACTTGATATGTGATAATTATTTTTTATGTCTTGTTAACCTTATTTAATTTTTTAAAACTTATTTTATTTGATTATTCCCTTTTTTTATACACCTATATACAAATTATTGATACGGAAATAAATTAACAAGTTTCCTATTTGATATGTTATAATTATTTATTGTTTCTATTCTTATTGAATTTTTTTTTAACTCTTCCTAACAAATTCCCTATCTTGAGTACAAAATTTCTTGCTATCAAGACTTCATCATTAATTAAATTTTTATATTCTTTTAACATGTTGCAAATATCTTGCTTGTATCTTTCTTGTGTTTCCAACTTATTACTTAATTCTCCCTCCATATCTTTGAATTCTTCTTTCGTTTCATTCTCTAATCGTCCATTTCTAATTATCATGTTTAACCTTCTAGCTTCCCCTTCAGGCTCTTGCATTATCCAGTTCAATATTTTACCTCTTACCCCAATCACTTTCTTATCGCAATCTAGTTCCATCTTAAACGCTTCTAATACATCCATTCCTTGATCCCCTATTCTTGTTTTTACATTTACAACTTTATTTATGTTCGTAATTTTTTTATTATTTGCTTCTATGCCCTGTACTACTTCTCCCTTAACTATTTCAATTCTCTGTTTTATTTCTTCTTCCATATTATTCTTTATCTCGTTCTCTTTCTCTTTCATTACATTATTTCCGTCCTCCTTGCTTACTTCGTTCTTCATTTCTAATATTTTATTACCTTCTGCGTCTTCATTAACTTTTTCTGCTTGTTCTAATACTTGATTCACTTCTTTCTTATTCTCTTGAATCTTTATATCATTACTTTTTTTAAAATCCTCTCTAGCTCTTTCAAAATTTCCCTGGGTTTCCATATTATTTTCTTTAATTTCCATCGTAACTTCCTCCAGTTCATTTATCACCAAATCACTTTTCTCATCCATTCGTTCGAAACTTTCTTCCATTCGTTTAAAATTTTCATCAATTCTTTTAAAACCTTTTTTCATATCTTCCATCATTTCTTTGAACATTAACATCATTTTATCTTCCATTGATAATTTCTGCTCTAAAATCAGCGTTTTATCCCCTTCTTTGTCTTCGAATCCTTCTACGGTCATATCTGCGAATGGAAATTCTTCTGCCATTTTTATTTCTCTCTCTAGCTTCTTTATTTCTGCAACGATTTATTATTTTCTTTTTTCTCCAAATTTTTGCATATGTTCTTTAGTGACGTCATACAACCTATCCCCTTACGTATTTTCCTATCGTATCTATCCCTATTCAATAAACAAAACCTTTTCCCTTTTTTAATTCTACATAAAAATTTTATATTCTCAACAAAAGAAATCTAAATATTTTATCATTTGACCTTTAAAACCCAAAATTTATTTTAAATTCAACAACAAATTCCTTTCAACTCTTATCTACCAGAACAGAAATTATAAAAAAAAATATTATAAGGTTAACTTTGTTTCTAACTATTAATTCCTCTCTTTTCAATAAAATTCTTGCATTAACCTATTAACGCCAAATTAATGGTAGCCAAAACGTTGTGCAATTAATTAATAAGTCCTACCACGTAAGTCAAAAAAAAATGTCGAGTTGCCAAAAATGTTACAATGCCCAACCACGTAGGAGCGCCAAAAATTTTATTTAAATTTATTAGCCCTACCACGTTGGGACGCCAAAAATGTTGTGTATCTTACTAAGATTACTGAAATGCGCCGGCTTAGCTACTCAGAACAAGAGACAATAGACTCTTTCAGGGTCTTTTAAAATTATATAGGTTCGAAATAAATAAAATATAGTTAAACTACCGCTCTGCAACGCCTCTGTAATAACTTACGAAAAAAAATATATAAATAACTTCATTGACTTTTCGCTTTGAAAAAAAATAAAAACAATTATGGTATGGATTATTGATTACTTACACTAATGCTTATCTTGTTATCATCTCTGCACACAATCACCATTGGACGATGATTCCAGAATGATCCCCTATTTCCCTTTTTTATTTGAATGTAGAAAGAAACAGCTTCAATGTTTATGGAGCACCAACTCTGCTTTGTGAGATTTTACAGCAAGAAAAGTCTTACGGGTAAGTACCTTTTTATATTTTACTGTCACTTATATAGAATTTCTTAATTCCAATAATAACCCTATTGACAACAGAAATTCATTTTTATTTAACTTTATGATTTACACAAACACAATAACCTTTCATAAAAATTAATCAAAATTTTATAAAAATTATCAATCTTTTAATTTTCATAATTGTGATTTTATAACCCATAACTTAAAATTTAATTATAATAGTTTGATCTAGGAAATAATCATTTATATAATTATCGTTGACTTTTGTAGACTTATCATCCACTAGCACTTTTACTTTTTACTTTTATTAAAGTTTCTCAACTTTTTTTTTTCTATCACCACATATATAACTTTATCTTATATACACTCCTTTATCTTTGTAGCACAATAATATCTTCGCCACTAAATTACATGTAATTATCTTTACCTAAACTAAAATCATTTTTCATCATAAATTCATTATTCAAATGCTTTATTACAAATTATACGAGCATGTCTTTTTAACTGACTTGCACCGACTATCTATTTTTATCCTTTTTAAACTCCAACATTTTTGATAACAATTTCATATTGTTGCATTTCTATTCTTATCTATCTCTTTTATTTTTGCAGGTCAATAACCAAAATTAAAAGGAAGAAATTACACAACTTAACTAAAATAAAGTAGGATTTACATAAAATATATTGATGTAATCAATAACCAGACTGTACAAACTTATTGAAATTAATTATCGTAATTTACTAAAATTTCATTAAAACAAAAATGCTGTCAGAGCTATAATCAAACTATACTTCATCAACACGTATGATTTTGTAATAAACAAACTAAATAAATGCATCTTGTTCTGCCACGCTCAGACCAGCTACATAACATTATCATATAACTCTTTTAAATAAACTTTATATTATACGAGGACAACTCAAAAATAAATTACACAAACTATTTTGCTATTCTAATTTATTTTTAAAACTGATTTCCTTATATTTAAACATATAGTCTCGCTTGAAAAAAAAGAAATAAAATACTTCAGCAAAGTTTATTATTTGTGCAAAACTACCCAAACAAATAATACAACAATATATATATATATATATATATATATATATATATATATATATATATATATATATTGCGATGAATTGGCATAAACAGAATAATTTTGATTTCTTTTCCCACCTCGGCTAGCAAAATAAAAATATATATAATGAATTTGGCTAATTAAAAATAAAATATTGTTTTTATATTCAAAATACATTCAAATAACGAATAATTGCTGTTAGCTTGTAAATAATTGATTTATAAATAAATTAAAATAAAAAAAAAAACAACTGTGTACTTTGGAAATGCTTCTCAACTTCCCTCTTTTGTATTCTTATATGAATCAAAATTACTTTTTAATAGTTTTAAATAATGCATTAGTTACATAACAATGTTACGTGAATTCTGACTAAATCAAGTTTACGTAATAGAGTTGGGCGCCAGTTAAATAACAAAATAACAGAATTAAATTTTATAAAAATAACTCATCTCAGGGTGAATGTGGATTCCTGTAGGTTTTAAAAATATACAAATTGAAATTGAAATCACTTTTTAAAATTGAAATCTAAATTAAGTTTAACTATTATTAAATTGTTCAATCCACTTAATTGCACTTCACAAATTGTCTTTTCTTTCACAAGATACCAATACAGAAGGAATATTTCCTACCTTTTATATAGCGATGGTTCTTCCTTTCTGTTATATCCTTTCCCAAATCCAACTGGCAGAGCAGGTCACTTTATGTTGTCCCAGTGCCCATTTCCAATTCCGGTTGACTTCCTTCCTTTTGCATGGCTTTCCCACATAACACCATCCACACTCTTGGTTTTGGTAACTCACTTTTGTTTTATTTTAATAACGGGCACTATATCCCTTTTTCGAAGAACTTGTATTTTCTTTTTGTGTTTAATTAAATAAAACACCGATTGATGGTTTTAATCGAAGATTTATTATCTTGCTTACTTAGCAAGTAAATTAACTTTAAAAGGTTCTTTATAAACGTATACACTTCTACAATTTATAACCTTTTTAATACTTTTGCCGTATTCAATTAACTTAACTATTTACATTGTACTGTATTTCTTACACGACTTTACTGCGTCGTTGTTTACCATGAAGTGTCTATTTACATTTTATTATTGTCTTTAACACGACTTTACTGCGTCGCTTTCTATCAGGAACTCTCTAAAAATTATGATTTTCTAAGCTTATATACAATTGACTATTTACATAATTATATTACACAATCTGACGTCACCTTACGAACTAATACAAACTGTACACTCATATAATACATAATAGCAGATTAAAATTCTTATATAAAAGTGACACATCTATTACACATTATTACACAACATTTGCAATAACAATGAACTATTTACACGAACAAAAACCTTAAAGAATCACATAACCCGTCGATATACTCATTTGAAATTATACATAATTGAATTACATCATAACAAAAACTTGCGAACAACTGGATGTTACGTACACTTAAGTAATCGGTGAGTAAGCTGTTTGATAATAAATAGAAATATGTATTATTTAACCTTATTAAAAAGTATACACATTGATTTCAAAATCAATGACACTCCATTAAATAACTTAAATTTATTTTTAACAGGAAAAGTTGATAAAAATATTTCAAAAGTGTTAGTATTTAACAACGATTTTAGAATTTTCCAAAATTTTCCAAAATTTCCAAAATTTTGACACTAAAATCCACAGCATTTATCCCCTCCTGTTTGAAATAAAATTGTAAATGCAATTTTACTTTTAAACACAACAAATGTTAAAATACATTTATTTTTAAACACCAATTCATATTTTTGTATTTTTATATTTTATCCCCAATAAATTTCCTTAGTCTAATCTATCATAACAAGCTATCTACAAAATTTACAATAATAATTACATCTTATCCATCCTTGTCCCCAATCCTATTCATCTAATTATTTCAGAATCCTTTTTCTTCATATCATCAAGTTTCCATATTCATTTTCATTAATAAATGCACTCTTAACTAATTTACTAATGTTTTCCTCATCAATATCAATAGTTCATCATAATTTTCAATATTATTCATTTGTAAAATACTTCTAACCCTCTAACTTCTTCTAACCACAATTCTATTTTATTTTCATTTTTAATAAACATACTAATCATAATCAAATTCAGCATCATTTACTTCCTAATCTTTTATCTTCTCATTATCCAATTATCTTTACTTAATCTAAAAATTATCATTCAATATACTTCAATATTCCTATCATTATTTCCCTCTTCATTCATTATTTCAACATATAATTATTATAATTTAAACCCCATTTTCCCCTATTTTAATAATAATTTTAATTATCTTTCTTCAATCATATTCAAACTATTCCCTTCTTTATTTTCAATAACATAATACAAAAACATAAGTCCTAATTGTTTATAAAATTCCATAATCCTGTTTATTATATAAAGTCAAATCGTTACATAAAGTTTAAATCAGTTTAATTTATCATACTTTTGGGTTCATTGTCACTATCGGTTATATAATTCTAATTTAATATAATCATCCTAAAAAGATCTGTATTTCTTTCGTCTGCTTTTAAAATTTAATAGATGGAAATTACTAAATGGTAATATTTGTCTTTTACAAAATTTATCTATAATTTTAATCTTTTCCCTACTGCCTGTAACAAACTTTCTATTTTTCCCTTCTGTCTTGAAATTACACAATATAATTTTATTCCTGTCTTTCTTTAGCTTGCCTTTTAATTTCACTTTTTTATTCCTAATTAGTTTACCTATAATAACCTCTTTATCATCTCTTCTACTATAATCTACCTTGACAAAACTTCCCTTCCTTAAAATTTCATCTTCATTAATGTTACAATTTACATCTATAATTCCCGACTCATCTTTCTTATTTTCTTCACTAAATTTTGGCTGATTGACTATTTCAGATTGTTTCTTAAACATGTTCCTTAATAGTTGGGATTGTTCCTCAAACCTAGTATTCATATCTGCTTTCATTTCTTTCATGTCTTCTTTCATTTCTTTCATGTCTTCAGACTGTTTGTCAAATTTAGTTTTCATGTCTTCTTTCATTTCTTTCATGTCTTCAGACTGTTTGTCAAATTTAGTATTCATGTCTTCAGACTGTTTGTCAAATTTGGCATTTATTAGTTCCAAAATTTGCTCAAATTCAGATTTCTCTGTTTTACCTTCTTCTCCGTTCCCCTCCATTACTGAAATGGTTAAAGCTTTCTGCTTCTCAGCCACAACTAATTCTTTATCTGTATACTTCTTTTTCAATACTAAATTACTTTCCGCGGCAGAATAAATATTTTTAACCGACGTCATACATTAATCACTAAACAAAATTTACTCTAATAATATTTAAATATGCTAGTAAGGCCCTAATATAATTGCAAAAATTCTAATCTAAGCCTAATAAGCTAATAAAAGCCAAATAACCTATCAAAGCCTATTAATAATCAAATGCCAAATCATTTATTATAACCTACAAAAGCCTATTAATATTCAAAAGCCCCACGTTGGGCGCCAAATTTATATGCGATGAATTGGCATAAACAGAATAATTTTGATTTCTTTTCCCACCTCGGCTAGCAAAATAAAAATATATATAATGAATTTGGCTAATTAAAAATAAAATATTGTTTTTATATTCAAAATACATTCAAATAACGAATAATTGCTGTTAGCTTGTAAATAATTGATTTATAAATAAATTAAAATAAAAAAAAAAACAACTGTGTACTTTGGAAATGCTTCTCAACTTCCCTCTTTTGTATTCTTATATGAATCAAAATTACTTTTTAATAGTTTTAAATAATGCATTAGTTACATAACAATGTTACGTGAATTCTGACTAAATCAAGTTTACGTAATAGAGTTGGGCGCCAGTTAAATAACAAAATAACAGAATTAAATTTTATAAAAATAACTCATCTCAGGGTGAATGTGGATTCCTGTAGGTTTTAAAAATATACAAATTGAAATTGAAATCACTTTTTAAAATTGAAATCTAAATTAAGTTTAACTATTATTAAATTGTTCAATCCACTTAATTGCACTTCACAAATTGTCTTTTCTTTCACAAGATACCAATACAGAAGGAATATTTCCTACCTTTTATATAGCGATGGTTCTTCCTTTCTGTTATATCCTTTCCCAAATCCAACTGGCAGAGCAGGTCACTTTATGTTGTCCCAGTGCCCATTTCCAATTCCGGTTGACTTCCTTCCTTTTGCATGGCTTTCCCACATAACACCATCCACACTCTTGGTTTTGGTAACTCACTTTTGTTTTATTTTAATAACGGGCACTATATCCCTTTTTCGAAGAACTTGTATTTTCTTTTTGTGTTTAATTAAATAAAACACCGATTGATGGTTTTAATCGAAGATTTATTATCTTGCTTACTTAGCAAGTAAATTAACTTTAAAAGGTTCTTTATAAACGTATACACTTCTACAATTTATAACCTTTTTAATACTTTTGCCGTATTCAATTAACTTAACTATTTACATTGTACTGTATTTCTTACACGACTTTACTGCGTCGTTGTTTACCATGAAGTGTCTATTTACATTTTATTATTGTCTTTAACACGACTTTACTGCGTCGCTTTCTATCAGGAACTCTCTAAAAATTATGATTTTCTAAGCTTATATACAATTGACTATTTACATAATTATATTACACAATCTGACGTCACCTTACGAACTAATACAAACTGTACACTCATATAATACATAATAGCAGATTAAAATTCTTATATAAAAGTGACACATCTATTACACATTATTACACAACATTTGCAATAACAATGAACTATTTACACGAACAAAAACCTTAAAGAATCACATAACCCGTCGATATACTCATTTGAAATTATACATAATTGAATTACATCATAACAAAAACTTGCGAACAACTGGATGTTACGTACACTTAAGTAATCGGTGAGTAAGCTGTTTGATAATAAATAGAAATATGTATTATTTAACCTTATTAAAAAGTATACACATTGATTTCAAAATCAATGACACTCCATTAAATAACTTAAATTTATTTTTAACAGGAAAAGTTGATAAAAATATTTCAAAAGTGTTAGTATTTAACAACGATTTTAGAATTTTCCAAAATTTTCCAAAATTTCCAAAATTTTGACACTAAAATCCACAGCAATATATATATATATATATATATATATATATATATATATATATATAACAAAGGGATAATAATGGGAATTCGCGCAATAGATTTATAAGAGGAAGTTAGTTGCAGCCGTATACACATGTTTCGCACTTATTAGTGCTCATCAGTACGGCATAGCAGATAGAAGAAATAAAATGTAAGCAACAAACTAGAAACAATGCATAACACAAGGTTTCACAGATAGTAGCCAACCACACATTTGTAGTTTCTGCTCGAAGATATTGAGTTTTCAATACAACAACAAACGTCACTACGGAGGTAGCTATAGCCACTACCGTGAGACAACCTAATCCCAAAACATATCAATATGAATAGAAAGATTAATGCGCGTATATAAACATATAACAAAGGGATAATAATGGGAATTCGCGCAATAGATTTATAAGAGGAAGTTAGTTGCAGCCGTATACACATGCAACTAACTTCCTCTTATAAATCTATTGCGCGAATTCCCATTATTATCCCTTTGTTATATGTTTATATACGCGCATTAATCTTTCTATTCATATTGATATGTTTTGGGATTAGGTTGTCTCACGGTAGTGGCTATAGCTACCTCCGTAGTGACGTTTGTTGTTGTATTGAAAACTCAATATCTTCGAGCAGAAACTACAAATGTGTGGTTGGCTACTATCTGTGAAACCTTGTGTTATGCATTGTTTCTAGTTTGTTGCTTACATTTTATTTCTTCTATCTGCTATGCCGTACTGATGAGCACTAATAAGTGCGAAACATGTGTATACGGCTGCAACTAACTTCCTCTTATAAATCTATTGCGCGAATTCCCATTATTATCCCTTTGTTATATGTTTATATACGCGCATTAATCTTTCTATTCATATATATATATATATATATATATATATATATATATATATATATATATATATATATATATATATATATATATATATATATAGATATAGATATTATATATATCAGTTATGTATTATGTTTTAACTAGCGTCGAAACTACTCGTATCAATAAACGTTCTTGTATGAAAGTATGTTGTTTTGTACTTACTCTGCTCCCTACGTTATGCCCTAAAAAATGTATTCGTACGCTCTAACCTAATCTAACCTAAAGTATATTCGTATGCTCTAACCTGTGATGTAATAAAAAACAATAAGGTTACAGATTATTATTAATCATAAGAGTTTACTATAGATACGTTGAATAACCTACAAGAGTATATAGTATATTATTACATATCTGCGTATTTCGAAGCTATTGAAAATGTATGATGTATTGTAAAATAACGTTTAAATAAGAGTTTACTTTAGATGCTACGAATATCTATATGGTGTATAAACAATAAGAACGTATATGTAGAAATCGCTTACAAGGGTAGTAGATATAACGAAAAGGGTTAAAATCTGTTCAAAATTACATTACGTCTAGAAAACTAGAAATTAGATAATTGTAGCATACGCATCTTAAATGTACCTATTCTTCACCTCGTCTGTAGTAGATGTAATGAAAAAAGGATAAAAATCTGTAGTATAGGGTTTATGCTTACACTCAGGCTCGCAATCATATGTAGCGTATCTAAGCTTACATAGTATAATTATTTTCTCAACGTAGGATAGAACAACCGATTGCTCTGGTCGATCAGTATAAATAGACGGGTAGTGTTCCTGTTCCTTCATTAGTCGAGATGGATATATCATTCAGATATGTCGTGCTATGTGTCTAAATACGAAATATAAAACATGTCTAAATCTATGTAAAGCTTAAGTTATGTAGGGTTAGCAAAAGACATGAAAATTGAATAATATATCCATATCGTAATACGAATAATACAAGCTCACCATTAGGTTTATGATAAACGAATGCAATTGTTTGAAAAGAAGCTGACGAGAAACGAGATCAGTCGTGTAAATATTTAGGATGTGATAAAATAAAATTATTTTTAATATTTTAATAATGTTTTATTTCAATGATATATAGTTATATTTTATAAGGAAATTGAAAAACATATTAAGAACATATTTTGATGTACTAATTACATATTAATTAAACATATATAGAAATAAACAAGGGTTAGTTTAAACGATAAATTACATTATTAAATTTTCAAATCAAATCGTCAATTCGACACAACAGTACAAACTTTCATTGTAATGACTACAGATACATAGAGCGAGGTAAAGGATCTAAAGAACTGCATTCTAGTAACAGTTGACAAAGTAGAAGCTAACAATATGAATTTACTAAAGGAGGCAGAAGAAACGGGTGTCTTAGTAATCGACAATTCTAAAACTTCATAGAGAGTTTTAAGGATTCTACTGTAGACATTAGATTAGAGATCCGATTTGTAAGCAATATTTGATCAGATCAACTATAATTTGGTCAAAAGTGGAAATTAAAAGGTTAAGCTAGTGACAGATCGAATTCAATAGTCATCATTAATAAAAGTAACTTTATCAGTCAGTCATGTATTTAGCTACTATACTATGTAACATTTATAAATAAATAATACATCATTATAGAATAGTCTTTGATTATTGCTCATAAACTGTTAAAAATCTAACATTTCCTTTAAATGAGCTGTTGATGGTATTAAACCTATGCATAACCGTTACGAATTTTTGATATTTACATGATTCGTTGATAGAATACAATGCGTTTGCTGAAACTGTGACTAGACATATACATATACCATAATGAAAATTATTAAGCAAAAGAAGTCGCTAAATATATTTAACTTAGACGATCATGTTTCTCGATAATATTCTATATTATATATCTCTATTATATATTATATTATAAGCTCTATTATTTTACAGGCGGTATAATTGTTCATGATTTTACTGTCTATCATCTATAGTCTAGTCTAGTCGGGTCTGGTCTGGTCTGATCTGATCTGGTCTGGTCTGGTCTGGTCTGGTCTGGTCTGGTCTGGTCTGGTCTGGTCTGGTCTGGTCTGGTCTGGTCTGGCATGGTCTGGTCTGGTCTAGTGTAGTCTTATGAACCCTCTAGAGGTCGAATACAGGCGTATATATTCTGTATATAACCTCTTAGTTAACATAGTATTATATAAAATAATTAGATATAGTTATATTTACTATCTATTCTTTTAAACTGTTGTTATACCTACCATGTTTACTTTATAGTCGAGTATGTAGTACCATTATTAGTGTATACGAAATGTACTATTTTAATAGATATTATATATATAAGTTATGTATTATGTTTTAACTAGCGTCGAAACTACTCGTATCAATAAACGTTCTTGTATGAAAGTATGTTGTTTTGTACTTACTCTGCTCCCTACGTTCTGCCCTAAAAATGTATTCGTAGGCTCTAACCTAATCTAACCTGAATTATATTCGTATGCTCTAACCTGTGATGTAATAAAAAAACAATAAGGTTACAGATTATTTTTAATCATAAGAGTTTACTATAGATACGTTGAATAACCTACAAGAGTATATAGTATATTATTACATATCTGCGTATTTCGAAGCTATTGAAAATGTATGATGTATTGTAAAATAACGTTTAAATATGGCGAAACACAAAGGATGAGTAATGGTCATTACTTTTTAAATCAATAATTTTAACTTAGACCATCGTGTTTCTCGATAATATTCCGATGGTGATAAGAAGCATTGTAAGCTTTTATCTGTTTCCTATAGAGCAATTTTGAGTGTACCTTCTTCTTGTGGTAAAACTAATGTCTTGTTAGGTCTACTAACTAATGAAAACGAATTAAAATTTGAAAATATCTACCTATACGCCAAGTCTTTATTTCAACCTAAATATGGTGAAAACGATGATGTAATCACCCCTAATGATGTGTAACCTAATTCAGTATTCATTTTCGATGATATTATCTGTGACAAACAGGAAAAACTTAGATAATATTTTAGCATGAGTAGACATAAAGGATGTTGATTCATTTTATTTAGGTCAGACATATGCAAAGATACCGAAACATCTGATTAGGGACAACGCTAACTTACTTATTCTTTTTAAGCAAGATGAATTGAATTTCAAACATGTGTATAACGCTCATATTTTAGGAGATGCAGGTTATGATGAACTTAAACATTTAAACGCATAGTATAATTATTTCTCAACGCTGGATATATATCGATATTTTTCTAGTTTGATTAAATCCTATAAGTTATATTCATATCGTCCTCTAGACGTAATGTAATTTTGAACAAATGCTAGCCTTTTTCGTTATATCTACTACCTTGTAAACTGTTTCTAAATAGGTATGTGTTCTTATTGTTTATACACCTTCGTAGATATTCGTAGCATCTAAAGTAAACTCTTATTTAAACGTTATTTTATAATATATCATACATTTCAGCAGCTCGTATGATTATCCGTCTCTATCGTAACCCAGTATGTAAGGACATTATGTTAAATATTATCTCATACATGTAAATAAACATTTCTTTAAAGAGTTTGTTAGGTCACCTAATCTGTTATAATATTACTATGATGTTAGATCTCGTCGATTACAGTTTTACCATTAGGACATACTTAGCATACGTGTTAACACAAGGGTGAGTAATTGTCATTTAAAACAATAATTTATGCCGCTTTTAAGATGATGATCTCTTAACAAATTATTTAGAAAATCTAAATTCCTTTCAGTCATTCGTAAGAACGTTTGTTTATTTATGGTTTGAAAGCAGTTTTAAAGAATGTCGAAACATGGCTAATTAGTTTGTACGTATTTTCATGCAAAAACATTTAGTTTGAAAGTTATTTCTTAACCAGTTTTAGCTATAGATAATGTTTTTTGAATTTTAAAAATAATGCTCTACAATATTCTATATTCTTAAACGTTTCATTTAAATAAAATTTTATGAAATCATAACGACCCTAATTGTTTTCTTTCAAATTAGAGTTTGCTTTACTTGAAAATCGTATTTTAAATGTTTATGGCGTATATTTAAACAGGTCTAATGCAACAGAGCTAATCCGACAGGTAATTGACAGTAGCTTTAGAGTTACTTTGTATAGTTGAAAATAAATTTTTATTATTACGTTTCTACATATTAAATTGTTTTCGAAGAATTACATGACGACCCATAGATAAATATCAAATAGGACTGATTTATTTTAAAATAAATTTATGAGAGAGAGATGACAAATAATATATAAAATGAGATGTACAGAATGAGATATCAGTTATGTAAATGGGGGATCAGATATGTAAATGATACCGTGAATTAATTTAATTCGGGCATGCATATGATAAATGATATATGTAAATGGGGGATGAGATATGTAAATGATACCGTGAATTAATTTAATTCGGGCATGCATATGATAAATGATTAATTCGAGCATCCATATAAATTTTTGCGCAACATTTAACATTCTAGTGTAATGATTCATTGTTACGAGCTCTAGGAATTTTAAGTCCGTTTATTATTTTGTTAGGATTAAGATTTCTTTGTGTTATTTTAAAACGTTGTTCGTCGAAATAATTATATAGATTAATTATGCTTAATATGAATTTTAGTTCGTATAAGATTAGCGCTGACGCGTAACTATTTAATAAATACAACTTTTACAGTCTTTTAATAGATTACCTCGTTGGTGTAGTGGATGCATTGGCTGGCTACCATTCGAGCGGTCCCCGGTTCAAACCTTGTTAGCTCCATTGGTTTTTTATAAAAAAATATAGCGGGTTGCCTATCAACAGGCGCATAGAAATCTACTATACCGACTTCAGAGTGAATTCAAATCTTTCAGCGGGAAACATTGAGAAGTTGGAAGTGACAAGTGAGATCGAGAGAGAGGAATCTACTATACCGATCATATGACGTCACCGATAGATGGCAGTAGTAGTATTAAAAATTTGAATCTAAGGGCGGGAAATCCTAGATGACAAATTGAAAATGACAGATACAAAATGGCAGATATGTTCGCGCATGCATATGAGAAATGATATATGTAAATGAGAGAGGAGATATGTAAATGATACCGTGAATTAATTTAATTAGATCAATTAATTTCGCCTCATTTGAATATTAATTAGATCGCGGGTCATTTGAATATTAATTAGATCGCGGGTTATTTGAATATAGTAGGCGTGTCATCCAAGATGGCGTCGACCAATCAGAAGCAAGGGGAGGAGCTAGAGGAGAGGGGATAGCCAATCAGAGAGCAGCAGGCGTGGCCAAAAGTAGGAAGAGTGGGAGTTTGCCCAGGTGCCGGAATACCTACTTATATCTAATTGTACATTTTTATAGATTTTTATTATCAACAATATGAATGTACCCTTGGTAACCGAAACTGTTTAAATATTTACTTACTTCTAACAAACAAAAAGAGTTGAATCTTTTGAAATCCTTAATAAAATTACTTTTTATTATATGCGTGTATTGACATGCTCATAAAGCCATAAATGATTAAATAAGAGAAATGAACCAAAATCACCACTATAAAACCATTACAATAGGTAGACGTAATAAAGGATTATAATTACTTGTATGAAGTAAATTCCTGGTTCGAGGGAGACCAGGACAATTTGGTTATAAAACGTATCGGAAAGGAAGTTTGTATCTTAGGTGTATATTAATAATGAACTGATTCTGTTTATTTTAAATCTCTAAGACTATAAAACACGCAAAATGCGTACAGGTTAACAGTCACGACTTTCACCACTGCTTCTGATTTTGTCTTATAGGCGATTCAGCTATAAAATCTATAAACTGGATTTAACGCCAAAAACAAATCTTTATTTTGTAAATAATATTTAATAGGTACTAAAACTTTTAAAGCTACTTTTTGGAGACTGCTTCTAACAAATAGTGAAATGCGTCTGTTGTAACAGTTTGAACTGTTTCAAACCTGCGTTTTGACACAAAATGCATGGTTCAAGATTTAATTTTCTGTTTATTAATTTACTATTTCTATAAGAAAATAGCTGAATAAATTGATGTCTTAATCAAATAACTTATAATAATTATTAATAATAATTACTAAATTTCAAATAATTTTCAAACGTACGAAGTAATTAATTTAATTTAATACTTTTATTTAATTCATTGAGAATATTTTTGTCGCTCCTAACTTTAAAAATAAGAAAATTACTTCGATCAGACATTTTCCTTTTTCAGTTTTAAAAATTCGTGTCAAAGGAAAGTATTTAATCTTCTTCAGAAGTTTGTTATTTCCAAGACAAAGTTTTTTACCATGCACTTGTCAAAGAACACTTGAAGAATATTGTGTGAAAAATCAAGGTTAATCAAAAGTAAAATAAAGAAATATGATGTGTTACGTGAAAAATAAAAATTAACATGTATTTTTTAATTTTTTCATAAACTAATCTCAAATCAATGGGCGAACTAAAAAATCAAATTCAACGGATCATTTTACATTAGATTACCTATCTTTTAGGCGTGTGTTCGTTTGTTTTTCGACTAAATTGCCACTGGTAGCTCAAGTGAATTGAGCCTTTTGCTGTCATATAACTGATATAAGTGAATTCGGCCACCCATACCGCACGATTCGTTTTTCCCGTACTGATTTCATAAGGGGCGCGAAGGCTCAACTTTGAATAGCCTTCGTTTGTATCATAATATTATATCATAACTAGCGTGCAATTATAAGAATTAGTTTTACGGTCAGGTATCGAATTCAAATGGAATAGTAGGAAAAGACATTAATTTGAAAATTTATATACAGGGTTTCCATAAAAGAGTGGTATGATCTTAACGGTTAATGTTAGAGAAACGAAAAAATAAATAAGTAGCTAAACTGGCAGAAATGAAATGGCTAACTTATAGTATATTGTGTCTCATGGGCAGAAAATTAGCATTTGTAGCCCGCAGTTGTTTGATGCCCGAGCGAAGCGTAGCGTAGCGAGGGCAGCAGACAACTTAGGGCTACAAATGCTTTTCGGTCCGAGTGACATACAAAAGTTTTTCGCCTACCTATTTGAAAGTTTAAAAAAGAATTTCAAAAGTTAAACAGTAACGTAACTTATTAGTACATTAAATAGGCATATGTTAGAGGGAATGAATGAAAATGAAAATAACGCCAGACGTTTTTAGTAATTTATTAACTAAATTAACCTAATAATCATTACACTACATACAACACGGCCGTATAGTAAATGTTTTCATTATTATTGGTAAATAAAAGGAACAGGATATGACTTTTAATTAGGATGAGTAATTAATCTATCATTGTATAATTTATTGAAATTACAATTTTCTTTTTATTAATTAATTGTCACAACCTCCATTTATACATACAATGACACTGTGAAAAGAAAAAAACAAACGACAAATTTATCGACGAAGACATGAAAATCAAAGTTATGATCTAAGAAGCCTAGAAAAATTTGACGTATGTTTTTTATATTTTTAAAGGTTATGTAAAAATATGTTTGAAATTACATTTTCCGTCATATTCTGTTGCTAAAAGTTTTACGAATGAGTTATATTTTTAATGTTAAAAACTAATGATTTCATTTTTTGATTAAAATCTTTTTAGGATAATGCACAGGAGTGGTCAAAGTATGACAATTTAAAAAACAATTACAATTTTTACAGTATCTCCAACTTAACATAAATAAATCGTGGTTTCATCTAGTAGTAGTGTAGAGGTTATGTATTTGACATAAGAGGGCAGTAAAAAGTTTGACATAAGAGGCCCGCAAAGAAGCCTTAACTGCCCTCAAAACAGGACATTTAAAAAGCACTTTCTGATCAGGTAGGCGAAAAAAAATTTTGTCACATGCTTTATATCTGACAAAGTGTTACAAAAATGACCGTTTTTGAGATTTATCAAAGTATTGCAAAAAATATGTTTGCATATACACACATAAAAAGCGCGGTGAAGATTATGAAGGGCTTAATACTTATCAGAGTCCGATGCAGATTTCGACGCTAGTGTAATATATAAGAATCCACAACATGTGAACAATATTCGTTGTTGGTGTCAATCCACCATATTTCAGTCATGTTCGAAATGCTCTAAATACAACATGTAGCTATAAATAGATAGGCAGAAACGGCCCAATCGCCTGGTCTCCTTGAATCCCGGATTTATCAGTTTTAGATTTCTTTTTTGGGAGGGGGGAGTTATATCAAAAACATTGTACTATATACTCCAAAAATTCGCGATATAAATCATTTAAGAGTGTAGGAGATAAGAGATAAGAATAAGATTAGCTGTTTAAACCGTTACTTCTGAAATGCTGACTAATGTGTTGAGGGAAATGGATATTGTTTCGACGACTGCAAAGCGAATGCAAAATTTTGAAAGCGAGTTAACATTATAACTATATGCAGTCATATAAGACGATATATAAACCATTATCTCGCCTGCAAGATAACGCTGGCAATACCATTCAGAACCTTATCTTAATATTATTCTACTGTATCCTAACGGTCGCATCTATTCGAATACTAATGTATGCTAATGTAGGCATTATAAAAACTTTATCATAATATTATTCTAATTCGACTTAATATATGCTATATAGGCGAATGTTACGACCACAGAATAGTATATAAACATAGCAACTTGGTAGGATATATCAGTTCTAGTTGCGACGATTTCGAAGGCTTAGAAACTGGCATCCAGAATGTTGTTTACCTAACCTTTCGAACTACACTCCGAAGAAGCCTTAGAAACTGACATGCAGGGATGTTGTCTATCTAGGTTTTCTGAGTATTAATACCAGTTTAATGTTGAAACTGTATAGTATTTAAGTTATTATGCAAGTGCATATTGTGTAATTAACAACATTAATTATTCGATATACCGACCCTTCTGAACCCAAGTAAACCATTTATACCGAGTTGTAGAGGATAACTTACAGAACAATAATCCGAAAAAAGATCGCGCCGGTCGCCGGTAATTAATAAGAAAAACAATGTTAAAATGGCTATTTTGAGGTTAGAATGTTATGATGTATAATTTTTACCTGTTTTTATGACGTTTTTCGAACGAAAACCCGCGCGCTTGGTATTTCCGTATGTATGCAATTATGCATGTATGATAGGGGTCGGTATATTGAATAATTACCTTAACAACTAATAAATATCTTATTGTACTTGACAGTAAATTGTGTTCATTTTGTAACTTGGACTCCGTCTTTTGTGTTTTTAAATAAAGTATTATTTTAAAAACACTTTTCAATGTCAAGAAAAGTTAATTAGCATCACAATTGTTTTACTGGCGTCTCTGCAAAATCATACCATTCTTTTATGTAAATCCTGTATATTCTTTAACCAGTAATAAAGTTGCTTTTTCTCCAGCCGGACTAAAATCTGACACATTTTTAAAAGTCGAGCTTTTTGTAAAAAGGAAAAGAAGTCTGTTGCTAAGGCAACTAGTATTTTTAATTCTGTTAATATTTTAGCATTGTATTAATCCTAGGAGAAAAAATAGCATGTGCTCTACGGATTAAAAGCAACTTTGTTTAACTCACAATTTTTGCAGTTGCTTGGCTACGCTACATTCCGCCTCGCAAATGCAGGTATAATTGCTCGTCAAAGTGCCACTTCTAATCCTAATCACAAAATACACTATTTTGCTACCGGCGCACTGTGGTTTGTAACCAGAAAAAATTCAAATTTTTTCATTGTCGAATTTTTTTGTTCAAAATATGATTTATAACAAGATCGGAACCTATTCTTTAAGGAACAAACCGAAATAAGTTGAAAAATTACTTTTTTCCATTTTATACGGTCGTAAACATGGTGGATTTCGGGGTCTATTTTACATGCTTGAAACAAAGGTATGTTCTTTGGTTTTTTCTGTCTATATATTTAATATTTATTGACAAATAGTGTATATAATCTTGCACTTTAAGCACAAATATTTAAAAACACACATTTAAAATTAATTTTGATTTCCTATAAAGGCATAAAGAACTGTTCTAAAGGCATTCTAAAATTTTAAAAATAAATAACAAAATTATAAAATTAGTATACTTGCCGTCACGCGCCATCAAAAAAAGAAAAACAGTCTTGAAGAGAATTTAATAGATTATTTTGAACTATAAGACAGCTGCTGAAAGCTGCGGATTTGCTAGATTCGTTTAATAAAATCTCCTACACGCACGCATTGATCAAACCTGTGAGTTGAACACATGTTTTAAGAATTTTATTAAATCTTGATTATTTTCATTACTTTATTTAGTTATTCATCTATAATTGTAAAAATGCATTTTCCATACATTTAAACATAATTTAAAAATTAAAAAACTGTCACAAGCAAGCTTTTGTTGCACGAAGACAAAGTTTTTAATTGGCTGAGTACGATAAAAAGTACTTGTGACACAAGTTCTTTATATTATTTTTTATTTTGCATTAATTTACTTCAATAACTTCAATTTAATTTAATCAAATGTACAGCTTTATGATTACGTGTCATGTGTCAAAATAATAACCTTCAAGTTTTACCAATCTCAAAATCAAAACATAAAAAATTCTTAAAATAGTATCGAAAAGTTCTGTTCTATTTCTGTTCCGTTCTATTATCGGTTTCGAAAAGAGACCAAAGTCAATGTGAAATAGAAAAATTTTATTTTTTTGATTTATGATTTGTCAGCCATCTGTCAAAATGGCTTCACATCAGGTTTCGGATCTTGAAATTTTCAGGAAGTTTTAGAAAATTCATGGGAAGTATCGGCCAAAGAACAAGTGATTGTTTATCTTCTGTTGATCTTGTTAAATTTAATTTATTAGATGGAAATTGTGAAATTTTGAAGAAAACTTTGGAATCTCAATTCTATCAACACTTTTTTATAAAATACTACAGCAGGACAGTAATGACAAGATTTCCATGAAGAATCGAAAGCAAGAAATCCAAGACGACATCAAAGCTTATCTAGGACTGCTAGTGGACGTTGTCAATAAATAATATGTAACAGCGAAAATTAGTTGTTATTTAATTCATCCTAAACATCTTAATTCAGTGATCTCAGAAATCTATTCATAAATTGATAATATGATTAATTGAAACAATTTTTTTTCTGTCAATTCTTGTTCGAGACCTCCACATTGAATTTTAATGTTTTGTTATCATATTTGAATTCAGTGGCCCAAAACAACTCTAAGCAAATACGAAAATAATATTTAAACATAAGAAGCGTATAAATGTAAAGAAATTTCGAGGTCTGCCATGTTGATTTTCAATTGTTATACGAAATATTCGAATTTAGCAACCTCGGAAACCTTTAACAAACGTCAAAATATTATTTGAAATACAAATAATGTATAAAATTAAAATTTGTGTTTAAGGCCGCCATATTAGATCCCCCATCTAGAATTGTAAGATTTGTATTATCATATTCGAATTCAGTGTAGGTACCCAAAGATATATTTCAAAGTATAAAAATTATGATTGAATCGCAAAAAACTTTGAGAAATAAAGAGTTTTATACTTCGATCCGCCATATTGAATCTGCCATTTTGAATTTGAAATTTCTGACATAAGATTCGTATTTAGCGACCCCAAAAACCTATAGATACACATAAATCTCTCATTTTAATAACAATCTCTAAAAGTTATTGAATTATTTCCGCATTTTGCCAGTTACAAACCACAGTGCGGCGTTGGTTGGAAGGCTCGAGACCCTGAGCCTCATATGAGCAGCCGCCACTGCTGGAATTACACATGTAAACATATAGCTTAAGGGTTTAATGTTAGTTATTGTTGTTCCTTTTCTATAATTCTCGGTGGTTACATAGTTGTTAAAATGTGATTGTGAAATTTTTATTTTTGTTTCCATCAATTTTTAATATTTTCTTGGCCTATAGGCGGAAGACTATTATTAAATCCAGCCCTGATAATCATAAAAAACTATTCTTCATTAAAAATATTAACTCATCTGTTAGACACCTGATATTTAGTTTTAAATGTTCAATTCTGTTCTAAAACATGAAGGGAACTGTATGCGGTGATTATAAGCTATGTAGTAGTAATATAATATAGTGACCGGTAAAAAGAATGCGATCTTCAATTTTTTTTAAATTTAGCGGCTATATAAAAGAAGCTGTTTGAAGCATAGAGTTGAGAATCCATGAAATATAGAACCAGGCACTAAAATGAATGCATGAAAGCAATATCTGTGATTTGTTTTACCGCTGCATTATTTTTCGTAATAACAAGTTTCTCTAAATTTTGGTGTAATTTTTAATTGCTTTATAAATAGTAAATGATGATTTTTTTGATTCGCTAATTTTCTTTGGGTTTTAATAGATCATTTTAGCTTATTTTACCAGATAAAATAATGCTACAATCTCATTTTATTTAATTGTCTCGGATTATGGATTGTGGTAAATTCAAAAACTGAAACTGGAAAAACTTAATTTTTAAGGCCGGAGGTCCTAGATAATTGGTATTTAAAGAAAAATATCATTATAAGTAAGTTTTCTTAATAACATCTCTTTTATATTTTTAAATTTAAGGTAGTTCACTCTTGGAATGATTTCAGTTTTTTGAACTTACCCTGTATACCAAAGACGCGGGATCAAATTTTCAACTATTTTAAGGGAGGCAGAAATTTTTATCAAGAATAGATTTTTTCCAGAAATCGAAAATAAAAAGTTTCCTATATGGTGCATACTTTTTGCTGGACACTGTATAAATTATATAATAATAGTAATTTATAATTTTTATTGGTATATGCTCTATATTACCTGGATGTGCTATATGATTTATTTTTTAAATTTGTCTGCAGAGGGCAGTAATAGTCTGAACAAATCGAAAATCAATAGTTCCTCTGAATAGAACTTTTTGAATATTTGAGTTTTGCTGTATAAAAATGATATTCACGTTTAATTTATAAGTGTACATGTACATATAAAAGAGAAAACAGAACCAAGACTGAAACACAATGCTGTTCTTTTATTAATTAACCATATTATATAGATAGGTACAAGAAAAATTAAGGCACATTTCAATACAATTTTTTCTGACTGGCCTATTTACATAATTATTCTTCAATCATTCACACAAATATACGATATGACTATTATTTTCTAATTTAAGTACAGATTTCTTCCTTCACATAATGCTTCTGACTTAAATCAGACTCAAAGAAGTTTTTATTTATCTATTAAATAATGTGGGAAAATTTAAGACATTCAGAATTTAATTTTTTATTGTACATACATTTTTTATATTAACTGGATTTACATTTTAAATTTTCCCACTAGATATGAATATTTTATAATTATCATAATTAACTAGGTACTATAAGATTTATTTTAATCTTCTAGTATCAACATTTAGGTATACAGTAAGAATGTATTTTGAACGAAAACAACCCTATTAAAAAATATTTAGGTATTCTCTACTTAATGAATCTTTAATTTATAAATTAAAATACTGGCATGCAATTTATTTAGGAAGAAAAGTTATTCTTAAAATAATATGGCAATATAATTGCGGAGGCATAACAACTAAGGAAATCTTTATACAGTTATCAAATCCATATTCCTATTCACTGTATTATTATTGGAGAATATTACTACCACAATTCACATTTAAAAAATTAAATCCTGTTTCAAAAGCAGCATTTATGTATACTTTTTATTTCTATTACAGAGATCCAATTCGATGATATAGAGGGAATGTATATTAATAGGTATATAAATTTATGAAGACCTAATAATCTATATGTTAAAATTATAATAAAACTTTAATTATCTTTGAGCAAACACATCAAAATAAACATTTATAACAAATTAAATTATTTGTCATTTAGGAAGTTGGTAACAGAAAAATATTGTGTTGGTGATTTGTACATATTAATTTTAGAGATATGTTTAATTTATGTATACCTAGATTTTTATAAATTTAAATATTTACATTTTCTCATGATATCTTTTAAAAGATGTATGTAATTGTAAATCAAAATAACCAAAATGAACTAACATAATTGGCTCTTATTACAATTAGTGTTAGTTCCTGAAAACTGCAACACCCTCAATTTTTTTTTTAATATTTATATTAATTTATGCAACCTTTCCTATTAAGCATTTACAATATAAAAGCTTAATTAGTTATATGTAATTTCAAATAGATTAACCGACAATAGTCAAATTTTAATTAACAACAATATTATTCATGACTGTAGGTACTATTTAAAAAGAGATTTGGTTATGTTGTATCTTAAACACAACTTGCTGCATATTCGACTTATTTTTGATAACTACTGATTGTAACATTGAAATTTGAAACAGAAAATTAATTGATTATTAGTTAAATACAATGAAATTGTTTCATAGTTTTAGCTTATTCCAAATACCTCTATACAAAACTGGTAATTCTTTTATATTAATTGTATTAAATTTACAATTAGAATATTATTAAACATCTGGCTTTAATTGGATTTCAAAAAATTATATGTTTTCTTAATATGAACCTCTGAATTTTAAAAACTAAACATAAATATATTAATAATTAAAAATTTTTGGTGTATCATGACAAGTGAAACGACCTCATGGCCTACAGACACCTACCTACTCCATGTTTTGTTACATTATATAAGTGAAATGTACAATCATCACCACAGTAATACTATAAAAACTTTATAGATATAAAAAACAGTCATTAATTTATTTATACTAATTGAACAGTTTTCCTTCTGGATCCACATGAATTTAGAATCTTTTCCTTTTATCAAAATTTGGCAGCTAAGAATAAGTATATTTAACTGTCCAATCCAATTACTTTAATGAAATTATATAGATAGTTAAGGAAAACTACCTTAATAGTTAAGTACAATAATTATCTTGTTAAAAATATAAAAGGAATGCATAATTAATTGAGCATATGATCACTACATCTTATCTTCAACAAAAACTATTAAGTACATACATATTGTTAAAATAGAAAACAAAAATATCACTTGTATAATAATGTTTATACAATATAAAGTCTGCCATCTTTCCAATTTCAATATACCATACAACAACATCAGTAAAAATAAAAATCAACTACTTCACATCTTTTTAAAGCACAATGGCAAAAAGCAGTTACCATAATCATCTCATCAGTTTGTGCGCACATAAATCACATTTTCACAAAAGTACGTTATAAACATTTCACACATCAGAAAAGAGTCCTATTTTAAACCATTTTTATCTGTTAACGACAATATCGTTATTTATATACTAATAATGAGATATCTTTTTAATAACAAAAATGTTTCTAAAAGTTCCGTCACAGTTTAGTACTATCATAATTTTCTAAGGTCCATTGCTGACGCTCGTAATCGCTATTGCACACCTCCATAACTAATTTAGTTTTGGCAGCATTTATAGCTAAACACTTATCACTACTACCATGTCTAAGAAGCTTAGCATCTTCGTCGTAATCCCAGAATTGATTTCCTTTAGAGCCATGACAAGGATATAAAATAACTTCTTGTCCGCTGTAGTCCAAGCACGCCTCGTCGCGGCGAATTTCACCAGTCTTACTGTACATCCAATACTAAAAAAAGAAGATTTTTTTTTATATAAAAAGCATAAATAAAAATTTGTTACATTTTTGACAAAGTTACCATTAGAAAAAATAAACTGTCTCAGGTTTATCTTGCTGTAAAATAATTATTATCATCATATATGCAAGAATTTTCTTAGTTCTCACACACGGCAAGAATTATAAGGGAAGAAAATGAGATTTTTTCCATGTTGTGTATGTAGTTTAATTTAAACTGCACGCATGGGTGAAAATGTTTTTTCTGCTGCTAATATGAAAGGGGTCGTCCTTAAATTACATAACGCATATTAAGAAAAAATTTGGTACCTCCTCTCCTCCTTGTAACGCCTCGTAACACTACTCTATAAACCCCGCTTCGATAATTACGTAACGCTACTATCACCCCCCCCCCCCCACTGAAATAATGTTAAAAAGCGTGTAATCTCCGAAATTTTATGACGTCGACGAATATGAACGTCCCGAATACTGCGAAATTTGAAATATTATTTTATGATATGATAGAATAACAGTAATAATATAAACATAAAAAAATGCTTAATTTGTTAAAATAATATTCATAATATCGTTTTAAGTCAATTTACAATTCCAAACTTAATTTTTTTTCTTGAAAAAGATTTTAAGTTATGTAACGCTAAGCTTAATATATTCCATACCCCTTGTTACACTGCCTAACGTTATCAAACCCCCTCCCCTCCCCCTTCAAGCGTTACGTATTTTAAGGACGACCACTAAACACAAAGATTTTATCACAAACTTCTAACATCGTTTAATAAGATTTTTATTTAATAGGTATAGGTAATAAGTTAACAATGCTTAATAAGTAGAGTTCCTGAATTTAAAGTCAATTCGCACTATTATAGGAGTCGAGTAAATATATATCATTCTCTTTCCAATTTTTTGGATGTACTATTGATATCATAATGGTCTAGAATAGCAATTATTTTTTTTAGTGTAAATGTATACGGTAAAATAATAAGAAATAACATCATTTTACCCTTGCTGACCTAGATCATTATAAAATCAATAGTAGGTATATATGATACTTCTAGCTCGTTTCTTTTAATTTAGTAACATTAACAAATTTGTCAAAGTCAAATCTTAGATTATAAAATCTTTCATATAAGTACAGAGTTACAACCATACAAACATTTTGGTTAAATGAAACATCCTGTATATTATTTAATTTTCAAGTAACCCTTTTTCCTGATTCTAAATATATAATGTTTTAAGGCTATTTGACACTTGGCTATGCTTGTCAGAATGTGATTAAAATGAAAATAACAAATTAAGCTATGAAAATAATTAGTTCACTTACATTTTGAAAATCTTGCATGGCCTACTCCTCTTTCAATAGAGGTTTTTGCAAGTCAAATATGTCAAAAAGTATGTATTAATGATAAAGTCTGTAACATTCTATATTCAGAATAAGGGAAAAAAGGGCTGTTCGGAGATTCAATAGTATTTTGTGTCTCAAGGGTAGAAAATCAGCATTTGCAGCCCGAGCGAAGCGAAGAGAGAGGGGCAGCAGACAACTAAGGGCTGCAAATGGTTTTCTGTTCGAGTAGTACACTAAAGTTTTTCGTCTACCTGCTATTATACTTTTAAATGGAACTCCAAATTTTAAGTAGTAACCCAATTTACCTTAAATTAAAATAAACTTAAGTTAAAGGAATGTGATGCAGTGAATGAAAACGAAAATACCAACAATTTTTTTTAATAATATTATTAAATTAACAAAATCATAAGGCCATAAATATAAGATAAGTAGTCCTCCGCTGTTTGAGTGGTACTGACCAGTCTACACTTCTGGAGCATGTGATTATGTGCAGTAACCCAAGAGGAGTGTGGTCGAGTTTAAGTTATTTAAAAGAGGGGTGCCCGGTTCGTATATCATGTGCGTACTTTGCGGTTGCAATTTTAAACAATAATGATAAAATAATGCTATTTAATCTATTTATTAACAAAATATTACGCAATATTAAAGTAACAAAAAGACTAAATAATAGCTAATAATAATAATAAACTTTTAATTATTGAAAAAATTCATTATATCTATATCCATTTAGTAGCAATGCAGAGGTTATGAGATAAGAGGACAACAAATTTTGACATAAGAGGACAGAAAAGAAGTCTTAAATGCTCTCAAAACAGAACATTTGGAAAGTACTTTCTAGTTAGTCAGTTAGGCGAAAATAGCATGTAGGGTGTGCCATTTAATAGTTATTTATGTACCAAGGGCGTTAGAATGATTATAATGCTAGCAGGACGACGATGTTCCAGTCCGAGGACCTAAAGGGCTCGAGGGATGGAAGTCGCCCGATGGGTATTATCATCTAGTAACGCTCGTGATCCATACAAAATTTTATTTTTCGCGAGAATATGTACAAGTAGAAAATTAGTTTTAGTTTATAATTATTGGCGTTGTCAAGGGCGTTGTTTATGTATTTATAAAACTAGAAGATTTTATGTTTGTCGGATGGTAACAACTTTTACTAATTGTTAACAACATAAAAACAAAAAAAAATCCTAATAGCACTAATCTCATCTAAAAAATAAGTTAATTTTAGCTAAGAAATTTTGTTGGCAACTAAATCTGCACAAAAGAATTTGTGAATCACGGTCCCGGAAACTATGTGCAAATACTCGTTATTTGTTGTGTTACAACATACTCGTACGCAAAAATATAGTTTCTAACCTAATGATGCAAATTACTATTGAACGTAAAGCCGGCTCCGACTGTAAAGTAAACCGTGAGCGGGCATTATGAATTGTAACGGTCGCTTATAATGCCCTGGTTGTTATGGAATTGTTTATGTAGTTCGTATCACAGGTATAAACAACAAATAACATGCAAGTGAAACAAAAAAATATATGTACTTTCCATATCATGTTACCTACGCATGCAATTGCTTTTTTAATGACATTTAACAGATATGTAGGTACAACAATACAAATTTTACAGGAATTTTTTTATCTTCAATAATAATAAAGATAAATTACCGACTATTCGATTTGACTTTAATCACTCTCAAGGGCTTGCTGGGACTTCAAACTCTTTGAACGTTTTTATATAATTTTAATTAAAACACTTGTTAGTACTCACCTTTCTCAAGAACAATGGTAACCATTTATTTTATGATTAATGATACCACGCACTTGTATTAGTAAATCAATTTGACCACACTAATAGGAAACTTCTTTAAAATTTATGAAAACATGAAAATTCAGAAACGTGAGCTATTGTAAATCCTATTCTGGCAATACAATTTCTACAATAATAAATAACAACCGTCAGGACAGAGGTGCACGATAAACAAAACTCCTAAATCGAGTTGTCAAACCGCTTACACCTGAGACAGTTCAATACAAAATATATGTAAGTTGACCTTTAATCCCTTTAGAAGATACAATTTATAATACCCCACAGCCATATAATAATAATAATGTATATCAGTTAACACCACCACCACAATGAAAATCGCTGATAATGCTTTAGATAGTTAACGGGAGCAGAAACTGTTAAAAAGAGAAAAGACCGCCTGAACAAGAGATACTATTTACACGGGAAATTACAAACAAGGAACCGGCAGAGAGAAAATCAAAAGTTTTCGGCGTGAAACGAAATTGGGAAAAGTTTAAAGCTGAACTTGATCGTTAACGATAAAACTGAAGTTAAATAAAGTTACGATGCGTCAAATAAGCATTTTCAAAAGAGTTTTACAAGAATGCAAGGCATAATCGGTAGAAATGCGCGCGTCAGCACCAGTCACGTTTCCTCAAAGAATTAAAGAAGTTCGTGCCGATAAAAGTAAAAAAAGTCGGATCTGAAACTCCGGAATGCCGAAAATGCCTTTAACCTAATCGAAACTGTGATATACTAGGTGATGGGGGTTAGGAGGCACTTTACGCAAGTTTGTTGTGTAGTTTATGGGGTGGCGAATTTACGAACAACCCTGCTAATGTAATATTATAATCAAGTTTTAATGCATTCATGACTAAAAAATGGAATATAATCATTCGGTCATAATTGGTTTGACAGGTTTAAAAATGCTCGACACAATTTGAAATTATAATTCCAATAATGAAACGACTGCAAACTTTTCACTATTAAAATGAAAATTTAATATTTTACAAAAAAGGAACAAAATTAAATATTAAAACAAACAATATATCAAAAGCAGCATTTGTTCTGGTTTCAACCACCAACCTGTTAAATGATTGATTCGAAAACTTTGCCTTTATCGTTTAACATTTCATTATGGGGTGAAATGTTAATATTGGTATGTCAAAAACTTTAATTTTGTTTGTATCTGCATAAATTTCTAAATTATTTTTGTGTTCCTGACATATTTCATTTACGGGAAAAAGCCGTAATTTCCCTGATGAAATAATATCGTTTTTTTCTTGTTTGCGAAAATACCTCTGCCAATTTAAATGTCATAATACTTTCTCATACATAAGTAATTCCTCTGCTCTAGATGTGGCCCGCCGCTGACTGCTCACTTATGAACTAGATACCGCGGATTTTTAAATATGTTAACACCTTAAAAATGGCCAGCCACTGATTAAGTTTAAAATCGTTTAAGTTAAAATAATATATCCTTAAATATATCCTAAGTTATGAATGGAATAGTCTTCCTCCACACACGCGAGAGCATACGCTTACACTCGCCCACACTGTTTCACAAGCGTGCACGCACGCCCACACTCACGCGCTCGCCCCTACTCAAGCACACTCACACACAACCACGCACTACAAGGTGGCTCACGCTAGATGGCCCTGTACCTTATTTTCGAAACTGGAGAGTTACGAAAATAAATCTAAAACCATGATTGGTATAAAACAAATTTTAATATTATAATATTCTTGTTTAGGCAAGGTGAATCGTTGTGATACTATCAACGTTTTTATTTTTTAATTAGAACATCCTATAGGCCAGTAAAATAGAATCCGTTGGTGGAAATAAATGTTGGAAAGCGGGAGATCGTTTCGATCGCTTCGTTTGACGTCAAATATAAGTATCCTAGGTTTGCACGGTCCCTCGACTCGAGCTTACCTGAGGGCATCAAAAGAACCACGAAATCTTCGGACCTTTTTTAGCTTTTCGCTTATAACTCCAAAGCGGTGCTTTCCAACGAAAAGTTCACTATTACAAGAATTAAAGAGCATTAAATTATGCGTCGGATGAGTATCTAACACTTTAAATTTGGTCCAGAGGTATGATCGAAATCGACGGCCGCGAAACGACAATTTTACAAATTTTCGATTTTCCGTCAGACCGGACGCCCAGAGGCTTCCCGTATAAAAAACCCGTTGGACTCATTCTGATTGTTAATAAAGGTCGAAAAATACCTAAGCTTTGATGTTATATAGGTTGCCGGATTAAATTAATGGCCTTTTTTTGTCATCTCCCATCATAGCAATTAGGATCAATTTCATATGAAGTAGTGCAGTAGGTGTCGCTCGATCATTTCGAAAAAAGATAATTTTTTGTGTGTTATCACCCCTAAGTATTGGTAGATCAAAACCACGGCCATTTTATTTTTATTCCATTTGGTTGAAATATGGTAGCCATATTTGCTTCGTGGTGCTCGACGTTTCTTGCAGTTTATTGATGTAAACGTAAATCTTGATATCTCAAGAACGGTTGATCCTAGAGACCTACGGTAAAAATTATTGTATTGCTCACATGTCGGACTACATTTTTGAATCTAAACCTAATTTTTATAGGACGCTTACTTATGGGTGTGATTAAATCCCAAAGATTCAAGTTTTTACAAAAATTTCCGCTTTTATGGGAGCATATTTCATATATCCAGATAAAAATGAAGTCTTAGGGCGGATTTTCTATTTAAACGTACACGGTTAGAGGTAGTTTATGTATAAAATATTTTAAATCTGAAATTTTACTATTTTGGTATTTATCGGAGTTAAAGTTCTCTTTATGATACGTCATATCAATATTATGTTTAGATTAAAAAATGTTGTCCGACATGTGAACAATACAATCATTTTTACCATAGGTCTCTAGGATCAACCGTTCTTCAGATATCAAGAGTCACGTTTACTTAAAAAAACTGCAAGCAACGTCGTGCACCACGTAACAAATATGGCTGCCATATTTCAATCGAATGGAATAAAAATAAAATGACAGTTGTTTTGATCTATCAATACTTAGGGGTGATAACACACAAAAAATTATCTTTTTTCGAAATGATCGAGCGACCAGTAGTGCACTGCTTCATATGAATTGATCCTAATTGCTATGATGGGGGATGACAAAAAATGGCCATTAATCTAATCCAGCAACCTCTATAACATCAAAGCTTAGGTATTTCTCGACTTACATTAACAATCAGAATGAGCCCAACAGGTTTTCTTATACGGAAAGCCTCTGGGTGCCCGGTCTGACGAAAAATCGAAAATTCGTAAAATTGTCGTTTCTCGGTCGTCGATTTCGACCATACCACTGGATCCAATTTGAAGTGTTAGATACTCACCCGACGCAAAATTTAATGGTCTTTAATTCTTGTAATAGTGAAGTTTTCGTTGGGAAACACCGCTTTCGAGTTATAAGCGAAAAACTAAAAAAAGTTCAGAAGATTTCGTGGTTCTTTTGATGCCCTCGGGTAAGCTCGAGTCGAGGGACCGTGCAAACCTAGGATACTTATATTTGACGTCAAACGAAGCGATCGCAACGATCTCCCGCTTTCCAACATTTATTTCCACCAACGTTCCCAATCGGGTCTAATTTTACTGGCCTACTATATATTTTTACAATTTTAAATTCTAAACATGTTTACTGCAAGTTATATTTAACTAATTATAATAATACAGGACGCTTATAAATATTTAAATCAATGTTTTTTATAAATTTATTGTTGAATTATATACAGGATGTTCAATTCAGTAAATGCCCAAACAACAAAACTTGTTTTGTCTAGTACATTACAGCTTAAAAAAATCATATAATAATAAAAAAACATTAATAATAATAACAATAATAATTAAATAGAGGGAGGGAGTATCAAAACGCTGATAATTTTAAAACTGTTTGTCGTAGAACAATGTTACAAACTTTGAAGTAGAAGATAATTTGAAAAGTTATCCGTCCCGTTTGAAAAAAGTAAAATTTTCATGTTCAAAATTTTTTATCTTTGGTTTTATGAATTGAATACCGTGTATATTATCCAACAATAGATTTACGGAAGAAACATTAGTTTAGTAGCTAATTATATGGTGTATTATTATAGTTAGTTAAAAGTAACTTGCAGTGTATAAATTTAATTTTTTAAAAGTTACATTTTCAAAAAATACTTAAAAAACTGCGTAATTTCGTAAAAAACGTAAATATTGACTCTGTATAATTGAAATAAATTGTATGTAAATAATGTATCTCAGAGTCTGTACTTTAATTGTCAGTATCCATCAGCTATAGTGAGTAACTTAATTTTAATGATTGAATACATAAATAGGATTCGTACTCATGTATTCAAAATTACCGCCTGTCTATCATAGTAAAATCCTGTTATGTTGGTATAATCAATATTACTGCAAAACTATTAGTATAACATCACTTTTTAACCGTTAACATATTATTATGATCTGTTTGTTTTATTTATTTTTAAGTGTTAACACTTTATGAATTTTAAAATGGTAAGATTTGATAAATAAGTTTCTTGTTTAATTACCTGTTATGATTTTTATTTGTAGTTACAGTTTTTCTGCAAAGCACCTTACAATAGCTTTTGGGAGTAAAGTAAATTTAAATAGATGCACTTTTAAGTTATTATAAGAACTTAATGTGTTTCTTTCAGATCAACAGCTTAAACAGAAACCATTGACAAGTATTAATTTTCTTGTAGTGATGCTCTATGAGTTTTGTATAATGTTTGAACCTGCCTTCCCTATTGGTGAAAAGCTTCCAGTAATTATAGTTTACTGCCGGTTTTATATCCCTTCAGTCTTCTTTTTTAGAACATGAGACATGACAAATCAGCACCACAAGGCCTGTACTCTGTACATCCGCTGAAATATCAATGCACCCATCTCTGTGGATTAAGATGAACCAGTATTCTGTTCTTAGTACTTTTTATAAATGAATATGTCTATACTTTTTCCAATAAACTGAATTTCAATTATCTCTTAATTATTTTATTATTCTCCCTACTTACCAATTGTATCATAAATCGTCTAGTTACAAGATTTAGTTACATTATATTATATATCTTAACAATATGTGGCTATTTATCAATCCATCTTACTGCATATACCCTTACTTATCACTTCTAATCATTTTCTTTTTAGTTGAAGCTTTGCAAAATTTTCTTTTTAGGTATAAACAAGAAACATCGTTTTCCAAGATTAATTCAAATGGTTTTAATCTATTTACTATAATAACGTAACAAAAACAGATAATACCTTTCTATTAAAAATTAATAAATAAATTATTTTGTAAGTGCTAACGAAACTGGCCAACAACAATAACTGGACCTTACTAAGATTCATTACAATATGTATATTTATACAACAATATTATAAAATTGAAATTTGGTTTATACCAATTATCTTCAGTATTGACTTTTATTCGTTACTCGTATCGTTTCCAAGATAAGATACAGGCTCGTCTTATGTGTGCCATAAGTAGTGTATATAGGCCGATTCTGGGCCCACACCGCCACACCTCTGCTTAACTTTTTTGAAGTTTTATTGTGTAGAACAGCTACAGCTGTTATAAAAACAAAGATAAACCTTTTATATTGTTTATTTAAAAAAACATTAATATTCAATTCATCGCATATTATTGTACACAAATATTAATTATTTACAATCATTTTACAATTTTCATGTATGAAATTAACATCTTAACTTAATTTCAATAATTATTTAACTATTTTTTAAACAGTTTCTAATATACATAGTTATTCAACATGTTTCGGAATTCTGTAATGCCCCCAAGCTAGAGTGTCACCGGAACCATCAGGTATGATGTATCTCTTATCATCTAACCAAGAAAGTGCTATTTTATTCTTCAGTTCAGTATACAGTTGATGTTTATGTGACCTAAATGTTCGTACATTCTTGTATATCACTGCCTTGTTAAATACTACATTCTTATAGTCTTCAAGTGTTAACTCATTCTTGATTATATCTTTTTGTACACCTTTGGCCGTTTTACTTAATTCAACCTCAACATTGACAACGTAGGCTTTCGCTCCTGTCCCCACGAACTCCAATAATATCTTCCCTGCATATTCATCCTTCATTTTTCCTATCACAGATTCGGTTTTAGGTATTCCAAATTGATTATCTTCCTTGAAATTTGATGTATCATACTTGTTTAGATGAGTCTTTATATCTTGGTAAAAATCAGCTGTACAGGTCCTCAGGATCAGGCTGTCTGTCTGTATAGGCTAGTTCCACATTACTCCCATAAACAGGCTTGATAAAGTTATAATAAAACTCATACATCACGTGTTTAGCTAGGTCTAGAACGCAGAATCCAATATATATCGGTTTATCGTATTTAACCCACATTCTTTCTAGATGAATGGCTACCAGATTATCTGAGAAAACAGATACATCTTTAAATTGCGCTTTGGAGATCAACCCTTCAGCTCCTAGCCTTTTCCCTTTATTTTCCCAGTGTGTAACCAGTCTTATGTCGATCCGTTTATCCACATTTTCTATAGTTTTCCCAAACACTGAATTATTCATAAGTTTAAAAAACATTTTTTCAAACTCAGATTTATCCGCATTCCCCATACGTGTATTTAAATCCACGTACTCCTTTAACCAAAATGCCTGATTAAAAGATAGCACCCGATGAATCTTCTCGAGTTTTAAACCTGCGGTTAAACATTGTTGTAGATTTCTGTAGTGGATAATATACCTAGTTTTGTTGTTTAAGTTAGGAATCAATTTTGGTTGTTTTGATCCTGGAGGCGTGATATTTTCTGGGCAAAATGGTAGATCATTATGTCCATCGTGAAGATCTTCCGGATAGGTTAAATCGACTTCCAAAATATAGCCTGTTTTTGAATTTTCAGGTACATTTAATATATCCAGATTTGCGATTTCTTCAGAAGTTAAAAATTTAAAGTTATTGATGGGTAGATTGGCTGATAAAGCTTTCCCATAAAGATTTGTTGCATCTAGGTAATTGATAAAGACTGTAGGCTTCGATTCATCATATTTCAACATGTATTTATTATTAGCTTTAACATACCTCTTACCACATTGACTTACACCAACCCTAATACCCTTTTTAATAAAATGAACCATATCGATATCCGTAAACAGTTCTAATTCGATTTTTGTAAGTTTTAATATGGCCGACCACGATAAGCCTGGAGCAGTAAAGAAGTGGGTTGGGTCTAAATCATATGCGTTTTTGCATTTATCGCGAAAAGCTTCAAATACGTCTGTTAACAACAAAATATCTGTTTTCAAATACAGATCTGAGTATTCGCCTAACGTTTTACATTTAAAAGTTTCCCAAACGTTTTTTGCATGCTCATAGTCTTTCGCAGATATATTAGTGCCTCTTAAGTTATCGAAGAAAGCTTCATGTGATGGTAATTCGGTATAGTCGAGTTTGTCGAAAGAATCTACGAACGAATAGGGAAATACCCCTTTCTGTCTCATTAACTTAAATTTATTATCTTCTGGAAAATGTGTTTTAGTTGCTTGACACTGTTCGTTTTCTAAATTTTTAGCTAGCTTATCTAAGCTCATAGGCATGAATCTAAACGAATCTCAAAACCGAATTTTCGTAAATTTATTTTCCCCTTTTCCTAGACTGTTAATTTTTTTATCAACTAAAACACGTTTTGTGAAAGAGATATACTTTTCTTTGTTTTCAGCAATAACGTCTATTTTGTATTCATCTCCACTTTAAAGCCTTTACGAATAGGTGGGCATCATAATTTGATAAATTATGCAGGAACACGGGGACATAATTTGGAATTTTGAAATTGAGGTTACATGTACTATGGCTGGCCGATCTAAATCGACCCGTAAGATGATCGTGATCCCTAACCATATCACCCCCTAACGGTTTTTCACAAATATGACATGTAATAGCGTTGTCATAATTAAATTGTTCCTCCGGTGTTAATTTTTCCATTGGAATTATATGCTTTAGGTGGTCGTTGTAAATTCTCTTAATGTCATCCTCAAAGCGTATACAAAATACTTCAACGCAATCTTGACCTCGATATGTAACGTACTTAGATAATGAGTCATTGTAATTACATTTTATATAATATCCGAAAGAATATGGTTGATGCATATGCGTTTTTTTCAGTAAATGGACCGCTGTTATCTTTTTGACGATATTTCAGTGGGATAAGTAGAGATTCAAAGTCTGCGTAAACTACAAATGGTAAAGTTAATTTTTGTTCAAACGATTCAAATTTTAAAATATTACCCGAAACTTCATTTCCAAATTTATCGATACGTGGTTCCGTTGTTGGTAATTTAACAGTTACATGATTGCAATCGTGTTTTTGATGTTCACGTAATTTTTCTTTGTTACTAAGATTAATTAAACAACCATCACAGAGAAACTTCCTATGACCTTTTTTTGTTAGTTGTGAGCTTACAAGCCCAGATAGGTCTTTGATTAAACAATAATGCGAATTTCCCATATCATCGTCTATTACTAATAAATTTATATGTTTATCTAATATTTTCTTCGTTAAATGCAGCGGTCCGGAAATTTCATAGCTTGTTTTACAATTTTTATAAACCGACTCAATACCGTAAACATTAACCGAGATATTATTTAATTTTTCGAATTTACTGATGTCTTCCACTTTAACCGGAAACTTTATTCCTGTAAAATTTAATTCGTTTTCGTATTTTTGATAGTTACACGTTCCGCACGATAATTTGTAGGGTGAAGATCAGCTAAAATTGACCACATGAAACATTTGTTATCGGAATTCTGCACATTAATTATTGCATGCTTGTTTGCGACAGATTTCGGTAGTTGGATGTATGAAGAAGCTCTCAGAGGGTTATATTTATTTATATTTAATTCTACAAACAGTAAATTTTTTAGGACCCAACCGCTCTCCCTTTCGGCAAACTCACTTACCTTATTATCTAATACATCAATGAAATCGTTATATACCGCATTGAGATCTATCGAGAGATCACATTTTTTAAATTTAATATTAAATGATTTTATTTCTTCTAATTCTTTTGATGGTAATTCGAAAAGTCCGAAAAGTTCCAAGTTTAGTTTCACTGCAACGTGCTTATCTAAGCTGGTTAAAATGCAGTTTAAAATTTTTGATTTTAAACCCTTTAAAAATTCCTTCACGTTTACGCAAACTTTATTATCATCTGCAGTAAGGCGGTATGTAGCTATTCTGTTTTGAAATGCACTGTTTATTAACGAGATTCCGGATGCTTGCGTTACACTTATCTTATTCTTGTGTTCTAGACTTCTGTTATGTTGAGTTATGTATTTTCTTGATATATCAACTTCACACAGATCACATCTCATCATATCATCCCTTTTAATTTGCTTGGTTTCAGGTTCAATAAAAATTTTCTTTGAATTACTGGTTGATGGTATTTCCGTTGTTAATTTTCTTTTTCGTAGACCATGTTTCTCCTGTTGATGTTTCACGAAATGATCTTGACTGGTGAATATAACCCCGCAAACTTCACATAAATTAGTTATCGGTTTGCAATATCCTTGTTGATGCCTACACAGGCTATCCCTTCTTGCAAACCACTTGTCACAAGAATCACACAAGAACATTTTTTCTTAAGATGTCTTCAACCCCCACACAAGTTGACAAAATGAAGCTTCTCCAACCGCCTCTTCTTATATACACCTGTAACAATACCCACAATGCATTTCAGTATTATATGCATATCAGTATTATACACGAACGTACCTAATACTAACAGGAAATCTTTAATCATAATGATGCCTTTTCTTTTGATGTAGGTTTAAACCAATGCCAACATCGAGCGTGAACACTATATTCGTAGCATAATACAGCGCTCGTTGCAAGATCCGTCTTACAATAATAGATAGTGTCACCATCCTTCGTAAAGGACCCCAATGTATTCATCAAAGTTCGTTATCACCAAAATACATATATCAAAATATTAACATATGTGTTCTCACAATAAGCGAATTGAACCACATGAAAGTAGCATTCTGATATATAGCTCAAAACATATCGATAATGCATGTAACGATAGCTCACAATAATTATACATTCCGTTTTCCTCGACCACTTACCGTTAAGTTATTTGAATGGAATTGAAAGCTCTGAAGGTAAAAATGATACTTAATGTCGCTATGCACCGAACACAGTCAAAGACTATCCAAATAACGAGATTGAAAATTAAAAAATCACAGTCGTTGATACAACAGTGAGGGTTGCAAGCTCGTCTTATCGATGCATCTATGTGATTTTCAACCTTTCGTAAAAGGGTTCTCAAGCTTAAGTCAGTGAAAGCCAACTTATTAACAGATTAGGTAACTAAAAACAATATTTTCCATATTTCGGAAATGCACGTCCGACTAGCCACGTCTGACTAGCCACATCAGGAACAAGAAGCCCCCGAAATGAAGTAGGTCAGGATATGAAGCATGTCAAGGACCGATAAAGTCTAAAGTGTATTGTTCATGTCAGCTTTACCGAAATCAATAACACAGCATATATCTAGGTTTTTAACGTACCAAGCACTCTTTGTAGAGGCGACTTACCAAGTACAAATCTGATACTCTCCCTTGGTGAGGGCACCATCGTATTACGATTTCAGTAAAAAAAAACAGTCAGTTATTAGAAACATGGAAAATATTTGTTTTAGCCACATGTACACCTAGACCTATGCATGACCCTCACCATAAAAGACCGCCCGACACATTTGGGTAAGCTCTAGGAATGATTCGTCTCTTCGACCGATAGGTTAGGGGTATACTTACCTATTGAAGTCGATGTTTAACACTTCCACTTTCACCGGCTGAGGTTGCAACCAACGTGAGTGGAGAATAGTTTTCGCTGTGTAGAAGTGTTAGAATACCGTAGCCTCTTCGAACAAAACCTGCCTTAAAGGTGGATAGTTACTCGGCTAAATAAGCAAATTCTGAAAATTAAAGAGATAGGTATACGTTATTAAAAAGAAATCACATCAAAATAATGGGTACGTAAAGCACCAGATAATTTTTAAATAACCTAATAGACCACCGTCAATAAAGCTGAGCAGTAAATCTGATATACAATATTGTAATACCAGTATCATCAACCCGCGATAAGGTTTACCAACCACATAATTTCCAATGCTAAATTTTTTCTAAGTCTCACTTTAAAAATCAGAAAATGTGTTACATCTATGAAACGGTTGAGAATTCAGCAAAAGAAAAAAGTAGTACAACACAATTTCTAAATAAAATTTCACTGTAAAATGAACCTGAATGATGATTCACCTAATATAGAAATTCCTAACATGAAACAATTTTAAAGTAAAAAAACAATTCAAAAGCGAAAAAATAACGATAATCCCCGCAATAATCCTCACATTTTGTTTCCGCATACCACAACGAGTATTTCGACACCCTAACCAACCCAACTGAACCAGAATTACCCAATTTATAGAATTTTTAATATTTTCCCACTCTTAACTTAGGTGATAGAAAATATTTTTTAAAAAGTAAAAATCACAATTTTTCATCGAAATTCAACACATGCTCATTATTTTAAAACGCGAACGTAATTTGTTAACAAACTTTTCCAGTTTAAAAATTATTTAATAGCGTTTACCTGCAACGATAGATATAGAAACAGAAATTATTCTGTCCCCACAATAAGTTAAAATTTTTAATAACTCGATAACCGTTAGGTTTCATGTTAGGAATTTCTATGTTAGGTGAATCATCATTCAGGTTCATTTTACAGTGAAATTTTATTTAGAAATTGTGTTGTACTACTTTTTTCTTTTGCTGAATTCTCAACCGTTTCATAGATATAACACATTTTCTGATTTTTAAAGTGAGACTTAGAAAAAATTTGGCATTGGAAATTATGTGGTTGGTAAACCTTATCGCGGGTTGATGATACTGGTATTACAATATTGTATATCAGATTTACTGCTCAGCTTTATTGACGGTGGTCTATTAGGATATTTAAAAATTATCTGGTGCTTTACGTACCCATTATTTTGATGTGATTTCTTTTTAATAACGTATACCTATCTCTTTAATTTTCAGAATTTGCTTATTTAGCCGAGTAACTATCCACCTTTAAGGCAGGTTTTGTTCGAAGAGGCTACGGTATTCTAACACTTCTACACAGCGAAAACTATTCTCCACTCACGTTGGTTGCAACCTCAGCCGGTGAAAGTGGAAGTGTTAAACATCGACTTCAATAGGTAAGTATACCCCTAACCTATCGGTCGAAGAGACGAATCATTCCTAGAGCTTACCCAAATGTGTCGGGCGGTCTTTTATGGGGAGGGTCATGCATAGGTCTAGGTGTACATGTGGCTAAAACAAATATTTTCCATGTTTCTAATAACTGTCTGTTTTTTTTTACTGAAATCGTAATACGATGGTGACCTCACCAAGGGAGAGTATCAGATTTGTACTTGGTAAGTCGCCTCTACAAAGGGTGCTTGGTACGTTAAAAACCTAGATATATGCTGTGTTATTGATTTCGGTAAAGCTGACATGAACAATACACTTTAGACTTTAACGGTCCTTGACATGCTTCATATCCTTGACCTGCTTCATTTCGGGGGCTTCTTGTTCCTGATGTGGCTAGTCAGACGTGGCTAGTCGGACGTGCATTTCCGAAATATGGAAAATATTGTTTTTAGTTACCTAATCTGTTACTAAGTTGGCTTTCACTGACTTAAGCTTGAGAACCCTTTTACGAAAGGTTGAAAATCACATAGATGCATCGATAAGACGAACTTGCAACCCTCACTGTTGTATCAACGACTGTGATTTTTTAATTCTCAATCTCGTTATTTGGATAATCTTTGACTGTGTTCGGTTCATAGCGACGTTAAGTATCATTTTTACCTTCAGAGCTTTCAATTCCATTCAAATAACTTAACGGTAAGTGGTCGAGGAAAACGGAATGTATAATTATTGTGAGCTATCGTTACATGCATTATCGATATGTTTTGAGCTATATATCAGAATGCTACTTTCATGTGGTTCAATTCGCTTATTGTGAGAACACATATGTTAATATTTTGATATATGTATTTTGGTGATAACGAACTTTGATGAATACATTGGGGTCCTTTACGAAGGATGGTGACAATATCTAATATTGTAAGACGGATCTTGCAACGAGCGCTGTATTATGCTACGAATATAGTGTTCACGCTCGATGTTGGCATTGGTTTAAACCTTCATCAAAATATATATTTCGGAATATTCTCAGTGTAATTGTTTAACCGCACTAAGCTGTTAACGTCGTAAGTCGTATGCTGTAATGGTTATAAATTACTAAGTAGCATTCATAGGAGCTTCAACTACACTCCTACCCTAATTTCTTAAGAGTAAAAGTATGATGTAATCCGAGAAAAGGCATCATTATGATTAAAGATTTCCTGTTAAGTATTAGGGACGTTCGGGTATAATCGATACTGAAATGCATTGTGGGTATTGTTACAGGTGTATATAAGAAGAGGCGGTTGGAGAAGCTTCATTTTGTCAACTTGTGTGGGGGTTGAAGACATCTTAAGAAAAAATGTTCTCGTGTGATTCTTGTGACAAGTGCTTTTCCCAAGAAGGGATAGCCTGTGTAGGCATCAACAAGGATATTGCAAACCGATAACTAATTTATGTGAAGTTTGCGGGGTTATATTCACCAGTCAAGATCATTTCGTGAAACATCAACAGGAGAAACATGGTCTACGAAAAAGAAAATTAACAACGGAAATACCATCAACCAGTAATTCAAAGAAAATTTTTATTGAACCTGAAACCAAGCAAATTAAAAGGGATGATATGATGAGATGTGATCTGTGTGAAGTTGATATATCAAGAAAATACATAACTCAACATAACAGAAGTCTAGAACACAAGAATAAGATAAGTGTAACGCAAGCATCCGGAATCTCGTTAATAAACAGTGCATTTCAAAACAGAATAGCTACATACCGCCTTACTGCAGATAATAAAGTTTGCGTAAACGTGAAGGAATTTTTAAAAGGTTTAAAATCAAAAATTTTAAATGCCTTTTAACCAGCTTAGATAAGCACGTTGCAGTGAAACTAAACTTGGAACTTTTCGGACTTTTCGAATTACCATCAAAAGAATTAGAAGAAATAAAATCATTTAATATTAAATTTAAAAAATGTGATCTCTCGATAGATCTCAATGCGGTATATAACGATTTCATTGATGTATTAGATAATAAGGTGAGTGAGTTTGCCGAAAGGGAGAGCGGTTGGGTCCTAAAAAATTTGCTGTTTGTAGAATTAAATATAAATAAATATAACCCTCTGAGAGCTTCTTCATACATCCAACTACCGAAATCTGTCGCAAACAAGCATGCAATAATTAATGTGCAGAATTCCGATAACAAATGTTTCATGTGGTCAATTTTAGCTGATCTTCACCCTACAAATTATCATGCGGAACGTGTAACTATCAAAAATACGAAAACGAATTAAATTTTACAGGAATAAAGTTTCCGGTTAAAGTGGAAGACATCAGTAAATTCGAAAAATGAAATAATATCTCGGTTAATGTTTACGGTATTGAGTCGGTTTATAAAAATTGTAAAACAAGCTATGAAATTTCCGGGCCGCTGCATTTCACGAAGAAAATATTAGATAAACATATAAATTTATTAGTAATAGACGATGATATGGGAAATTCGCATTATTGTTTAATCAAAGACTTATCTAGGCTTGTAAGCTCACAACTAACAAAAAAAGGTCATAGGAAGTTTCTCTGTGATGGTTGTTTAATTAATTTTAGTAACAAAGAAAAATTACGTGAACATCAAAAACACGATTGCAATCATGTAACTGTTATGAAATATAATATAAATACAAAGATTAATTAAAGTTTCACAAGTTTTATTAATATCTTAACCTGACAATATTGTTTCGACACTTTGTGTCATTATCAAAGGTAGATAAGATTGATAAACAAACACGTTGCTAAGGATAAATACATACAGAAAATAGGTAACTAGATACAATACATAACAAAAACTAAATATCTAACACTTCTAATAAAGGAGAATTACTAAGCTCTGTTTGTTCATTCATTAAAGGTACTGTGCGTTTATGTCTGTATATTTCAAAAGCTTCTAAAATGTCTAATTTGTGTTTGTTGTTGCAAAAATGTAAGAATTTAATGACACCTCAAAACAACATTAATTTCTTACATTTTTGCAACAACAAACACAAATTAGACATTTTAGAAGCTTTTGAAATATACAGACATAAACGCACAGTACCGTTAATGAATGAACAAACTGAGCTTAGTAATTCTCCTTTATTAGAAGTGTTAGATATTTAGTTTTTGTTATGTATTGTATCTAGTTACCTATTTTCTGTATGTATTTATCCTTAGCAACGTGTTTGTTTATCAATCTTATCTACCTTTGATAATGACACAAAGTGTCGAAACAATATTGTCAGGTTAAGATATTAATAAAACTTGTGAAACTTTAATTAATCTTTGTATTTATATTATATTTCATGATTATGGAGTTCCACAAAGTAAGGCTGGAGACAGTAAACGCTATGTAACTGTTAAATTACCAACAACGGAACCACGTATCGATAAATTTGGAAATGAAGTTCCGGGTAATATTTTAAAATTTGAATCTCGTTTGAACCAAAATTAACTTTACCATTTGTAGTTTACGCAGACTTTGAATCTCTACTTATCCCCCTGAAATATCGTCAAAAAGATAACAGCGGTCCATTTACTGAAAAAAACGCATATGCATCAACCATATTCTTTCGGATATTATATAAAATGTAATTACAATGACTCATTATCTAAGTACGTTACATATCGAGGTCAAGATTGCGTTGAAGTATTTTGTAAACGCTTAGAGGATGACATTAAGAGAATTTACAACGACCACCTAAAGCATATAATTCCAATGGAAAAATTAACACCGGAGGAACAATTTAATTATGACAAAGCTATTACATGTCATATTTGTGAAAAACTCTATATCTCTTTCACAAAACATGTTTTAGTTGATAAAAAAATTAACAGTCTAGGAAAAGGGGAAAATAAATTTACAAAAATTCGGTTTTTAGATTCGTTTAGATTCATGCCTATGAGCTTAGATAAGCTAGCTAAAAATTTAGAAAACGAACAGTGTCAAGCAACTAAAACACATTTTCCAGAAGATAATAGATTTATGTTAATGAGACAGAAAGGGGTATTTCCCTATTCGTTCGTAGATTCTTTCGACAAACTCGACTATACCGAATTACCATCACATGAAGCTTTCTTCGATAACTTAAGAGGCACTAAATATATCTGCGAAAGACTATGAGCATGCAAAAAACGTTTGGGAAACTTTTAAATGTAAAACGTTAGGCGAATACTCAGATCTGTATTTGAAAACAGATATTTTGTTGTTAACAGACGTATTTGAAGCTTTTCGCGATAAATGCAAAAACGCATATGATTTAGACCCAACCCACTTCTTTACTGCTCCAGGCTTATCGTGGTCGGCCATATTAAAACTTACAAAAATCGAATTAGAACTGTTTACGGATATCGATATGGTTCATTTTATTAAAAAGGGTATTAGGGTTGGTGTAAGTCAATGTGGTAAGAGGTATGTTAAAGCTAATAATAAATACATGTTGAAATATGATGAATCGAAGCCTACAGTCTTTATCAATTACCTAGATGCAACAAATCTTTATGGGAAAGCTTTATCAGCCAATCTACCCATCAATAACTTTAAATTTTTAACTTCTGAAGAAATCGCAAATCTGGATATATTAAATGTACCTGAAAATTCAAAAACAGGCTATATTTTGGAAGTCGATTTAACCTATCCGGAAGATCTTCACGATGGACATAATGATCTACCATTTTGCCCAGAAAATATCACGCCTCCAGGATCAAAACAACCAAAATTGATTCCTAACTTAAACAACAAAACTAGGTATATTATCCACTACAGAAATCTACAACAATGTTTAACCGCAGGTTTAAAACTCGAGAAGATTCATCGGGTGCTATCTTTTAATCAGGCATTTTGGTTAAAGGAGTACGTGGATTTAAATACACGTATGGGGAATGCGGATAAATCTGAGTTTGGAAAAATGTTTTTTAAACTTATGAATAATTCAGTGTTTGGGAAAACTATAGAAAATGTGAATAAACGGATCGACATAAGACTGGTTACACACTGGGAAAATAAAGGGAAAAGGCTAGGAGCTAAAGGGTTCATCTCCAAACCGCAATTTAAAGATGTATCTGTTTTCTCAGATAATCTGGTAGCCATTCATCTAGAAAGAATGTGGGTTGAATACGATAAACCGATATATATTGGATTCTGCGTTCTAGACCTAGCTAAACACGTGATGTATGAGTTTTATTATAACTTTATCAAGCCTATTTATGGGAGTAATGTGGAACTAGCCTATACAGACAGACAGCCTGATCCTGAGGACCTGTACAGCTGATTTTTACCAAGATATAAAGACTCATCTAAACAAGTATGATACATCAAATTTCAAGGCAGATAATCAATTTGGAATACCTAAAACCGAATCTGTGATAGGAAAAATGAAGGATGAATATGCAGGGAAGATATTATTGGAGTTCGTGGGGACAGGAGCGAAAGCCTACGTTGTCAATGTTGAGGGTGAATTAAGTAAAACGGCCAAAGGTGTACAAAAAGATATAATCAAGAATGAGTTAACACTTGAAGACTATAAGAATGTAGTATTTAACAAGGCAGTGATATACAAGAATGTACGAACATTTAGATCACATAAACATCAACTGTATACTGAACTGAAGAATAAAATAGCACTTTCTTGGTTAGATGATAAGAGATACATCATACTTGATGGTTCCGGTGACACTCTAGCTTGGGGGCATCACAGAATTCCGAAACATGTTGAATAACTATGTATATTAGAAACTGTTTAAAAAAATAGTTAAATAATTATTGAAATTAAGTTAAGATGTTAATTTCATACATGGAAATTGTAAAATGATTGTAAATAATTAATATTTGTGTACAATAATATGCGATGAATTGAATATTAATGTTTTTTTAAATAAACAATATAAAAGGTTTATCTTTGTTTTTATAACAGCTGTAGCTGTTCTACACAATAAAACTTCAAAAAAGTTAAGCAGAGGTGTGGCGGTGTGGGCCCAGAATCGGCCTATATACACTACTGCCATACACTCATCTAATGCGTAGAGAAAGCAACATGACAATTTGTGCACGGCCTACAAGAAATGTTATTTGTACATTGCTATTTCTCTACAGTTGGTATTACCGGAATAGAAAGATTGTGCAATGTTAACATTGTATACTAGTCAGTAACGATGCGCATACTAGGAGGTAGGTCCAAGAGTGCAGCAAACCAAGATTTGACAATTGTCACAGATTTTTCAATGATTTTAAAACTCAACGAGAATTAAGTTAATCATGTTAAAATTATTAACATTGGCAACGCCGCTTCTTCAAAAGCAAGTAGAGATTCAATTTGCAAAAAATCATGGGCATCAACTTATTTTATCCAACACCTCTATATAAATACCATGTTTACTATGGTCATTTTAAATAAGGGAAGTGATTGTTTACTCTTATGTTACATTATAACCTACGTTGCCACTAGCAACGTGGGTTATTTTTAAAAAACTCACTCCTTCAAAGATAACAACCAATCACCATATTAAAATCCAGTCATCGTGCTATTTATTACCGTCAAAACTACAGTTATAATGTATAGTTAATACATTGCAAATTCGATGTTTGAACTTAAATAAAGAGGTGTTGGATAAGATTTTGTATGGCACGCGTGAGTTAAGGATATTATCCACTCAGAAAAATTAACCCTCTCGGGCCTACCGGCCCTCGAGGGTAATTTTTTCGTTCGTGGATAATATCTTACTTAACTCACTTGTACCATAAATAACTATTATCTTATTCAAACTTTCAGTCAATAAAAGTTGTAATAAAATTTTTGATGTTTGATCTCTTTTATTTAATATATACGAGATCCTTTATGCTGTGTCCATAGTAAATAGTCGTGATTAAAAATATTTTTTCTCTAGCCGGATTAAAACAACACTTTCAATGACAATTTTAAGATAAGAAATAAAGTTGACGTTTTTGTAACTAGGAAAGGAAAAGTCCGTTGCTAAGGTAACTAGTATTTTGAATCCTAGACTTAAAATATTTTTAAGTCTGTTAATATTTTAGCACTTGGCTACGCTACGCTTCGCCTCGCAATGGAAATATAATTGCTCGTCAAACAAAGTGCCACTTTTAATCCTAATATGTAATATTGTATTACACAAATATTTTATAGCATGTTATTGTTTCTTTTTGTGTATTTCTTGTTATTTCAGTATGCTATATTTACGTTTGTGCTTATGCCCAAACATCTCCCAAAAACCATACCTAGTTAAAAAAATCTTGAGAGTCCTATAAAAGGGCGTGACATTGTGTTTAAACAAAAAGGGAGGCGCGACAAAAAGTTTACACACCTCTACTGACTAGTGCACAATGTGATCATTTATCTTAAACAACATAATCCATTGCATAACTCGTACTGTTTGTTTTTGGCCGAATAATTTAGGTGGCGGAACCACGAAACACCATTTGAGGTACGAATAATGGTACCGATTGTTTTCTTTCGAATCCTAGAAAGCAGAACATTGTATTTAAACAAATAGGGGGGAGGGGCACGACATGGAAAGCTTGTGCATCCCTGATGACTAGTGCACAATGTGAACATTTTAATTTAAAGGAAAGACACTCTGCATAGTACCATCTAATCATACTTGCCAACATCAGTCACATTTGCAGTTTTTCATGTTTAAAGTAAATTTTGAAGCATAAGGTTTAGTGACTTCCATCTCGTACCTCAACATTTGCACTCGAGAGCAATGCTCCATTGCATACAATTGTTTGTTTTTGGGTGAGGATTCGGAGTGGTGAAACACCCTTCGTACCTCATAGCACCGATTGCTTTGGCCATATAGTCGACCATTCTAGAATTTATCCAAATCCGGAGAAATTTCAATACCAGTATAAATTTCTAACGTGCTAAATATCGCATTAACACGGTTTTAATGTCTTACCCATGAAGAAGGCATGTTTTTTCTTCGTTCCTGTGATAGTTAGTTATCAAGTAATTGTAACCGATTATAAGATAAACATGATTAACACTCATTCATCGATTATTTAATTTGTTAATAATGGTTGAAGCAAAGTACGGCTTAATGCATATTGTTGAATTTGTGGCCTTCTCGGCCTTCTAAGCTGTATGCTATTGAATAAACTAAAATGCACTGATGAAAAACGTTAAATGAATTGTCAGACCAATAGTAGTGAAGATTCGCAATACTTTTTTTTAAATCTATCTTTGACAATCGCAGTACCACCCTCAATATGAGACTAGGCTGTTCCAAGGATTTTAAATTATTTGATACCTGGTTTATGCTAATAAAAAGTGAGCTGCTTCTCAATATTCAAAAAAATACTATTAACGTTAAAAGCATTTTAAATTCATGAAATAAGCAGTGGCGTAACTGTCTCCAGCCTTTGTGGAACTCCATAATCATAAAATATAATAAAAATCAAAATATTAGTTAAAGTTTCACAAGTTTTATTAAATGCTTAACCTGACAACTGTTTCACATTAAATGTTAGTATCAAAGGCAGATAAGATTGTTAAACAAACAGCTGCTAAGGATAAATACAGAATAGGTAACTAGATACAATTCATTAAAAAACTAAATACCTAACACTTCTAATAAAGAAGAATTACTAAGCTCAGTTTGCTCATTCATTAAAGGTACTGTGCGCTTATGTCTGTATATTTTAAAAGCTTCTGAAATGTCTAATTTGTGTTTGTGCAAAAATGTAAGAATTTGATGTTATTTTGAGGTGTCATTAGGTGGTTGGCAGAATTAGATTTTTCTGGGTGTTTATATCTATAAGAGGGTACATATTCTTTGTATCTTATGTCGAAATTTCTGAGTGTTTGTACAATATAAACCGATTTACGAAAAAAACAATTCAAACGGTAAATACCGGATTTCATGATATCTTGTGTTCCGTCTTTAGCATTGAATAAAAAATGAAAAATAAAAACGTATTGGTGTTAGTTTTAGTATTTATCCTTAGCAACGTGTTTGTTTATCAATCTTACTTGCATTTAATAATGACATTTAATGTTGGAACAATTGTCAGGTTAAGAATTTAATAAAACTTTTAACTAATCTTTTGATTTTTATTCTAGTTTAGTAACCTAAGTAATTGTACTTTTTTGACAAACAGTCAAATTCCATGGTAGAAAAAATTAAAGCATGCCTTCTTCTCATATAGATAAGTAGACCACAGACCCAATACCAATGTAATGTCTGGTTATGGCACGTTAAGATTCCTTACTGGGAGTAGAATTTTCCCAGATTCAGTTAAATTCGATTGGGGTTGACCAAAAGAATTAAAGCAACGACGGCATAGAATACAAGGAACGTTCCGTCACCCAATTCCTCGTCCAAAGTGAAACAGTCAAACATTAGTAAGAGGTACACTTTCTATTATGTAAGAAAAGGGAAGTGATCTTTAGGTTGCCTAACCTACTTATATATCATGCAGACAAAGTACTAATCAAATTTCTAAGGCTGAGGGTTGCACTAACTCCTTGTTCCTGACATGTTAGGATTATATTAGGTGGTACAAAAATAGGTGACTACCGAAATTTTATTTGGTTAGACTGTAAAGATTATCTGAGTAAAGCATATTTAGAGCAAAATCGATCAATATTTAGAAGTCCCTATTTTCTGTATTGTAACGATATTTTAATTAAAGCAAGAAAATCCTTGTCAGCTGATTCTTCGACCTGACAAGTTATATTGCACTCAATAGAAATATTCTTTTTATCTCTCTTTAAATAATAGCTTGCACAATTAGCCTAGTAGTGACTATATAGAAGTTCTATGATTAAAAATAATTAATTTTTAGTTGATAGATAATATGAAAATTATGCATAAAAATAATAACATTAAAAAGGAATGTAAAATTTGATAAAAAATAATAAAGACCAAATTTAAAAAAATAATAATTTTAAGGGTTACTAGAAAGAAAAGACTTCAATTTGTGGTTATGGTTATTCACCTTCGTGGCCTAATGATTAGAATGCTAGCTTAAGGTAGTAGGGCAGTTTGAGCTTCGCATCAAGCTCCGGTAAGTTTTATTTTTTTAATAGATTATATTTTTGTATTATGTTAATATTAATCTGTTAATTGTATTATTTAATCAAACTTTTTATTGAAATGTAGCTTCTAGAAACAGTAAATATCTGGATATTTCTATATATAAATTTTACAAAACGACCCAAACAAACGAATCCTTGTCAGCTGGTTCAGGTCAGGTGGTATATATATATATATATATATATATATATATTGGTTTAATCGACGTTGTCGGACCCGCTATATGATAGGGTCGTTAGTAGACCCGCATTTTTTGATTTTTAAAATGTGTATATTTTATATAATATTGATCTATTTCTGATAAGCAATATTTAAGATCCTCGAGGGGTAAAAATATATGAAAAAAAAGTATTGGTGACATTTGACAGTCGTTCTTGAACCCGATACATATTACAGTGTTTACAGACCCATTTGTATAATTTTAAGCAAGCCTACCTACCCTACCGAACCCAGCAACGTTGCCGAATGTATCAGAGATAAAATTACGATTGACGTAATGATTTCGGGATGCTAAGCACATAAGTGATCTTTATTTTTGATGATTTGTTCGTAAATTCCATAAATAACCTTAAACGCAGAAAAATTAACGTTTTCCGTAAAACGATGTAATTCTGAAAATTATTATTAACGTGAGAAAATAGCATTGAGTCTCTTTTGTTCTAAAATACATAAGGTTTATGCAAATAATTGTTTTTTAATAATTTGTTTTTAAATCATTTATTTTAACATGATTATTTTTGTTTACAAGAATACAATTAAAAGTTTCGAAGACACGTCATGTATATGTGTTTTGAAAAAATAAATGTTATAACCAAATCTTTTGACCTTCTGAACATTTTACTGTTATGTTTTTAGCACAAATGAACAGTTTCTAAGATATGTATATTTTAATGCCACGGTAACAGTTCAGTCAAATTAGTAAAAATAGAGGGGAATTGAGGTAGATCCTTGGATTTTTGATAGGCCTTCTTTGTGATATGTTAAATAACCCCTTAAAAGTTACTACTCAAAAGTGGTGAACCAGAGAAGCTGATGAGGGTAAGCCATGCCCCCAGATGATTTTTACTGTTTTTTCAGAAACTATTAGGTTTATCAAAATGAGCCAGTTAGGTAAAATAGGATTTTATTTAACTTTCATACCAAAAAGCTAAGAAAACTTTGTGCATGTTGTCTTGTTTCTGTGTAATCAAAAAACGATCATATGTCACACAGACAAATAATTTGTATCGGTACATATTATACGAGAAGCTTCGAGCATAACTTTGTGTGATTTGATGTTCATAATGAAATAGCTATGGAAATCTCGTTGAGCATCGAACGCGATCCTGGTTCAGTCTTTTTCTATCTCAGCATCTCCAGCAAAATCTACGAGGCGATATTATAATTATTATTGGGGCTAGTCATATGGTAATTCTCGTATTGGCAAGATACATTTTAGGGGTATACCCTGTACTAATCAATCTTTTTACTGAACCTAAAACGTACAGGGTACTTCAGGGTTTTTGGATCTCTCTTACTTCGTTCTTTATATTGATATTCTTTTTTTTCTTGAGTGGTTTTTGTTTTGGAATTCTAAGTTCACGACTTAATTCCACGCCTGCTTTAAAATGTAGCTAGATATTTAACATTAAATGGGACTTCACCCATTTTACATGTAGGATATCTCGAGCAGATGATGTCAATTCCTGAGGGTCAATGCCTTTGATCAAAATAGGCCATTAAGAACAACATATCCATGTTCAAAAATAAAATGTTATAAAGCTATAGACCTTCAAAATAAAAAAGTCAAAAATGCAATTTGGATAAAATTTTTTGTTCAAGGACAGTTGTTATTAGAACATACATTAGTGTTATTTTGTGCTTGTGGTAGCTGTAGCGTACCCGCTACCGCTAGATACTGAATTCTGTGCTAGTGATATGTTTAATGAATACACCATTGAATGCAAAATTTAATTCTTTACAAAACAGGTATACTTGACCCAAGTCGAATAGTGACAAGTTAAATAATGCTCTATAAAATGCAGAAAGAAAATAAAGGTAAAACGTCATGCAGTATGACGTACAAACGAAGTAAGAAAGATTTCAAAACAAGGTGAAATGCCCTATACGTTTTTATAAAATAATTGTCCAGTACAGGGTATTCTCCTAAAGATATTCTTTTTACTGCAAAATTATCATAATACTACAACCAACAATAACAACAACATCGCTTCATGAATTTTGCAAAAGTGATGCTAAGGTTGCACTGCGAACTCAACATTTTTTTTCTTAGCTAAGTACTTGATGACGAATACAAGATCGCAATAAGTTATGTTCTAAAGCTGCTCCGTCAAATGTATTGGTAGAAATTGTTGGTCTACATACAGGGTGTTTTACTCAACTTTCGTATAAATTGCATGTGTGATAGTATTCATCAATAGTAACAAAAAACCCTTTATGTTTTTACGCAAATCGACAAAAATTTGCTAAAAATGTCAACTTTTGGGAACTGCTGGAAATTATAGTCAAAACAAACTGCGACATCACCTAGCAGCAGCTGCGTTAATGTATCAGATAGGCACATCCAGCTCCAAGTGTGATTCTTAGACCAGTGACCTGCTACCCACTTTTCAAAAACCATTATTTCTTCGGTTATTATGAAAGATAGACACTAATGATTTTCAGCTTTTTTGTTGCATTTTATGTGTACTACCACCTGTTCAGAGGATACGAATCTTCCATCCAAACCAGTCCATAAACCTAACAGTTTTTGAAAATAAAACGACAAAACCCATCTGGGGGCGTGGTTTAATATTGATATTTTACAAAGTTCAGGATATTATCTACTCGTAAACATGAACAAATCAAGCATAAAGTCATTTTCAAGTTTAGCTGACCAAAATACACTACATTTGATTAGTTTAACCTAGATTAAAAAAATAGCAGTTTCTATTTTTACTGTGCGTTTGTACAGTTACAAGAAAATTATCGAATGTTCGATCCTACTTTCTGTTTAATGAATTTGAAGGTACAAAACAGTATACTCTATATGGTGGTTAAGTGCCTTTAACAGAAACGTCAAAAGGTAACGAAGAAAAGAAGAAGTTTTTTCAAACCTTGCTCAATTTCGTTATATTGCACTTGTTTTAAATATACCAGGCGCAAATCATATTAGTCCACCCAGTTTCATTTTTGTTAAAGAACGTCCCACAGAATTTATTCCGTTTATCTTTTGTTCTATGAGGTGGCCGTTTCTTGTTGCTATAGTGAAGTGCTGCTACTGCATCTACCCTATACCAATGTTCATGAAATTCAATTGGGGGTTGCAACATACACTGTCCCTCCGAACCTTTTGAGTGCCCCGTTTCCATTAAAAGTTCCATTAAGTAATCTTACAAATTACAGACGAGAAAGTTTTCCTTCAGCGTTTTAGCAAAAAAGTCACAAATGATGCTCAACTTAGTTCGCCCATTTTAATTTTTGATAAAGAACACCTCACGATTTTTACCTTGAATGGTCTACGACGTTGTTATTTATTGGTGGTATATAGTACATATCGTCGCCGTTAATGCATATGAACTTAATTCTTTGAAATGTTGTAACTAGCTATGTTGCTAGTTGCGATTTCAAAGAATTCATCATGCCATCTGTAACAAAGTTTTTATAAGCATTTAAACCGCGCTCCTGAAAAATTGCTAGAAAATAGTTCCGCTAGTATGTATTAACGTCGACGATATGTATGAGTGAGTACTGTGATCCAGTGATATGTATGTGTGCGTGTAGTATCCAATGCAACGAATATAAACAAGGAGTCAGAAAATAATTCAGAAACCAAATAGTTCAAGCATTCATTTTCTCATCTTAACAGTAAAAGAATAAAGCATTCATTAACCACAAACAGTCTTTCAAACAAACAAACACAGAAGATATTACATGTGGTGACCGCCGACTTTAATTGAACATGCAACAATCTGTCAAGAAACGTACTCTTGCAAGCATACCATTCAAGATACCAGGATCCTATTTATGAAGCAGATGTCGAGAAATCAATTAGCATAATTCCAGTAGAGGATCAATACTCTCTCAGCACCACCACTACCTAGTTACTAGGTTACTACCACTACTAGTACATGGAGCAGTTCTATCGTTGAATTCATAATCTATCTGAAGTCACGGTTGTATATTTTTTTCTGTTCTAAATTTTTCTGCATCAAAGCAGACTATCAACAGCATTTAAAGAAAGTATTTCAACGCCTATATCATTACGGTTTACTATCAAATTAACAACAATCTTTGAAGCCAAAGAACTAACTTGTCTCGACCACACAGTGAACAGTGATGGAGTTACGCCGCAAATTTCAAAAGGAGAAGCTATTCATAACTTTCCAATCCTTAGAATGCAACAAGAATTATGCCATTTCGTTGGCATAGATTGTCGATTTAAACCTGAGCTAAACCTATTTATTCCAGAAAAAGTTTCAGAACCCTACAAGAAACGCACACAACAGTGCGTCGCAAAACGTATAATTACAAATCAGTTGTTGTGAACTTCAATAAACGGTCGTACCAAAAATTCGTTACTTCGTGTGATCGGGAACACAGGGAATACATAGCAGATAAACTCGGATGCAGCCCATTACAAATCCTTCTTATCTTTTTTTCTGCCGTTTATGTAGAGAACGTTCGCAATTACTTTTTGTTACCTGTTAGACATATTTGTGTACATACATTTACTATTTTCCTTTTATGTTGCATATACGATTATTATCCAACCAACAACCTACAAGTCCAACAGAATCCTCATACGTTCCTCTTAGGTTAAGTTTTGTAGTTATAAGTTATTTACATTTTGCAACGAGCCCTAAAATTTAGAATCTACTGTCTTAATTTTAACCGTTTTCAATTATCTCATTCAATTCTCACGTTATTCTTATTAGCTCATATCTATAGGTTAAGTTCTTATCATTGTAACGAACATTAACATTAAGAGCCCTGTACTAACTTTAATCAATTGTAAAACCAGCCAAAGAAAAAAACGCGGTTTTTTACGTATCTATCAAGTTGCTTTACAATCACAACCGCATCTTATGCGTACATTCACTAGTTCTTTCCAATCCTGTCCTCAAGCAAACTGATGGAGACTTTTTCTGCTGGAAAGATTCTAAAAAACAAGGGAGCAATAAATGTGATGATCACCGTTGCCTTGGATACTTTGTAGTATCCAAGGAAACGAATGTAAACGAGGGATCAGAAAATAATTCATTAACCAAATAGTTCAAGCATTCATTCTCTCATCTTAACAGTAAAAGAATAAAGCTTTAATTAACCACAAACAATCCTTCAAACAAACATACAAAGAAGATATTACAGTACTTTTATACTAAAAAATTTAATCAAGTTCTTGAAATTTATCGTTTGATTACTACGGAAAATGACATATGTACTTTTCCACCTTAAGTCCTACTTAAAGATACCATTGATATGAACAGATGGATTGTAGGTATTAATATATGCTTTCAATCATACAAATATAACTTTATAAATTTATATCACTCTCCAAACTCCAGTGATGCTCAATTTCTAATGAAACTTGAAAATTTGTTTGATGATATGCTAGTAGATCAGAGACCTTACTAATTATCGGAGTCTTTAATATTGACCTATTAAAGGATTCATATTATGAAAATAGGCTGAGAACTTTAATTAAAAATAATGGACTAAATCAGATTATTGACCAACCTACAAGAATCACTAAGGACAGTGCTACACTCATAGATCTTCTTGTATCTAATGAAGACACCACTGATGCCCAGGTACACCATGTTCCAAAAATAACCGATCACTCAATAATAACTGTAAATGCAAAAGTGAAAGAAAAATATGAAGAATATACAATACAACACAAAGAAATGAGCAACTTCAATGAAATGCAATTTCAATTAGATCTAATGGATCAACCATGGAATCCGGACTGTACAAACACCAATCAACTAGCAGAAACATTAGTTAAAACCATAATGGACACACTAAACAGGCATGCTCCAACTGTTAAAAAAACCATTAAATGTCAATGGAGTTGCAAGGGATCCCAGAAATAGCCTTGGAAATTGAAGAAAGGGACAGATTATATAAAAGAGCAATCTTTACACAAGAAGAAAGTGATATGAATAGGTATAGACAACAAAGAAATGGAATTGTTAGTTTGATCAGGAACCACAAGAGAAATTATTATCAAGAAAAATAGATGATATGAAAAACAACTCAACAGAAATGTGGAAAACTTCATGCAAATGAAAACAAATTGCAGAAAAATTCAATATTTACTTTATTAACAGCATACAACAAATTATTACATTAACAAATTTAACCCAAATTGAAACTGATTTATGCCACATTAATTTACATCAATGCAAGTTTTAAAAATTTTTACCAAAAGAGTTTTTGGAGTTAAAAAATTATAAACAATTTACCTAATAAGAATAGTAGTGTCGATCGTATTACAGTAAAGATTCTTAAATTAGCTTTCAATGTAATAGGACAGAGATTTTTGCATCTAATTCAAATGAGTCTAGAAAGTGGATCCTTCCCAGAAACCTTGAAGACATCCCATATTATCCCCACTGAGAAAATAACCAACACTAACAAATGTGAAGAATACAGACCGATCAACAGGGTGCCAACTTATGAAAAATTATTAGAGACCGTCGTAAATATCCAGTTTCGTGACTACATTGAAGTGAACAAACTGTAAACACCTTTTCAATCAGGGTTTCGAAAAAATAATTCATGTGAAAGTGCAATACAATCAGTTCTTTTGAAATGGAAAAATGCTATTTACAAGAAGAATGTGATAGGTGTAGTTTTTCTAGACTTTAGACGTGCTTTTGAGACTATTAATAGAGATCTATTATTATTGAAATTAAAAAGATATGGGTTCGGCCCAATAGTTATAAAATGGTTTAGTGAATATCTCAAAAACAGATTTCAAAAAACTAGATACTTTAATAGTACATCTTCAGCTACCTACCTTTGGCGTTCCACAAGGAACTGTATTAGGCCCTTATTTATTTGTACTATACATAAATGATATTGTTAATGTAATTAAAAAATGTAACATTCAATTATTTGCAGACGACACTTTAATATATTTTATAGGAGATGATGTTGAAAAAGTAATAAATATCATCAATGATGAATTAGTAAATGTATATAACTGGTTAGGTAAAAATAGTCTTTCTTTAAATGTAACTAAAACAAAATTCATGATAATAAAAAATAAGTTTAACGAAATTGATACATCTAGTCATGTGGGAATACAAATTAATAGTCAAAAAATAGAACAAGTTTATGAGTGGAAGTACTTAGGCGTAATAATAGATTGTCATTTAACATTTTCTAGTCATTCAAACTATGTTATGAGTAAAGCAAAAAAAGTAAATTTCATGGGTAGAATAAGCCAAAATCTTAGCAAGTGGTCTAAATTATTACTATATAAAACAATAATACTTCCCCATTTTAATTATTGTGCTAGTATACTTTACCTCCTAAATAATACTGAAATTAACAATCTTTAAATTAAAAAAAACAAAATTGTGCGTTAAGAATAATATTAAAATGTAGTAGGTATACTAGAATAAGAAGAATGTTGCAAATTACATCTTTGTTAAGTGTTAAGCAAAATATATTTTGTAATACGATGATAATAATATTTAAAATAAAAAACCGAATATATCCAGAGCACATTTTAAATGAATTACTATTCGTAGAAGATGTTCATGATCATAATACTAGAAGTAGAAATAATTTTTATGTTCATACAGTAACAACAAATATAGGACAAAATAATCTGTTTCATAAAGGTTTAGTTTAATATAATTCACTTCCAGCTAATGTAAAAAACTGTACATCTTTAACATTATTTAAGAAACAGTGTAAAAAATATGTAATAAATTACATTAATATTTAAGAAATTATAATGTATTGTATGGAATTTATCTAGTTATATGCTATAAATAAAGTATATTATTATTATTAATAAATATTAAAACCTTCAATTTTTCAAAGCCAGGGAATTCGTTACAAATGTGGAAAGAACTTGCATACGAGCTGATGTAATTCTTACGTCACTTTTCTCCATCAAATATTAAATGCGAGCTATTATAACCAAACGTTTATAAAACAAAGCTTAACATATGCGTCATGGCAATGTTGCCAGATCCAGGGCTTAGGAAGTCTGTAGAACATATCGGGTTTGATAGCGTCTTGTATAAAAATATACGATATACACTTGAGAAAGGCGCGACGCCCCCTATAGTTCATTGTGATGAACTACGATTGTATAAAACTTTTTACAGACCCTACTTTTCCAAACCCAAATTGTATATTTTTTTATTGCAGTTTTAGATAAAGTTTATCCTGTAGACCTCGAAAACATAAGAGAACGTTGCCAGACCCAAGCCCGGGTCTGTGAGCGTCGAAAATGGTCCGACAAGTCGGTAGAATATAGCGAAACGGGTATGTATAAGCGGTTAAACAAATATATATATATATATATATATATATATATATATATATATATATATATATATATATATATATATATATATATCAGTACAAAACTTGACGTTCTCTACCACGTTATTCTTTGTGTGCACTCGCGGCGGCACTCATACTGGAGCTATATATATGTATAGTACTATTGTTTTAAACCCCTTTAATATATTTATGACAGAAACATTAAGGTAAAACCTTTTAAATGGCGCTTTCTTCTTTCCTTTTTAAAATAATATTTTGCACTTGCAAACAAATACCAAACATCTATTACTTTTCCTTATATTTCCTTGCAAATATTTCATAGAATCAAATGTCTATTTTTAATGTGTTTAAATAGTTTTCTCGTATGTTATGAATGTTGTGATATATATATAATATAATTTAAATGTAAAATTTATAAATATGTTATATAAATGCAATATTATTTTTCTTCTGTTATTGAATGCTCAAAATACCATACCTATTTCACGACTAAATATACAGGGTGGTAGGAGTTAGAACGCGTTAATTTTAAGGGATGATAGAAGACATCAAAAGGAACAAAAAAGTTTCATACAACTTTTTTCTAGAATGTACTAGCTTTTCAGAAAAAAATAATAAAGTTGTAAACTTTAACATCATTTTGTCTCGTTAATAATAGTACTTTAATTATGGGGCTTGTATCTCATCTATCACAACAACAAACCTTAATAACATTTTATCGTATCGTATGTCGTCCCCGCGTAAGAACGAATTCTTTGTACAATTAAAAATTCATTTTACTCAATTAAGAAATGTGAGAACCCTGTAAAGTTTGTAATAAAATTTGCTCCACATTCGCACAAAATGCTGATGTAAGAAGTTTGTTGAACTTGGAACAAAGCACGTTTTGTTTACAACCTTACAGTTTAATGAAGAATATTTAGGTCATTGCCTGATCACAGCTGTGTAAATAACACCCTTTTAGAGTGAGATAATGTCGAGTTTATAGTTTGCTGAACTGAAAATAATTTGTCAATAAAGCACGACTTTGTTTATATAATGACAGTTTTTAATGATTTTATAAGAGAATATCTTTTAATGAGACGATTTATCTAATTTAAATTAGGTAATTAGGTTAAGGGATTTTGATGACGCTTTGGTTTGGCTACATTAATAAAATCTTTAATTTTATGGTAATTAAGTACCTTAATCAAATTTCTTTTACAAAAGATAGTATTTTTTAATAAAAAACAAATACGTAAAGAAATTTTGAAAATAATCCGGGAAATAATAAATATAAAATGTAGGTCAATTATTGTCTTATTTTTACAGTTGATTTGTTATGAATCAGCGTGTTTTTAAGCACGTACAAAATTTTTTTACGGAAGAACAGTGCAGATTACAATTTTCGTAAAATTAGTCGTCCGACTAATCTGCTTCGGATGCTTATTATGTTAAACAACGGCTGTCATCGTCAGTTTATTTGTTTGATTTTCTAAAACAAGGTCAAGACCCAGCTGCGATTATACTTAAGCAAGGTTGCCAGATATGCCAATGGTTTTCCTAAATTACTCGAAAGCTAATTAATATAGAAAAGCTTTTATTCAAACTTTTTTATTCCTTTTGATGCCTTCTATCACCCCTTAAAATTAACGCGTTCTAACCCCTGCCACCCTGTATATGCAGAAAATGTATTAGTTACTGTAAGCTCCACTTTGATTTGATACCATCTCTTATACTTACTGTTAAAACAAATTGAACATTATTATTATTTATTAAGTGTATTTAGTCTAAACTCTAAACCTAAAGCCTGCTTAATGTTTTAAGGTATAGCCAAAAAAGTTTTTAAACATGCCACCCCAGTTAAACATTGCCACGCAAGTAGTCGTATGGAAAATGGACTTCAAAATATAATTTTATTTTTCGAAATCATTCATTCATGATCATTATCTCGTGTATGTTTACATGGTTGCAGGTTACCTACACTAGTAATGTGTTATTTACCAACACTGTAAAAGAAAATAAATCTTACTGTTATAATAAAAACATACAATTATCCTTAATATACTTTTATCTAATATTAATTGAAAATATTTTAAATTCAATCGGTATTTAACATTTTAGGAAATAAAAATAACTCCATAAACAAAACAAAAATTCTAATAACAGTTTTAAAATAAATAAAAAGATAAGAAGAGAAATATATAATAAAAGTAACTTATTGACAATTTATTAGTATTTTATATAGTAATTTATTAGTATTTTTACTTATTGACAAAAACTCAGGTATGGTGCCTTGTAGGATTCCTAGTCAGGCAGTCTAAAATTTATATTTAGAAATATCCAGATATTTTTTAAAATTAATTTCCAATAAAAAGTCTGATTAATTAATGTAATTAAAAGATTAATATTAACATACAAAAATATAATTAAAAGAAAAGCTTATATGGGCACCTGGGCTCGATGTGAAGCTCAAATCGCCCTTCTAGACCGGCAAAATTAAAAATGGTGTGTCCTTCTTTTAGTATAAATCAATAAAAATATTTTGCTGAAAAATACACAAAATCGACGGTAGCGACCTCTAAATATTAATCGATATGGCTATAATATATATCTTTTCAAAATTTTATAGATATTATTTTTCATCATCGGGTGTGCCGATAAAATCTCGTCAGTCATCTATTTTTGTATAATCCTGCTGGTATATATTGTTTTAAAAATATTTTTGGTTTGTCTTCACAAATATTTATTAAGGAAATTATATCAAATTTCATTTACTTGCCTCGTGACTTTAGAGGCCGATTAATCATCATTTACAATATTAATTTCACTGGTAGCAACTAATATTTGAACTAACAATGAGTACAAGTATACAAAATATCAAATAAGCGGTAGTATCTTTCTTATTTATCTGTTAAAAGATAGTCTAATAATGTATACATAAAATTCTATAGCAAAGTTATGATTTCTCACGCTGTTGACAGGCATTATTTACCTGATTAATTATAATTTATAAAAAAACAATTCTCACTTTTGGAATAACCTCAAGAAATTTTTAATTTTTGCCAATTTTATTAATTTACAGATGAATCATTTAATGCTGCAGAATATGTACACAATGCATGTGACGTCTGTCCATTTGATATTCGAACACATGCCATCTATTGTATGGAGCTAGTAAAAAAAATTAAATCATTACACCTCTTTGCTGTGTTTCATAATTTAGTAATAGAGACCAAAAAATCCAATTGCCGAATATCGTTGATTATTAGTTCACACACGCGCGCGCACACACAAGCACACGCACACATGTGAAATGGACAATTTAAGTAGGTTTACAAATGGCTTTGAAGAATACACAGATATAGTTTTTTAATGCATATACCTACAGAATAATGCAAATGAATCCATAACGATATTTACAAGTATTTAGTTCGTTTAGCATGAAAACAGTACGCAGCTTATTAATATATTCAGATAAAATCTTGTACGTTTAGTAAGTAGGTATTTTAAAATAAACAAAGGTAGGCATTTTATCTAGAAGGTGTTATAATAGTAAACTGTTAAAGAGTAGCGTAGAGAAATTTTAGTAACTAGAAAATTAATATAGTTAAGATAACGGTTTTAATCGGCTTATTAGAGAAGAAAATTCGTGTAGACAACCCCAAAACCACTTCCTAACTTTGGTGGTGGTGTTACCTGATTGCCGCCCTGGCCGTGACACGGCCATAAGCCTACGGGCTTGTGCATATCTTCCGGTTTGCAGGCAGAATCAAGACAAAGTTCCCGGTCCCCGTTAGCCACCTGTAAAATTACATGGTGCGTGAGTAAAGTAACTTTAATATTACCTGATTGCCGCCTTGACGATGACAAGGGTAGAGGCCGACGGGCTTGTGCAAGTCGCTTTTGCGAACCGGTGAATCCAAGCATGTCTTCGCACCGTATCCCATGTTTCGGAACTATGCAAACAGAGCTTTTGAGAACATTATCTTTACAAGAACATAATTTAAAATGAATATAACTATTCCAAACCCTTCGGTTAAACGCTAATGTAGTATAATAACGTCATTAGCGTTACGGCTTACCTTTAACTTGACATCATACATGCTAAATTAAATAAAGTATTTATAAACAGGGGTGTCAACATACATGGCAATCATTAGTTTTTACACTCTTAGTATTCTATTGATTTCTTTTTAGCAACACAATATATTTAATCTGAAAAAAAAGCTGAAATAAAATCACTTATTATTATATAAAATACAAATCAATACGAGTTTGCTGTTATTAACAATGATTCTCTGAGCTCACTCATAACTCACAAATAAATTAGCAGTTGTATTAATAAATGGAAAAATACTGTAAGCCTAGAGTTATTCAGGTGCACTCTGTAATCTCTGCATACAATAATTATATTTGCGCGATCTCTTTAAATAAGGGATTTCAGTGATTAATAGTTGGTCCCACTAATTGGGGCAACTTTAATTACTTTACCGTAAACCGAATTCACAGTAACGAATGACCACATATTGTTATGATTTTATTTATTGTTGAGGTGTTTAGCAAGCACCATAAATTAATAATAAATTATCGGTTCAACAATGAATTTATATTTCATACACGTCTAATAAGACAGGACAGGACAGGATCTATAAAGCAACTGAGCAGGAACTGCTACATTAGCACTACCGTCCCAAGCAAGAACGTAACTGGTAGCAAATCAATAAAATTGTAATGTTTGATTTATCCATTAAATTTTACACAGTTCCCACTTCAAACTCTTTGATAGTCCTATTTATATTAAAAGACATGCATAAAACAGTTTGCTCGTTTTGTGTTTTGAGTACAAACCCGGTTTGTCATTTCAATGAATTATTTTCTTATATTTTGATAACAAAATATTTCAATAATTTTCATTTAATAGTAGCTATTAATTTATTATTACAGTTTTTACCTTGGCTAATATTTAAAATGTATCTACAACGCCCCCTAAATCCGAATAATCTATTAATAAATCGTACGACATTTCACCTCTCCTTATAAGGTAATGAAATGGCAATATTCCCTTGTGTGTTACAATTTTTATTTGGCTCTTCCTGTTTAACCTAAAACTTTTCTTCTTAAAAGGCTTTTCCCCCTTGTGTTAATATAAGTTTTGTCACTCCAAATATGGTCATGTTTGTGGGCTACCTTTTTATTGATTATTCCCTATTTGGTTATGTTTCTATTCAGGCATCTTCATTGGTTAATTCGGCTGTATTACTGATTTCTAGAAAGTTTTGATAAACATAACCATTTTTTCTCCCTTGTGTTGTTCACTTGAACCTAATTATCTTGCGAGTACTAAAATTTCTTTTTTACGAATTTCATTCTTTTAGATGCTTTGTGGATAAAATCCAATAATTCCTGGTGATTAGTTAGTTTCACGAAGGCGAAAACTTGCTTGCTACCAAGGTACACTTCTGAACAAATTTATTCATTATGTTTATCTCTAACAATTCCTTGTATTGTAGAAATATCTTCCATCTTACATTATCTACATTTCTCACCATCTTACTGAAAAAATGCGTCGGGATTTGTTATCTATCACGTTTGCAGCCGCAACTAAAATGTCAAGTGTATTATTAAATCCAAGATACATGCAACAAGAAGACAGCAATAATACACAACATTCTTCTAAAACACAGAATCTCCATCCATCGTTACCTGTATAAACATTCCTTCTCTTAGTTTCTTTTTTTTTTGGTTATGTAATAAAGATAAACTTTACCTTTTAATAATTTTTGTGGTGCAGTTGCCAGTTGTAATCTAATCTACCTTTTCTGCAGAGATCGTAAGTAATATACATTTCAGTCAAACTTATTAATTAATCTGATCATTTGATTATGTTTTATTGTAATATTTTAAGAACTAGATAAAAATCGTTGATATGGACTAATTATTTATATTGTTATTTGAGAATTTATTTAACTTAATGTTTTGTGTGCTCTATATAATTGATTTTGATATTATACTTTTACTGTTTATTATTTGTGTTATGTTGAATAAATTACTTTCTTTTCTTTTGTTTCTTGTGTCTTTTATTTATTTATTGCTTGTGCTGGGTTCAAACGGCGGCTGTTACCTTCAAGCAGACGTTTTACGAGCCCAAACATTCAGTAAGTTTCAGATAATGTTTTTAGTATAACATTTTAATACAGCTGGACTGTTTCGTATTTTCGTGAAGAATCTCGTAGTAAAAATAGCAGTTTGATTGTCTGCCTTTGTTTACAACAAATAACACAGAAATTGTTAGCCAATCTTGGTTCTGATAATACACTAAGTATATTCGTTTATTAAAGGTTTTTTACAGGAAGTTTCGTCGACCTCGAACACACTTTTGACCTGGAGTGTCGTTTACCCTAAATACACTGTTTATAGAACCATCTTCCTGGTTGGAGCCGATAGAGGCATTGTTTAATCCGTTGAATGGAAATGGTGTTTTGTTTAATAATAAGATATTCTAGCAAAATACGTGGGTTGGAAAAGAAAAAGATTTTAATTAATTTGTTATGGCATGTGCAACGAATTTGACAAAACAAATTTATTCAAGTAACTATTATTCCCATTTTAAATGGTTAGATAATAAGAAAAATAAGTAATAGTCTTTATGTTGTTTGAACCTATTGAACAAAGAAATTAGGAATTTCAGAGCAGGATAATTACGGAAGAGAATCATACAAATCGAGGTTAGGGTTTTAGATGTAACTTTTTTTTAAACATACATGGAAATTCATTTTAGGATATTTTGTTTATGAAATAAATGTATCAAAATTATTGCACGTGGTTTATTTACTGTGTCATTATTATGGACAAAAAAATTGTTCTATTTAAAAAAATTAACAATTAAACAATTTATCTAGACATTTTAAAATCAAAACTAAACAAAAAGTTGGCACTCATAGACAACCATAGCTTTATTATTTATTCTAATTAACCAACAATTCAATTTCCTCATGCCCGAAAAAAGCTGCAGTGAGAAATTGTCTTAGCCGAACTTTGACTAAGTCGTAGTAGTGAATTGTAAGCCTAATACAAGTATTACAACTTGCTTGTCAGTTGTAGGGTATTGGAAGTATCTATAATGTTTTATTACAGAGAATAACGTTGATGTTACACTTTGACGTTCAATCGTAGGACTATAAAGTTTCGATTGTTACACTTTTAAAACCTTAATCGTGAGAAATTAGTTGTTTACTATATAATCAACATACTTCGTAAAGAAAGAGTAACTATTAAGAATAATTGGCAAGTTAAAATTCTATAACCTGAATCTTTATGGATGATAAAATCCTCTTCCGTTTTAGTCCTGTAAATATGGTTCTAATCACTTGCTTCCAATCAACCGTAACTGCATACATCGCTTCCAAGCTGTATATCAGTGTGATCTTTGTAATCTCGAGCGCGAGCGAGCGTTCAAGCGCCAAAACCGAACAAAAGCAAATACATGAAAAAATGTTACAGTTTTCGTGAATGCATTCAACATTTCTGCATTTCGAAATAAAACAATGAATCGTGAAAGAGCTCAGGAAAAAAAAAGCTTCAAGAGTGAACTGCAGTGTAAAATTCACGCCGCGTGTAAATTACAGGCACACATGTTCGTAGAAAATTTATTACGCCCGTGTCGCGTCGTTTCATACGCTTGATGTTGCATAGAATGCCAGAATATTTCGCATTTTTACAAGCTTATCGGAATAGGTTTTGTTGTTTTCGGTAGAGTGAATGCCGACTACGATAACAAGAAATTCTGGTCTGATTTTTTGATACGTACGTAGAACGTACAATACGTGCATACTATGTACATGTGAGACGTTTGCCGTCTGCTTCAGTGGAACGTGCGCATAAAATTTACTGCTTTAATTATATTAAATTTTATTATAAACAATTGCACGAGCAGACTAAAAAACATGTAATATGAAATAACCATCGTCAATTGAAAATGTACCAATTTATTACCCGCAATTGCAACCTTCAAAAAAGATTGTTAAACGAGTCCTAAGTATAAAACAGAATTATGTCAACAATATTATATATTCTTCGTGAATTTCTCATTAGTAACTCTTTATATTCACACCTTAGGAAGATTTGACCAAACTTGAGTGCTGATATAATGTAAAAAACATTATGTTTTCACATGAAATGACATTATCAAACATAAATAAAACGTTGTTCATTTCGTCTTTATGGCCCTAGGGCTATAAGTGCTATTTACACCATAAGTATATACGTATATGAAACAAAGCCTTCACTCGTATCGTTTACACGATTTTTCGTATTATGTTCTACTTAATTGTGTATGTGTTAAATTATTTTGTAAGAACGAAAACAGATTTATAAAGATTAAAAATGCATAGCATAATACCATTTATTTTTTACAGTATACGACATCCGGTCTGTTTATTATTATAATTTTGACATTTCTTGCTGGGAAAATTAAAACACTTTTATTGGCAATATATATAGGAAGTCTATACTGAAAAGGAAACCTTTCGTACCGTGGCCTTTTTTGCGATTGCCATTATGTGTAATGTTGGTATTATTAGATTATACGAGAAGTTATAAAATGCACCTCTCCCTCTCAAGAGTTATAAGCCCCTTAGAAATCTCGGTATTTTGCTATTTTGTTATCCCATTTTACCACTTAAATAAATTTATACAGGGTGAATCTAACATACGTGAGATCCTTTAAATGGTAGGTAGAGAGAAGGTTGTAGAGCAAATTTACCTATCGGTCAAAAACGAATAGTTTTTCAGAAAATGAATTTTGAAGTGTTATTGAACGTAATTTAGTATATTTTGTATAAATTAGATCATTGTTATTATGTAAATAATTTATATATAAAATGTGATTTTTAGATTTTCGATGTTACCTATAAGACGCCGGGCAAACTAATATTTGTGAAAAAGTTCATCCTATTTTATGGTATTAATTAACTATGCAACGTGGATTCCTTTTATTATTCATTCACGATTCATAATTCAATTTATTATAATAAATGTACAGTTCATTCAAAAAGATTGTTCTTCGAAATAAAAGTGTGTAATAAAATGGCAAAGTTTAGCCGTTTATAAAAAAACAGAGAAAGTATTCGTAGTATATTAAAATAAAAATGCAACATTAAGCAGCTTATTAAAATCAAGTGCTCAAGTAACTTTATCACTTTTATGAAATAATGGAATTGGTTTATGAACCTGGAATTCTACATAGTTGGTAAATTTACTAAACTACCACCAACGCAAATGTATAATAGTGGTAAATAGTGGTTAGGAATTAAAAGGGGGAGTTAGGTTAGGTTATTAAATTATTGAACTATGGTAATGGATATAACACAAAATTGGTTTACTGGAATGGAAGATTCAAATACTGGTTTCGTATCAAACATGGTAAAAGCGAAGCACAGCGAGATTTGGTACAAAAATGGAAAATTAATTAGTAATTTAGTTAAAAAGAAAAAGTAATATATTTATGATTTAACAATTGGTTTTGGATAACTTGTTTTTGTTCAAAAATTTAAATCACCTAATCACCGTAAGACATTCCACATTAGCCTGAGATATATATTTCATGTTTATTAAATTCACATTATGCTAAAATTATTTTTAATAAGAGATTTCATATAAGAGACTGCATATTATTGAGTTTCACTCAAAATGGAGATACCGCCACATATTTATTTGGTCTGTCCCAACGTAGTATTACCATCGCAGTATATTTTATCTTTTGTTTAATAGCAATGAAAATAGTCAAATATTCTTTTAAAGTTAATTACTTTTGCTGTGCGTTGTGAATTTAAATTACATTAATTTGATAATCAATAAATTCTGTAAATTAAAAGGGATGAACAACTTATATTTATTTTTTGACCACAATCTTTATAAAAATATGAATATATCTAGGGTAGGTATATAGTTTATTGAAGTAAAAAACTGAAAATAAAAACAAAATCCCGAACAAAAACTTTTTTAAAAAAGTTTTTTGAAACCCTTAAGTGGGACAGGTGCATCTTATAACTTCTCATATAGACTAGTGATACATTTTAAAGAATCCCACAAAAAAGATATCACGGTACTAAAGTCAATAAAGTCTATCGTTTTATTTCTCAACAACAATTCACGTTCGTCCTGTATTAGAGATATGTAAAATTATTACTGGCAATGGGGTTATTAAGACAGTAAACATCCCTTGAACGTATTAAAAGTCGAAAAATCTTGCAATAAGCAGCAGACACATAAAGCTCTGCATTGAAAAAGAACATTCTTGTATGTGAGCGCAGATATAACTTTAATATTTAAATAAGAACCTGTACAATGTACATGTTCCTGTCCTTGGGAATCCCTTAGGTTTGAAAGAGATACGTATGTATGTCCTTATTTCAACTTTCGTTCAAATTTGCCTGGCTGTGAATTTAATACTTTGATAAAAATAGCAGCACAACTTTGAAAATTAATAAAACGAAAACAAATTTATGAAACATAAAATAATAAGAATAAATAGATAATATTTTCATAAGAGAACTTATTTTTATAAAGACAGTATTAAATTAATTCGAACTATTTTGGTCTGGAGCTCTAAAAACGAGAAACAAAATTCCTCTGCAAGGAACAATATGAACTTAAAGTTATGATTTTATGAGCCATCTCAATATAAACGCTAGCCTAAGGTGGTCAATAAAACGAGACAATGCGCTCACTTAATAATCCTGTGCAGTTTTCAAGGTAATTCACTATAAAGTTAAACCAGACGTTTTGCCTTGAGCTTTAAACTTTGCTGATTGTGAGCGGTATTATTTTTTATTTTATTCCCGTTTTATAAACATTGTCAGTATTTGCATCTTGTTATTGATTCTTCAATTCTTTTTTGGAAAATTAAATATAAGTAGTATGCAGCTTAACTAGGTATACCTACGCCAACTTGACCTACGTAGAGAATATACGTATATACTTAATTAATAGAAATACTTATTATACGTTCTATGCTAGTGTACAGAGTCTATTGACGATAGTCCTCTGTCTATATCGCTGATTCAGCTCCAAAACGGTGACAGATGAAAAGAAACCGCAAACGGGTATATACAGCTCGACCAGCTTTTTGAGGAAATTGGGGGGTAATATAAGTTGAACAGCTAGGACAATATATCTATCTTAGGAACGATAGAGATGGGAAATGCAATTGTTTTTATGCCTAGGTGTATTCTGTGTGTAAATGAATTTAAAATATAAAGTTTGTACTACATATAAGTTTGGTTGTCGTAATTCATTCTCAGAATTTGACAAGTTATTTTCTTAATTTTTGAGGTTAAGATCTTAAGTTAAACTTTAAATGGTAGGTAGAGAGAAGGTTGTAGAGCAAATTTACCTATCGGTCAAAAACGAATAGTTTTTCAGAAAATGAATTTTGAAGTGTTATTGAACGTAATTTAGTATATTTTGTATAAATTAGATCATTGTTATTATGTAAATAATTTATATATAAAATGTGATTTTTAGATTTTCGATGTTTCCTATAAGACGCCGGGCAAACTAATATTTGTGAAAAAGTTCATCCTATTTTATGGTATTAATTAATTATGCAACGTGGATTCCTTTTATTATTCATTCACGATTCATAATTCAATTTATTATAATAAATGTACAGTTCATTCAAAAAGATTGTTCTTCGAAATAAAAGTGTGTAATAAAATGGCAAAGTTTAGCCGTTTATAAAAAAACAGAGAAAGTATTCGTAGTATATTAAAATAAAAATGCAACATTAAGCAGCTTATTAAAATCAAGTGCTCAAGTAACTTTATCACTTTTATGAAATAATGGAATTGGTTTATGAACCTGGAATTGCTGATTGTGAGCGGTATTATTTTTTATTTTATTCCCGTTTTATAAACATTGTCAGTATTTGCATCTTGTTATTGATTCTTCAATTCTTTTTTGGAAAATTAAATATAAGTAGTATGCAGCTTAACTAGGTATACCTACGCCAACTTGACCTACGTAGAGAATATACGTATATACTTAATTAATAGAAATACTTATTATACGTTCTATGCTAGTGTACAGAGTCTATTGACGATAGTCCTCTGTCTATATCGCTGATTCAGCTCCAAAACGGTGACAGATGAAAAGAAACCGCAAACGGGTATATACAGCTCGACCAGCTTTTTGAGGAAATTGGGGGGTAATATAAGTTGAACAGCTAGGACAATATATCTATCTTAGGAACGATAGAGATGGGAAATGCAATTGTTTTTATGCCTAGGTGTATTCTGTGTGTAAATGAATTTAAAATATAAAGTTTGTACTACATATAAGTTTGGTTGTCGTAATTCATTCTCAGAATTTGACAAGTTATTTTCTTAATTTTTGAGGTTAAGATCTTAAGTTAAACTTAGTAATTAACATTTCTAGCTATAAACATAAAACAGTAGCAATATTCGTTATTTTGAACCAGATGTTAAAACGAAAAGCTCCGAAGTTACTAATTGAGGTCAAAGTTCAAATTTCTAAACTTTTTAAAAAGGAACCGCAGAAATATTAGATTTAGATGCTTCTGTAGGTAATCGATGCCGAGGAATTCTAATTCATCATATTTGACATTGAACGTGATCTTCGACGTGAAAAGTGATGCATACAAGATTATGTATACATTGAAGTATATGTCAAACAAACTATTTATTTGTCAGATCATTGGTAGTCCAGTCAATAAAGATGTGAAGAGTATATTTTCATGTTAACAGCTATTTTATTGCACAAACCTATTCAGAATAGTGTGTAGAATAATATATGTAGTTGCGTACTAAATCGTAATGACAGCAGAAAAGATATTAACAATTTAAGACGCGTGCAACCGTTTTTGAGGAGATTTTCTTCGGTAGCTCATCAGGATTCATCAGGTAGCAATCGAATTTTAAAGATTCCGTTCGATTGCTAAATTTTTATGGCAACTTAAAAACATACGCATTTTTGTCAGTTTCTTCGATTTTGCAACTTAATTATTGCAGTTATAACAATCGGACCGGTGCCATTCTGTAGCTATTTTTATTATAAACAAATCATATACTGAACATTTTTTCGTAGGAAATCATCCTGATGAGCTACGGAAGAGAATTCCTCGAAAACGGTTGCACGCGTCTTAAAAATTGTTAATTTAAACTTTTCTGCTGTCACTACGATTTAGTACGCAACTACATACATTATTCTACAGACTATTCTGAATAGGTTTGTGCAATAAAATAACTGTTAACACGAAAGAACAAAAAACAGATAATTTTGATTCCCTGTCGACTGGACTATGGCAAACCAGGTATAATAACTAAAGAGTAAATTTAGGGGTAGAATTATTAAATGATAGCACACCTTATTAAAGGTGAATGGTTTTCCTACATTTCCTTCAGATTTCCCCTTCACTGAATTATAACCCTCTAGAAATAATTACCTTTACTTTTCTAGCTGTGAAAAGTGAGGCTAGGAAAATATAAATCAACATAGGAATTGACAAGATGAAAGATTTCTTTAATTCCAGAACCTACATAGTTCCACATCATAAAAGTCTTTTCATAAAGAAAAGGAAAAACGTTTAAATACACAAGCATTTGTAATTAACAAGAAGAGTGGGAAATTAAATATCTATTGAAGAAATCTAGAAAAATCTAGAAGGGTTATGGGTTTTTGATATTTACAAATTAAGATCAAAAATTTGAATATACTTTACATAATGTCTACTCAATTCCTCGATTTATTTGGCTTAACAGTCCTAAATTAGAAAAAATAATTATCAGATAGAAGAATGACGTTTGTGAAGTTATATGCAACCCAACATATCCCAAAATTAAATACAAAGGTCGGCAAGATTATTGTAAAATACCGGGAATAATCTAATTTCAGTTAACTTATCAAGGCTAATTCAGTATAACCATCAAAAATAAAGATAGCAAAGTATATTTTTTATAAAACTTTACATTACAATAGGCAATAAAAAGTTACGCAAATGGAAAATTTAATTCAAAATTCTGTTTAAAAAGTTTTTATTTATGTATTACTTACTAGATACATACAATATAAATTTAAATGAACAAATGCCAGTTCCTAAAAGTGTTCCCTAGTTCCTATTAAAAACTTAATAACTCAAATAAAAAAATAAAAACTTTTCAGCTGAAATCGGTTTACTGTAATTACATTTTTCGGAATTCTACAATGTAACTCGGTACATAATTAAACTTGCTGTCACAAAAACTCATTACAATTCAGTGTAACATTTTGAATTTACCCTTAAATTAATACCACTATTCTCAATCCCAGTGAAGAAAAAAGTTACGTGTTTAAAATATAAAATGTAATCCTACACGAATTTCCTTGCAATAGTTGAAACTACTTTTTTTTTAATAAAAGTCGAAATGTAAGAATGCAAACTACGTCAGGCTCTCCGTAACGTAAACTTTTAACATCGTTATTTGGAATGACATGTCTCTTTACTTTATTCAAGGGACGTGTTCTCAATGAAACAGCCATATTTCTTCCAGTTGAATAAATAACTCAACTGTAGTATAACGCTTGCTACTGAAAATTCTATAATAGAAATTTATTACACCCCTACACACTCCGAGTTTAAGACTTCACGTATGTAAAGAAAAACAAACTTTTCTTCCTTTAAAATTTTGTTTGCTGTTATAAATTTTGTTTTCTTTTAAAAAATAAAAAAAACCTGTAAAAATCTGAGGTACTCTTTTTTTCTTATTCTTTTTGCATAAGGGATAAATATCTTTTGAAAAATTATTTGTGTTTTTATATGAAATGAATATGAATTATTCGTGAAAATTTTCAAGGCAGTTTTGTTGTAGATGTCTATATTTTCATTGCAACCCACAAAAACAGATAAAAATAAATAAAACTTTTCACGTGAAGATATCGAAGAAAAACAACCAAGCTCAAAGAAATCAATATGAAAGAGATCAATAAACATTTGAAACGATAGTTAGTGGTGTTTAAAAATTATACTAGATGCTATAGGTAGGTGTAATTTTAGATATTTAAGCTATAAGTGTAAAAAGTCATTCTTTATTGCGTGAACGATTTAACACACGAGCGAGTGTCTTAAAGGATGTGAGGGCAATGAAGAGACTTTTTACACGTATATCTTACAACGTTTTATCTACGATCATAACACTTTTCTAAAGTATTCATTGTATTTGATATTTTTTTAAAATTTGTGACTTATGTCATGTGTACATATATTAGAGTGCTTAGATTTTTATGTGTTAAGTTGTTTAGCAACGAGTTAGTAAAATATTTATAAATCATTAATTTTCATATATCTCTTGTAGATATTAGCGTGCAATAAAAATTTTATAACACTACTTTACTAAACGTTAACAAAAGTGGCCACTTTTTGTGTGATTGTATAAAAAAATATTTCTACATTAATGTCAAAAATTAACTTTTAATTAATTAACAGGTAATGTAATAATACATTTGCGAAAATGGGAATTAGGAGTAAATTAAATACCAAGATGAAATACAATCATTAGCATTACCTTAATCTGTTTTTATAAAAGAACTTTACTATTTAAAGCTAAACTTCACTCTTAAGATCCAGGGAAAAATCAAATAAAATACATTCAATCTATATCAGGGACAATATTAACTAACTCTTACAACATAACTACCGCGCGATAAATGGTACACTAAGAACACCTCTTATTGAAAAAGAGTGAATAAATATCAGCTCAACAGGTAGGTTCGTTTCAAAGAGGTCTTTTCAAAAGACGTTTCATAACTTACTCCAACAAATTTGATAGTAGAACAGCTTTTCAAATGAAATATGTATTTATTAGAAATTATAACGTATGCTTATGGGATAACAAGTCAGTCAGAAGCAGAATGACTGAGCGATATAGAGGTAATAAATGTTAAGCAGATTTCTATTAGGAGCATCATTAAAATGTTCGTTTAAATTAGGTCAGTTAACAATAGTACTCCTTTTGAGAAATAATACAATAGTTACATAATCAATAGCAAGAAGGGGAACGCAACTGCAAAGTAGTTACATATACCAATTATACTTCTATTTACTTTATTTAATTATTACTGGATTTATTTATTTACACGGCGAGATACCTAAATGAAATTTATTTTCATTTTCATGTAGCCAAAGCTGTTCTATCCTATCCTGATTTTATTCAAAGATGTGTGGTTTTCACCAAGTTTAATTTTCTACTTTATTGTTTTTTATCATTCTTAATTCTAAATATTCTATAAATAAATATAACAGTGATTCAGATCACTTACGCATTTAGGTTAATACAAGTGTTAACTTTGCCCTTATAATATTCAAAGAACATTTCACTTTATTATCGACGTATTACTTCTTTTTGTATATGTACGAAGATTTAATGAAAACTTTTCTCTTAATTTTTTACAAATATAATTTTTACTTCTCTTGATTAATTTTGCATAACTTTTGCTATTTTAATCTTACAAGACCCTATTTATTTTAAAAATAGAAGACTACTATCTTTAACCGCACGAGCAAGACTAACTCTATAATTAGCATTCTCAGGTAGTTACATAATATACATAATATTTACATAACAAACTTGTATCAAATTCATAAATAAACATGCTGTCTTATTTACAAAGCATGATACTGACTATAAAATATGTTTTAGTAATAAATGACACACAAATCTGTAACACATATAATTATGACTTTATCATTAAGGAATTTATGTAATATAACAACTTCTAAAACTTTATAAATTGGATCATATCAACTTATCGCACATCTAATATAAATATTACAAAAGTTCAAAATTCATTTAACTAATAAGAATTTATTGAATTAAAATCTAAACCGCTTGAGCTTCTTTCAACTGTTTAACAAGTATTACAGAAAACGTCTTATTTTAACCTTATACACGGATTGTATAATAACTGACACACAAATCGTAATAAATTATGTTGATCTTTAACTAACGAAGTCTCACATTGTTTCAAAAATAATATTTATTAGTAAAAATATATTTTTTTAATTTTGTTGGTTAATATCCACAGCATTTATCCCCTCCTGTTTTAAGCCTAGTTTTACCGTGACTTATAACACTATTTCAAACTACCGTAACAAAGCTATCTTTGATATTTACAACAATAATTAATTTTTAAATTAGTCCTCACTTTTCTTGTATCTAAAAATCTAACCGTTTTCTAATCTAATAGCCTTTATTAATTTTCAAAATTGCAATAATATCGTCCTAGCTTATTCGTAACTAAATATATAATTACTTTATTATTATTTTATTTTATCATTGTGCTATCAATATCATTATGTTCATCGCAATATTTATAATTTCCTTCAATCTTAGTCTTCATTTTTATCGTTTAATAATTTGTGGTAAAAACCGTTAAATTGACTTAAATCCTTATCTCATTTCAATAATTATTTATTTATTTTATAATCCTTTTCCTCTATATCGTCATAATCATTATAGATTACCTAATTTATGTTGAATAATAAATCTATAATCTTATTAAATTTTCTAATCTTTTAATCCTAATTAACATAATCCACTCATAATCTCTATTTCAATTTTTAATGTTAAATAGAATTTACGTAACTTTCATTGTTATGCATTTTTCCTACGGCATACTTTATATGAACGTTAAATAAGATGTTCGTGTGGTCATTACAGTTAGTCATGAATCCTTAAGAATACGTAATAATTGACTGAATGTTAGGGTTGCTTTTTAAAATATATAAAACTGTTGTGAGATAAATCTTAAAAACGTAGCATCAATTTGGAGATTAAAGATTGCAGAAGCTTTTTTGTTTTCAAGTTATGATCTTATCTAGTTAGACATTTTATCACATTTATATTCTAATGAAAAATATTTAATTGGTTAATGGACCCGAAATTTTACATGGATGAAAAATTATACACTGCCAACAATTGAAATATTGTTTTGGACTGGAATTAGAAATAGTATCAAAGTATTGATATATGGTAATGGTTTTGTAATAAAATGCTGCACTGGAATTGAGAAATTAACAATACGAAAATACTGTGACATCGCTGCATTTAAACTACAATTAAAAGGAACACTTTTTCGTAAAAAAATTGCTTTTGGATAGATTGTTTTTTTAATGTATATGATTCACCTAATCACCTTAAGAACCCCACATCTCCTTGAGTTAGAGATTTTATGTATATTTTCAATTTTCTTTCTCAAACATTATTTTTAATACAGAATTTAATTATATTTTATAAAATCATTTTCTTGTGTATTATTAAAGTTATATCATGATTTCCATAAGCCATGCCATTATTTTTAATAGCAATTTATTTTAACATAGTAACTATTAATTCTATAATCACTTAATCAATGCAACGCCACTGCATCATTTTGTGGTCGAAAATTTAAAAATAGCAGTAAGTAAATTGCATTTTATATCTATCAAATTAAACGCTCCGCTTTACGGGGCTAGTTTTAGGGATAGATGATTTTATATTTCATAAACTACTATAAGGGATGTACAAAATTATACATTTGTTTAAACAAATTGTTAAATGGACACATTTTCTTATCATCCCATTTCTTTCGAGGGAGCTTATAACCATTGCTTCAACTTACAACGTCTTAATTAGCAAAACGAAACTACAAAAATCCATTGCCACGTCCTACCACGATCGTAAAAAACAGGACATATTTTTTAGCTGCGTAAGTCTCTTTAAATTTAATATGACATAACCTTGAACCATATTGAATAAAATATAGGGTGTAAACTTGATAAGAGCTATAAGGGCTATTTTAAGTGGCTGTAAAAAATAAACGAATTTACCTCTACTGTTTTATTAAAAACAAAATTAAATAATAAACTCCTAAATTTACTAAACAATATAGACTGGAATTAAGTTTTAAAAATAATATTACTTAAATGAGTAACGTACTATTTGTGAACGAGTTGACCAATTTTGATGGTCTTTTGCAAAACCTTATTAAAACCCTACCTCTTAAGATAAGCGACGAACAGATTGGTTGCTTATCAGCAATGAAGTTTCTCACTGTCATAATATTCTCTGCTGTTCTAACTGGTTTGTGTCTGTTTGGAGTTTTAATGTTTTCATGCAAATGCCGACGCTCCATGCTAAATACAATTTTTGATATGAGAGTATGCTGTCGTATTTTTTTTGATCACGATTTTTACATAGAAAGCAAAATAAAAACAAAATAGCAAAACTCCGGAAAGCCCGATGTAATAAATTAACGAACACTCATGGCTGTTTGATGTAAAAGTTGTCCTACCCTTTTATGATGTGGTAGTTCCTCCGATACACCATAAAATGATTAAAGAAGCAAGTAATTCACAAACAAAACCGACTTTTAGTACCAACACCGCGTAAAATGCTTTAAGTACGCAGCTGGGTTAATTTAGACCCACATTCGAATGAATGTACTCATGTTTATATATTTCTCTCTCCCAAACACAAAGGCCAATTCACGCACCACGAAAGGGGATGAATGTGTATTTCCAAAGCATTAGTTAATTATTTACATCCTATTGTTATCTGACGTTCTTTATATTCACGTGTTTTATGTTCATTTTGTGCTGAAATCTACATGTATATTCACAATTCCGTGTTTTCTAGAGAAAACTCTTCTGCGTTTCCTTTGCACTGTTCCGTCTGTTGATAGTGTACTCAAAAGTAAGTACGTAGAATCTTTCGTTGGTTGTTTTCTTCCATTTTTTTAAATTTTCAAGTAATAGAGCAAGTTACTCTAGGTAACTGTTTAAATTATTATAAGCAAAATAAGCATCAAGCATCTTTCAATGAAAGATTTTAATATATATATTAATACGAAAACGACTATGTCCATTAGATCAGTTATAATATATGTTAAGTAACTTGGAGTTAACCTCCCACTTCTTAATTACGTGTGTTATGCATGTTGAAAAGATGTTCCGACATAAAGTACGGAGGCATTTAAATTACAATCGGGTCGTTCCTTATCAATTTGATACCGTGATTTCAAATTGCGATAGAATACGAGAAGAACCACAAAAGGCATAAAATAGGAAATTGAGGAATTGGTCACAATTTGGAAGAACTAATAGATGCGTAAGAATACGCATTTCGTATTTGTACAAAGAAGGCATCCAACGAGGTAAATTATATTCAATTAACGCATCTGTCTGAATTAACAATATCCAGAAAAATACAGTCTCAGTAATAAGAAGGTCAAAAACATTCAAGCGAAGAATAAGCTCAATGATTGCATAAAAAATCCATCGCCTCCCCTGATTAACATTTCCAAAACTCCACTGCCTTATGCCTTCTTTATTATTTTTCAATTGCATGTTTACCTCGAGTGTGTGTTTACCTAGGAATAAGAGGTTAGTAAATAGATCATAGAATGCCATAAAAAGTTGTTATTGCAAAACTATTTAGAAGCGACAAATGATGATAGGATAAAACAGCTTCCTTCCAAAGATAAATAGAAATCAGATTTGTTGAGGCCACATGCGGTAGTGAATTGGTCATAATAATATTCGAGGACAATGTCAAATAGTTTCAAATAGATGAATCACGTGGTCATGGAAAATCTACCATGAAGAAGACGACAAGAATAATTCTAGAACCTGATTTCCTGCGTGTGCAAAGGCTACTGTGATACGCCTGAAAGTGCATACGATCAGGGCTTGTGCGCTCCATTATAAGCTCTCCGCATAATGAATCCATAATGCGCGCAGCATACGGGCAAGCTGTATCAACACTTCATCGGTGCTAGAAGATCAGAATGAAGACGATTTCAAACCAGTTTCGATTAAGTATTTTAGCGAAAGTGTACAAAGGTAACTACAACTAACAAAGGTACATTATGTATAAATAATTTAATCATGGCTGTCTTAGCGGTGAAAATCCATGTCGTTCTACTCTTCTCTATATAGTACAATGACGCTTTCTGAGCGAAGCCATCCGAACCGGCGTGAGATCGAGCCTGGAACCAGGAAAATATTATTCAGCTCCAATATTGATCTCATGGGGCCATATGACCATAATTAAAATATAAATAATAATTTAATTAAGAAGAACATGTTCAGTGGTATTAACATGATCAAATGATTACGAAGCATTAATAGTGCTGCGCCGTGTACATGCGCATTCGCGTCCTGGCAGTTCGGTATGCCTTATAGAGACCTAGGGCTTAAGTCCAAAATTTAGCTATGAACTACCAATGAGAGCTATAAACTACCGAACATATGTTTTCCTATCGGCAATAATTTTCACGACAGCCATCAGAATTGAAAGAACCACTTGGTTTTGTATATTCACGTGATTCCTTCCTGATCAATTTGATACCAATCGGTCACAAATCGGTGCAATAGTTCAATTCCAAAGTCCGCGATAGTTAAAAGCAGAAGATTGAGAGTAGGCCCATCAAAGAGGAACTCCTCAGCACCAGCCAGTGTGATTCTGAACTGGGAAGTAGTGAAACATCTGTTGATATTGACACTGATGCTTCATTTTCATTTCGTAATCAATAGCCTTCTAATGGAACTTGAAGTCCCAATAGTAAAAAAAGTCACGATACAAAAGGTATTCTAATGAGACAGTTAAAAAATCAGTTCTGCAATAAAAAAGGAAACTTCTTCGATGTGTTAACTCCTCTGAAGATAAGTGTAGTGTTTCACCATCTTATCGCTTGAATCACTTGGGAGATTCCTAGCAAAATTGTAAAAACAGGACAAAAAGATTACGATGCTAACCTTTTTGCCTAAGAATTTGAGCGTAAGGAAGATTGTTAAATTGTTGTAGTTCTAAGCACCAATATCCGACTGGATACGACAAAAACCTCTTACAAACGAGGGAAGTTTTGTCCACACCAGATCAAAGGCCAGGAAAACCTACCCACACAACCTGCCAATATTATTGAGCAATAACAAGCAAAGAAAAAGGAAGGGTACAAACTCTTCCAGGAAATACTAACTCATATTAAAGTTGGATTCTTGAAACCATGGTACGCATTCAATTTGTACCTGTGCCATCCATAAAAATATAAAACTGATGACGGAAAGCTCCACAAAAAAGTTCTATAACAAATGGGCAAGTTCAAAACTGCACTGTTAACCCAGATTGATCAGGATCGACAAGAAGAAGAAACTGAGACCCTATATTGCAGCAAAGGCCATTGTGTAAATGAGAAAACTGCAGTCGAGCTCTTTTCTCTACCTATTACAAATTTTGCCCAAATTTTAATTTGTTGAAGTAATCACAGTGCTCACATGAAGTAATTATTAGGCAGGAGAGCGCAGATTCAATTAAAATGATGTTATCAAAGCTGTTCTGAAGCGGGTGAACATATAAAAGAACTTCTTCAAGCAATAAATTAAAAATATTCCAGATAGATGGCAAAAGCGTACTCAAATGCAAATGGATCGTTATGAATAATATTTCAGCACCATATACTTTCAGAGCGTAATCTAGAACTAGTGGAACATTTTTTAGTTGTGAATTTCTTTTAGTGGAACCAAATTCTACTTTTGGCTTGCTAATAATTGAATCTAATTTTTATTTAAATTCTAATGAAATGTGATTTCTGTCTTAACTCTATCTAAAAAGGAAACCCTCGGCAGATTATCTTAACATTTCTATAAAATAAGTTAAACACTAAACCAACGGTACAGTACGGAAGCGGTAAAAGTTTATTTAACAATAAAACCACTTAAAACGGTAGTTCTCATTAGCGATCCGGGTAAAAAAACCCGAGGACGCGTCAAGCGCGCAGTCTCTTGATTTGACTTGATTAGAACGACCCCTCCCCGAACGTAAAAATACAATTTAAAAATACTTGAATTCAAGAGTGGTTGTTGGTTTAAACCAATCACACGACATCCATAACGTTAGTAACTACCAATGAAAAATTTAGACAAAATTCATTTCTTATGTTTTACAAAAGGTGCAAAAGCCATTAAACGCAAACTCCAAGCAATACTTATCATAATCCAACTCAATTACCAGATGTAAAAATATCTGGCCAAACAAGAACTATGACTTTGAAAGCAATTTGTTCCTCTATAAATTTTTGAAACTTAGTACCCTGTATCCTGAACACAACACTGTGAGCCTCCATTTATTTTAGAGAAAGCTTATTCAGTTTTTAAGGTTGAGATTTAATGATGCACTGACGAAAAATTTTTTATTTTACAGATTGCACAGTTGTTCAGTATAAAATTTGAATTTGAAGCGGAATGGTATATTTCAGCTACAGTTCACTGTAAAGGCCTGTGGGATGGTATATAGGGAACGGTTAAAAGAAAGACGGCAAGTAACAAAGATCGTAGAAAAATCAGATCATGACATTTCTTCAACTCTATGTATTTGAATAAAATAAAATGTGTAAAATGAAATAAACTGTGCCTAAAAATATTTTACTTATTATTCCCACTGATAACTATGTAAGGACACTTTATCCAACAGGTTTCATCAAAAGCTGAGACGTCAAAGAAGATTTTAATTCGAAATTGAGTCAACCTTTTTTACCCCCAAAAAATCATACAAGCTAACGGACGAGAATCAGAGAATTCTATGTCACTTCGACATGTGAATTTTAAGATTCTTTGCAAATTTTTATTAATTACATATAATACAATTTCCCACATCAAATATCGCATAAAACAATTAAATGTCCCCCTCGAAAAATCAATTGACGCGTTTTTGTTGAAATTGATATTTTGCATAGTTTAGGAGATATTATAGGTGGGAATTTTTCAAATGAGCACACAGTATCCATATTGGAAATGTATGGGATTGATATAGGAATATAAAAGTGCGCATACAAACAGTGAAAAGATGCGATAAAGGGGAATATTATATAACATATCTTATATACAATATTATAATATAATATAACCCTTCCTTATCGCATCGTTGCACTATTTTTATGAACTCTTTTATACTCCTATACCAAGACCATGCGTTTCCATCCTGTTGATAAACATTTGCAAACGTATACTACACATATTTTGTTAGCGACGAACATGTAACAAAAATTATATCTCATATTTCTAGTCTTAAGAAATGCTGTTGTGAATTGTGAAGTCTCATAAATTAAGTGTTTCCACACGTGTGCACACATATACGCAAAATTATAATAATAAAGCACAAAAGAGACATACTTTCAGTAGCTCGTTTGCCTTGTTTCTAAAAGACATTTTCAAAAAGGAAACTGCGAGCCTCTGAATCTTGATTTCTTATAAAACACAAGCGCGTCTCCTATCGTGTCAATGTTTACGTTGAAGTGCTGCTATTTTTCAAATCTAACAAAGAGACATATTGCCGTCACTTTGATTTCTCCAAAAGCAGCGATTGAAGTCGCTGCTGCCTTTTTGTGCTGACGCTCATGTTTATAGCGGAACCTTTAAGGAGAGAGTAGGAGTTTCGTGTTTAGAATTTTAAATATATTGCCGTTGTATTCATGTAGGAAACGTATTGACCAAAAGAGAAGTGCGAAAGCACTGAATGAAATTGCTGTTTTAGCCGTCCTGCTACAAAACAAAAGATTGGTTTTTCCTTTTTTGTGTTGTTTTAGGGGAAAAAATTATATATTTTTTATTCAATGTCACGTGGTGCCTTCTATGTATGCATTGCATACAGCTTTCCTTTGGTAAATATTTAAAAAGCAAAACCTACAAAAAGAACATAATCAGTTTTTCCGCTAAACATAAACATGAATAAAATTTCAAGGAGTTATAAATAATTAATGCTGTAAAATACTTAAAATATAAAAATTCCTCAAAACAGAGGAAAACCTTTTCAAATTTTAAAAATGTAACTTGAAATTTACTAATTGAAAGTCCGATTTTCTGACAACCAAAACAGATAGAAAAACTTTTATTTCCACAAGATAGACAGAAAATCATTTATCCGCACCAAAAGTTCTTGTCCAATAATTTCAGCAGAAGTTGGCAGAAATAAAGTTTACTCCAAGTTTAAATTCTGTAAGCCGGGAAAGCACTGAAAATCTTTCTTAGAAAACTGGTTTTAAAAAAACCGATAAAATATTACAGCAGCGCACCCTCTAATTTTAACATTAAAAACTATTTTGAGATATATTTCATATATAAATTGGTTTTCCATTTATCTTTTACAACATTTACGATATATCGCGGATTACTTTTAAATATGGAAGACTTTTAAATAGATTACAAGCACCACAATAGTTGACACCCCTGTAAAAGACTGCTCATATCTTTGTAGCCATTACGCCATTGGCTACAACAGAGAGCGAAACTTCAAAGTAAATAAAATAGTCACATACCTCTCCGTTAGCGACTGCATCTCCCGGAACAAACAGCTCCGGATAAATGTTATCCAAGTACCACTTGAAACTCTTGCACTTGAGCTGTTTCCGTAGTTCCGTGCGGCTGCTGATGTCACCGAAGTCACCCTTATCATTGCCGATCCGCTGATAATAGTACTTCGCGTAGCCATCTAGCCAGACTTCGGCCAATCTTACGGAATTTCTTCTTAAAACATTTACTCCGCTACGCCATTTGTACGGCGACCTCTTCCTAAATATGTGTCCCACATGGGAACACGGTACAATTTCTAATGTGCCGCCGCACATCCACGTCTTGAAGGAAAGCTCGAGATTCTCACCTCCCCAAATATCAAAACCACTGTCGTAGGTTCCCAGTTTCTCGAAGAATTTCTGAAAGGAAAAGAATAGGTTTATATTTAGTATTGTATAACCTTAAATTCTGATAACACAATGATAAAAAAAATTCAAGATGGTAGCCGTAATTTCTGTAAAATGAATGTATCTCAATGCCATATCCTAGGTTGTAATTTGTATTATTGCACTCTATATTATACATAAAAATATAATTCTCTTTAATTATATGTGTTGTGTTTTAAATATACATAAGAAACAATACTATTAGTAATCACCATAAAAGAATTATTGGCGATGAAACAAGGCAATTCAGATGCCCATTTGACTTTTACCACTGAGATTTGTCATAAAGAAATTAACTGTTACCTATGTAAAGCAGTAGAAATTGATCTAAGCTTGTTCGTTCTAGGTTTTTCAACATAGATTGCATGAATTTATGCAAAAGGTGTAACAGATTCTCTTAGCAACGGATAGTTCGAATAATAGCTCTTAATTTATGTATTAGGTTATTTGCTGCTGAATTTTTAATTCTGATTAACGGTAGTGTTGTTCTACAGTTCCTGTTTGATCCAATAGTATTACTTTTTTTCACTCTTCTTAGAAAAGAGTGTTTTTTTCAAACGTCGTATTGTGTTAGTAGGCAACCTCGCTGCACAACTTCTACGACTAGTGGTAAAAACACACTTTTTGCAATTTTTTGTATAAATGTTTTTTACATTGCAGAATAGCAAAATGGACGATTTGAATCTATAATCGCGGCCCTTCAATAATCCCGTTTTCTTTCTCCCCTTACGTAAGTCAAGTTTAATATTTTGATAAGACAACTGCAACCGAAATAGAAACATGCAAGGTTCTCGTTGCTAGGTACGAAAGTAGTACGTACGTTGCCAGGACAAAAAAGTGAATTATAACACGTGAATTTAATTAATGCATGGTGAATGAATTAAGTGATTTTTTTCCATTATTATCAATTAAATATAAAAATTTTTAAATTTAAATCGGTAAGACCGTAGTCTTTCAACCAGGAAGATCTAATTGTCAATACGATTGTTCGCGAACCTTACTCTAAAAATTCAAGTTCTATTTTATTAGTTAAAAAGAAAACTACTGAACAACGTTTGTGTGTTGACTATCGTGGTTTCAATGCAAAAATCGTTAAAGATAAGTTCCCACTCCCGCAAGATGATCTCTTAGAAAAACTAAAAACTGTGAGTAAACTTCACTAGCCTCGATCTTGCAAGTAAGTATTATCAAATCGAATAGATGAGCATAAACTGTCTTTACCACGCCGGTTGATCATTACCAGGGGTATCCACATGGTTGCTGAATGGGTAGTTAAGCGCACAATTTCGTGTAGTCGAATGCATACCTAACCGTACCGTAACCTACCATAATCTTATACCTATACACTCGACTACACGAAATTGTGCACTTAACTACCCATTCAGCAACCATGTTTTTCCCCTGGTCATTACTATCTCATCCGTATGCCGTTTAGCTTAGCAAATGTACAATCAGTTTTTCAGAGAGTAATTAATTGTGTATTGATTATTAAGAAAACTTGACGGTGAGTTCGAGTGGTCTGAACAGCAACAAAAATCCTTTAAGCGATTAAAAACAAGTTTGGTCTCCCAGCCAATACTACCCATATATGATCCAGAACTGCCTGAACTGCCGAGGTTCGTACATACGCCTTTAAATTCGGTATTTTATTACAAAAACAAACGATGGATCAATTCGGCCAGTCTTACACTTTAATAGACAAACGCCAAAGGAAGAACAGCGTTGCCATTCTTACGAAGAATTAGAATACGAAGATTAGAAACGTTAGCTGTTGCAGATTCCTTGAAACATTTCAGAGTGTACCTTATTGGTTGTCAATTTCAAAGTTGTAACAGATTGCAACGCCATGCGTACCACAATCGCAAAATGGAACATCGTGCCTTGAATCGGTAGGTGGTGGTTAGCGATGTAGGAATTTGAGTACCAGGTAAAAGGATGTCGCATGTAGATGCCCTAAGTCGAAACTCGGTCGAACCATCTAAAGAGACTACGATTAAATACACATCTTTGTCATAGTTGTCAACGAAGGAAGATGGGTATTAAATGTAATGAAATATGTAACCAACATAGCAAAGGCATGTGAAAATGACGTAAAAAACTAATCACTGAGTGACGTAAATTTCGTCGTTGTATGAGGTAAATATGATGTGGTAATAACTTCCTAATGTCCCAGGCCAATGACGGTATATGCTAGTTACAGCGTTTTCCAACCGCCGGTCCGTCAGAAATCTCTGCCTGTCCGCAGAGAAATAACAGTGTTTTCAAAATTTTTCTAAAAGAAATGTTTTAATTCATGATATCCTGGAGCTAACGTGGGGTCAAATGGTTTAGCGGAGTTGACGGTATTGATAGGGTAGTAATAGGTAATCTTCCATCTTAAGCGGGTTCGGGTCGCACGGGTCTAGGTATACCGGAACCGAGATAATTTTTGTCTTGCGTCCCCGATTAACGCGAACCATCAAAATCCGGATTTCGCAAGGCCGCAAAACTTGCTTCGTACCGGACCGTTTTTGTGTGTCAATGTGTTGGGTAGTTCCCGTCTCAGATTTGTAGTCTCGACCGTCTCCGGTAAACCGTTTAACCGGAGCCGGCAAAAAACCGTCCCCGCCTTACGGTAGGTAGGAGCGAAAATCTGACCTCGGAATCTTTGCCAGCGCAGTTACTACCGGAAAAGCTTTTTTGCCTGGCTGACATGGTGTTTTTGGGGACGATCGAACATGTGTTGGCAGCATTCGATGTCACGCGGCCTGCTACAAACGGTGAATCTATTGGTTTTTCCGTATCTATAGCCCTCTCCGCTCTATGAAGCTCCGCCCGTTTTCGAGTGGCGATATCTCGGAAACCAGAGGAGCCAAAACGACTACCTTGGGCATCAAACAATGGACAATCTCAAAATGTTTCCTCTTCAAATGCCGTGTAAAACCATAAGAAAAAAGTTACCCAAAAACTCGAAATTTTTTATTTGTTTTTCACCTGAGAATCGTGTTAAAGTAATATTACCGCCACCAGCCTAATCGGGCTCCTAAGTAGAAATCAGTTTTGGAGGTCTTATATGATGCCTCCTGGGTTGTTTGAGCCTATTCTCGCCAATTGCTGTTTTTGATCGCGACTAGCAAAACCCACTCGCCAGCGTTTTCGGTTATATCTCCGCTCCCTGTCCGAAGATATCTTGTTCTGGTTTTGAACGATGAACCGCCCTATGTGTATCGGACCCGGTTATGGTCTTCGGCGCCTCACCCTACCCTGCCATCGTTTCTCGACGTTCGTTTGGCGAAGAAAACACCCTGGCCTCTCGAAACCCGTATCGGGTCGGTCTCCGTCTTGGTTGTTCGAGGTTTGGTATGCGGGAAGCCAATGAAGTACAAAAACCAACTTTTGTGATTATAAAAAATGGATATTTAATTATTTTAGATGCTTCTTGTACTGTGTAAAAGTAAATTTATTTTTACAAGATTTATTTTGCGTAATGTTTTCTTTAATTTCTTGCCTTACCGGTCCGCAAGCAAATGCCACGTGGTTTGGCGGGCCGCAAACGAAAAAGGTTGGGAATCGCTGTCATCTAGACGTTATTTTACCGTATTACAAACACGTTAATTATTTGACGTCTTTTTCAAGTTATATTTGGTACCCATCCTTCCTCTTTCTAGGAATACATATGAAGCTACTAGTACTTTTTAAGGTTATAATTATATTAACAAATACACAAAAATATAACATATATTGAAAGGTTGTGCACTAAGAAAAATATAAAAAATTACAAACAAGGATTTGCTCATTAAAATTAAAGATAACATAGTTCACTGTCTAGTTTCATTGACCATAGTCTTATTATTTCTAATCAATGGCATCTAAAGTAGCAATGTTTCTTTTGAAGACTTCAACGATAAATCAAATAATATGCATAATAAGCATCGCCACAAAAGTGATAAGCCAAACCAACGCATTTTCCAATCATTTCTCTAATAGGCCATACTTAAGTTCTGACAAGTAAAAATAATAACATTTGTACGAAAATAATATAGACAAATGTTTGTCTTCCCCGGGCATAGAAAAAACAGATAGTTAGATATTATTATGATGATATAAGTCATCTAGGTGTTGAAGATTGATTATCTGCAGTATCGAGATTATATTGATTTACCTTATAATACGTCTCTAGTTGTTTAGGTTTATATAATAAGGAATCGGCTCGATGTCAGCCAGGATTCCTATCTCTCAACCAATCACATAAGTTATTAACATAAAAAAACTGAACCCACCAATGAATAAACACAACCATGTAGCTTACTTGTAGATAAAATAAAATCAGTTCAAAAACAAAAAAATTATATAATCTACATTTTCAGTCACAAAATTGTTTTTATAATCCTCTTAGAATAAACCGTTTCTTTTTAATATCTTTTTACTATCTTTGTAATGCTCCTATAATCTATTACTTCTCGTGTCTTCTCTGTTCACATCTAACTGGAATCACGCACTTACGATACTGCGGAACGCACTTGAAAGGAAAAAGCTAAACAAGATATAACAAAGATTTCTTGGTCGCGACGGACACTTTGTGGCCGAAGTACACACATTCTTTGTGCAGCTGCACCAGATTGTAGGAGCTAAGAGCGAACAGATGGATGTGGATTTCTGATTACAACACTTCAAAAACCCATACCAAGAAACAATGTCAAGACGTGAAAAAATCTGCAAAAATGGCAGTTCAAAGAAGAGATCGGGGTTGGCATGCTTATTAAAAGACCGACTCCAACTCAAAAGAATCTGTCAAGTGTAGTTGTCGCCATTCCGAGCAGTGCCGCGTGCTAGAGGCGCTGATGCAAATTAGCTACAGTAGTGCCACTCTTAAAGAGTTGCAGGTGTGACACCCTCGATGTAATACCTAGTAGTAATATGATGTAATGTGATCCAAACCTAGAATTCTATCCGCGAGTGCGCAATATTGTTGAGCTAGTAAAACCAGCTCAAAAACAAACTCGGAACTTTCCTTGTTATCTTAAACTTAAACCGTTCCAGACTTCAATCTAAACACAATTCGCAGCGGTTAAGGTGCTTCTTACGACGATAGACGTCGTCGCTAAAGGATCAGGTTTACTCCAATTCCTTCATAGTACACACGCGTGCAGAAAATAGTAGAATGGTATTGAACGTTAACTTCTTCCATGCAGCCGGATTAAATGTGAATACCGCGAGATGGCAATCGTCGTTTGAAAACGCACAATCCCAGTGCAACAGTTCGCCGTTGAAAAGAGTTCAGCTTCGCCCATAACAAATATAAAATCATTGTAATTCGAAATGAATACCTTCCTGCAGAGAACCATTGGGTTTGGCAAATTATTAATTAAGAATTCTTATGTTCTTGTGGAACACTCGCACACAATATTATTGAAGATTGTGAGTCACCTTGATGTTCTCTGGTGTTGGCGGCAAAACGTGATTAAAGTGTGTGACTATAAACAGCCTTGGTAGTGTAATGTCTAGCGTGCTGGACTTTCACCCAAGCGGCCGATATCGACTCCCGGTGGCGGCAGATCTGGTTAAGGTTTTATGTAATTTTCCTTAGCTGTGACACAAATGTGGGATTTTCGCTGTTCCATCTGTAAGTCGGCTGCAGCCGCACGTAGGGTCTACGTAATAATAATAATAATAATCGCCCCCTCCCTCCCGCACAAGCTTATAGCTTCTGTGGCCTGGTTTCCAGGTTATGGGTTGTAGCAGTTATTATTATTATTATGATTATTATTGTTATGCGTGGATTATGAAAAATTGAACACGATTACGGCATAGACGTATCATTCGTACTCATGAACACGCCAAGTACGTTACAGATGTGCCAAGTGCGTTTCGGATAGTTTTCTCTGGGAGACGTAACTACGCCGTAGGGTGATATAATGAATGTGACGAAGGCTGTCTGTATATTAAACATGCTGAGGAAAACGTCAAACATATAAAAATCTTCTTGCAGACGTGTAACTGGTATATTCCTGGCACCGTAAGACCTATTTGCGATCTGACAGACAAAAACAGCCGGTTGGGTGTGGGGGTCGCCGCTAGATGAGGCTTTTAACACGACTAACCTACGACAAGCATAGAATTTGCACAGTGCGTTCACACGAGAATCTTCAGTTCGTAATACAAAAACGTAATATAAGCAGTTATGTCATGGGACATTTCATTTTCAGTCCAGTCTATCGAATGAGTTTCACCGCCTTCCAAAGGACAGACGTGTGAGTTCACTCGCTGGCATTTCTTATAGCCTATTGTCTGACAATTTAAAATAGGCCGTAGTTGATTCTTGGCATTAATTTGATTCGTATATTCCTGAACGTTCTGGTGTTCCTTCCCATTATGAATTGAGTTACGCTCAATTAGCGCGCGACTATCAGAGATAATGCTACCAGTTACTCACTGGTGGGAGCGAGATACTATCCATACTCTACTAGCTATCCAGGTTAGTACCGGAGCGATAAACGTGCTCACCCGTCGGCACTTCTCCGAGGAGATAATACCTTGTCCAGCTTCGGACTTTCCCCCAACTTAATAAGTTGGGGACCCCTACCCGATCGAATCCAACCTCAGTTGTGGCTGGACTTGGAATGGTTTTGCCACCCCGATCTACCAAATTATAGGCTTGGTGGGCCCTTGACAGAGCTTCGTTTACAGGTCTATTCGTTGTAGACCCCCGGTATGTACCCTTTTCAGGTGAAGTTGTCTTGAGAGTGAGAGGCTATAGTACCCCATTACGCATCATTCTCTTTAAGTGTAAGGGGTCTTAGGATTCTTCGGTCCACAGTACCCGACACTAGTGTCAGGTCATAGGGTGGCCCGAATATCTTAGAACACTTTACCTGGTGGCATGCAGTTTCCCATTGGTTCGGATTTACCCCTCCTCACCGGGATAAACCTCACTTCAATTCTCCTCCTTGGATTCGGTCTAACAGCGGGATACTCATTGCTCCTTGAGAGACCTTGTCCTGGCAAGAATCAAATCCACCCATACCGGTCCTCATGTTAGCAAAGCTGCCTCTGCAACGTTTATGAGTAATCGTCGAGAACACTTATGGTATGTCATGGGACAGTCGAACGACCGGTAAAATATGACAGCCGTCTTCTTACACCAGCGGAAAGGTACTATAACACTGTCAAACAGGAAGGTCATTCCGCGACTACATAGAAATGGCCGAAGTTCATTGCAGCACGGACCAGACCAGTCACAAAAATGGCGGATAAAAGTCCCCTCCGGACGTTTAGCCAGAAAACCCCACCCCACCCTACGAGGACATTGAGTCAACGGTGACCGGAACAGCGACAAGTGTAAACACACACACACGACACGTAAAAACCGTGGACACTAGGTAAAAGGTTAATCCACCGATTCCCCGAAGTGGACACAACGTGGGTAAGTGATAAATAGGTATAGGATTTCTATGCATTTGCATGTTTTTTCTGCTTATAGCAAACATATGCAGAGTTATATTTCTACATGTTTAAGCCACATATGAATCACATATGTCAATTTGAAAGTACATATAAATGCATATTTAGGTGTTTTTTATAAATGCATGCATATTTTAGCATTTTCGAACGAGTGTGCATATTTTACCACTTTTTGAGCGTTTTACATGCTTTAATTATGAAATTTCTAATATTCTTTAAATAAAATTTTAGCATTTTAGACAACTAACCAATGGCGGCTTAGTTGAGTCTAGGGGTAACCCATAATCTAAGCTTATTGTTAAAAATACTAGGCTTTAAAATATTTTACTGCCTTAACCATATGTGTACTTGTTAATATTTTCTAAGAAAGAAAAAGTTTCAACTAACATTTAAATACTTACATCCTGCGGTATTGTGATAAATAGGTATTAGGAAATTCCAAAGACCCTTCGACAACTTCCTGTTCATAGAAAAATTTGCCTGTACTTTTGTTTACTAATACAAGATTAGTATCTTTCAATTAAAACAGTTCAGAAATTACAAACTGCATTTCAGTTTGAAATTTTAGAGTGTAAAGATGGGTAAAGAAAAACGGTCTGTGTCTGTTACACTTCGAAGTTATGTTAAGGAATTCAGTGTTCTTACAACTGACGATAAGGTGTTGTATTGTACAGTGTGCGACGATAAAGTGACTGCAACGAAACGCATTCAAGTTACACAACATTTGAACACGGTTCGACATCAAAAGTGTGTTGCCCTGAAATCAAAAAAACAAACATTTTTACCGGGGTACCTTAATAATTTGCGCGGTGAGTCCAGCAAATCGATCGAATTTAATAAAAAACTATGTAGTGCATTAGTGGTTGCAGATATCCCGTTAAGTAAAATTAATCACTCAGCATTTCGTAATTTTCTGTAATAAATTTCAAAAATGCCAATACCCGACGAGTTTACACTCAGGAAAAATTATTTACCTCGTTTATACGAAGAGACCATAAAATCAATTAGAAAACATGTAGCGAATAACTACATATGGGTTTCCATTGACGAATCTACTGACACTACTGGAAGGTGCGTAGAAACTTCATTTCCTTCGTTTTGTTAGTAAAATTTAACTAATTAAAGACAGCAGAGCAATTTGATGTTTTATTTTCTATTTTGTTAGTTACATATTTAATCACAACAATATTTTTGCTTGATTAAAATATAATTTTTTTTAAATAACTGTTTTGCCCTAATTGTTTGTAACCGACTAATTTTGTAGTTCGATAAAATAAAAATCAAATTTTTGTTTTCAGATACGTGGCTAACGTTATAATTGGCGTTTTAAATTCGGAGAACAATCCCAAATCCTATCTATTAGCAATGGACGTTTTCAAGAGCACCAATCATTGTTCTGTGGAAAAATTGTTTAATGATTCGATGGCTATTTTGTGGCCGGACGGCATATAGTACAACAAAGTACTCCTGTTCGTCACCGACACGGCACCGTACATGATCAAGGCTGGAGCAGGCTTACAAGTTCTGTACGAAAAAATGATCCACTTAACTTGCCTTGCCCATGCAATGCATAGAGTTGCGGAAAAAGTGCGGGAAATATATCCTAACGTAAACTCTATAATTTCAGATGTAAGAAAATTGTTTGTAAAGCTCCATATCGCATACAAATATTTAGGGAAACTGCTCAAGAAGTGCCTCTCCCACCTGAGCCTGTAATAACAAGGTGGGGTACTTGGCTTTCTGCAACAGAATATTATGTAACTTATTTTGATATTATTAAAGCATTTGTAAATAAATTTAATAGACACGATGCACTATGCGTACAAAGCGCACAGGATGCTTTTAATACTAAGGAGGTGAGTGCAGAATTAATGTTTGTTTTGACAAATTTTGTGCGTTTAGCTAAAGTAATTCAGAAATTAGAAAGTCAGGGAAATTCATTAGATGAATCTCTTGAGCATGTAAAATTGTTAGGTGTTTCTTTGAATAAAGTAAAAGGGCCAAAGGGTTTGACTATAAAACAAAAATTTAAATCCGTTATAGACAAAAATCCTGGTTTTCACTTAATTAAAAGCATAAACGATGCATTATCTGGCCAAGACATTTTAGACGAGCTAAGACATTACTAGCTTGTAGAATTAAACAATTTTAAGTATGCCCTAATTACGTCTTGCGATGTGGAACGGAGTTTCTCAAAATATAAAACAATACTTAGGGATAATAGGCATATGTTTACTTTTGAAAATTAAAAAATGTACGTCATTGTGAACTGTAACGCTCTATGTTTAGAAAATATAATTAATTAAGTTATTGCATAAGATGTCTAATTAAAATAATTTCTGTAAATAAAATGTAAATAACGCTAAACAGGTGTTTTTTTAATAATGAAAGTGCATATATTTATTAAAAATTTCTAATAAACGCATATTTCATGATTTTTAAGTGCATAATAGTAAAGCTATGTGAGTCCGAGCGCAGTCCTTATGGAAATTAACATGGGAAATCGCCAAGGTCCGTTTTGCATTTCAAGGTCATCTGCGGTACCGCCAGACTCGCACTCGAGATCAAGATCTTCCGCAATCCAACCAAGCGCGCGGCAACTTTGCTAACTTCACGCTGTTACATGACATGATTCGACTTAGTAACTATGGAATTTTATTGATATAAGTAATTACCTAATGTTCTACCAATAATAATAATTTAAGATAATTGATATAATTTTTATTAATAACGAATTAAAAAATTCCTGAGAACATTCGAACATAATTCAACATTAATATACCTATAACGGTCGACAGTTAGAAGGGCCCGCGTTTTTTCCACATATTGTCATTAAAATGTAACATTTTTATTTAATTACATAAATCTAATTATATAATACCTATAAATAACATTCTATTAATAATGAATTGAAAATATACACAATTCAAATTTAAAATACCTTTCACGACTAATGGATACGGACGAGATACGAATACTAAGCATGTGGGAATCATGTATCGACATGATCCAGGATGGTGACCTTCAAGCCTTTTACCTACACAATAATTTAAACGTTATTTAATTAAAGTACTTCAGAATAGTTAGCTACTCTCATCTATCCCCAGGAGTTTAATACAGATATCCCTCATCATAACATCCCCTCGGTATATACTTTCATACATAAAAACATAAAAATCTCAATCTTGCAGTTTTGATAAGAATCAAAACTAACAAGATATACTAAAGTTTCTCAGTCGATATGTAGCAGGTAGAGAAAAAAGGGTCAATAACCTGTAGGCAGGTAATAATAGCTACGATAATCTTAAAACGCACCAGTCTATCAAATACTATTAAATAATTGCAATATTACATATATCATTTCCACATATCTTTCGTAAAATTCAGTTTATCCACAAAGAAAATTAATTAGTTTGACAACTCTTCACGTTAATAAAGAATAATTTATTATATACTATTATACATTCAACACCAGGTGATCAGTTTGTATCAACGATTTAAAAAGATTTATTAATTTCTAGTTAAATACGAAAACAAAACGTATTATTGTATGTGTTATGAGGACCTACAACGGGTCTATTAACGAGATAAATAATAATGATAATTAATTTGTAACGCCTAATAAATATGATCGTTTTTAAAGGATAAACTATTTAATAATGCTATAAACGATAAAAATTATCGAAACAATTCTCAGATAAATTAGCATTTTTGTCTGTCTGAACAAGATATTAGATAGGTCATTAACGCAGATGTTTACCTCGCAGGTAGACGGATATCATAATATTATATCAACCTTTTTACCTCAATACAACAAAGGATGCATACAGATAACCTCTGGACATCACGGTCGCGGGGAAAAGGGACTGAAAGCGATCTATTTTTATGTAAGTTATTTCTAAGAATGCAATTCATTTATCCAAATCACACTTTAAGGGTCGTTAATACTCTCGTCTCTATAATACTAGATCTTAAAAATGTAATTTATGCCGGTATTGGTTATTTGCATCTTCCTATTATTACAGAGCTTGAAAATAGCTTCTTCTTCTTAAAACATGGATTACTAATTAATATCCCATTTATATTTGCGTAGAAACCGCACGTAATATCCATTAAATTTTAAAATTGAATAAGAAATAATAAATTATCCATAATGCAACATAAATATCTAACAGATGCATACGAAATACGAAATTAATATTTATCGATGGATACAATAAAAAGTATAGTGCTATTCATTATATCTGAGTTCGGATACAAAATCCCAAATACGTTGCTCCATTCCATCGTTGTAACAGCTTAAGTTAATTATAAAAGTTCGATTTTACAACTCTTTTCAACCGGAATTGTTAGTATAGTATTATGTTTTTCTATTTCATAAAGCTCTAATGAAGATAATATAAAACATTTTGATTCTTGAGTCTCTATAATATACTTATATAATAAGTTGTACATGTAAACTTAACTAGCTTCTAAATTATCATAGTTAAAAATACAAGAAAGGGTTCTAGGGGAAATAAATTCTAATCAATAGTTAGAAATCCTATAATTTCCCCAAGCTAAGGTATCTCCGTTCCCGCCAGCAATAATGTATCGTTTCGGAATTCCGAATTGATATTCTCATTAAAGTTGGCCGTATCATACTTATCCAAATATTTCTTCATATCCTCATAAAAAGCATCTGTTTGTGTCAGCAGAATTAACGGATCGGTATCATTGTATAGCAGCTGGATCTTATTCCCATATATTTTTTTAATGGTGTTATAATAAAAGTTATACATTATATGCTTAGCTAGATCTAGCACACAGAAACCAATATATATATATCGGCTTATCGTAGTGAACTTGTAGCTTCTCCATATGAATGGCTACCAGATCCTCTGTAAAGATAGCACACTCTTGAAACTGCGGTTTTGAAATCATACTCTCGACATTTGATTATTTATCAATGAAAACAATAAAAAGTATATCATTTATTATTATTACAGGTCTTGAAAATAGCTTCTTCTTCTTAAAAATGTGTTACTAATTAATATCCCTATTATATGTAGGTAGAAACCGCACGTAATATCCATTAAATTTTAACAATAGATAGTCGCAGTTTTAATAAAACAAAAAAGAATTATATATAATTTTACCAGCTTTATTAAATCGAGGCGTTGAAAGGTTCAAAAATTTCTATTTACGTAACATTAGATCGATATGAACATTTGAAGGTATATACGTGTATTTTGAAATATACTAATAACAGATTCTAAACTGTTAATATTTACAACAGTAAAATCTCAAATGCAGGAATTTCTCCAAGAAAAGCAAGTAGAGATCTTAATATTTGCAACAGTAAAACTCAGATGCTAGAAATGTCTACAAGAAAAGCAAAAAATAGAAGATATTTTACACTTTTCAGACAAGTTAACGTATTTTTTATTCTAATAATAATATACATCCCCTGCGATCTAAAATGATATTACCTATATTGTAATCAACAATAATTGGAGATTTAATTCTATAGAGCGAGATAATTGAACATTTCTTAACATTAAGGAGCAATTTATTCATATCAAGCCTTGATACGGCGTTCTGCAAACAGCTTAACCGCGGAGTTTATAAAAGCGCATCCCAGAATTCCTTGTAAACGACCCAAATTTAAGATCAATTCGTTCAATAATTCCTGCCCTACCTGTGTATTTTAAATGTCTACGTTCTAGATAATTCTCATTTGTTTTGTATAACAATTAAATTTATCAAGTGTTCATATAAAAAAGAAGGTCAGGCAGGCAGGCAGGCAGGTAATAATTACTAGCTTAGAGGGCTTATATTTTAGAGATCGGATACAGTCACATATATGCCTGTATATTACCTCAAAACTTTACTTAATCTACATACTTTAACAATACATGCAGTCAGGTTTAGCGTAAATAACAATTAGGGATATCAAGGCCATACTAACTGAACGTTAACATATGTTCTAAAGGTCAACCTTAATTAATTAACCCCCGGGACTATACATCCTTAGGCTAAAAACAGTCTTTAAACAAAAAATGGCAGAATCCGCCCTGTTAGATGGTCAGACAAGAAAGCAGAGTTATGTTATTAGCTGACAAACATCTTTGAAGAACGCTCTGATTCCACCATCTGTTATCCCGATGACGTTATAGGGTGACATTATGAAGTACTCTATACAAAACGCCTCTATACAAAATTAGAGATGAAAATTAATCCTATATGGTGAAAGCGCAAATATTCATGGAAATATGGGGTACATGATCCTAATCAGCATGGATTATAGTTAATTTATATTATACAGAGAGACAGGACTAGGTACAATCGGTTTATGTTATGCTCCCTCGTCGTCTTAACAGAGTAATTATACTATGCAGGGGTAAGCTTTATCTTTTTCCTTAAGGTTATGTTTTAGTTCGAGTTTAAGCTTAAATAACTTTACTATTGATGGCATAGACCCTTTATTTTCATATAGTAGCGACAACGATTGATCTCGCCGCTAGCTCAAAAGCACCAGAACGATGTTGGCAACATTGACGATGACTATCTCTGTAGCCGGCATAGAAGCTTCTGCGGGTCTCGGAAAACTCCTGCTGCTGCTGCCTCTGGTAATGCTATGAAATAAAAACGTATCAAGATGATGCAGGAACTCAAAAGGATCATCTACCAGAACGTTTACTGTGAGAGGTAAAGAAATAAGAAACATATATAGAATGTATATCGTTTATTTTATCATCAGTGTTAAAATATCATATTACATATAATTAGCAGTACAACAAGATCATCTTACATAGTACAAATTAAATATTTACTTATTCTATGATTTTTCTCGCTTTAAGCTCTGTGATGACTGAAATTATTTCGTTTTCGTTCTCGGGACTGTTGCTATGAGCTTTCTTTGCGGCGTACAACAATTGGAGTCGATCCACTAGTTGATCAGGCGTACTCTGACGTATCCAATCCGGTTTCATCTTGTTTAACTTTTTGGGAAGACTAATCCCAAAGTCTGTTATTCTATATAAATTTGGCCTGATTACATTTTCGTATTTTCATATAGTTGTCGATATCTTCCTCTGTTGGACTAGGAGAGCTTATTCGTTTAAGCGTTAGTAAATTAAACAGGCCGGATGTTCCATTGAAAAGTTTGTTTTTAATTAAAATGTCTTTTCCCTGAAACTGTACTCGCGAACAACCAAATCGCCACTCATCGATGTCGTTATATATAGCGTACCTAGTTTTGTCTACGTTTTTGTTTTCTCCGCTAGCTAATAATGCTCTATAATAGTTAGAGAATTCGTGATAATCTTTTAAGCTAGAATCGCATTCTTCTTCTTCATCATCAGCAGATGTAGCGGGAGATGATTGTTCAAGCTCTGGTGAGAGATTGATAGCAACGGTCTCCGATCGCGGTATAACACGATTATCATGAGGTTCTGCTTTACCACAGTGAAAGTAGGCTAATTTCTTACGTATAGCATTACGAGCGTTTATTATTCCATCATTATTATCATCGTCGTCGTATCTTATAGCACAGGATTTATTGGTATGCATACGTCTCAGATTCACGTCTTTAAATATTTCATTATTTCTAGGTGATGACTTATTATCAACAACTATGGTATTATGAACTGTTTTCAAATGACTTCTGTAGTTATCGAGGCGTGTAAAATACTTTAAGCAAATAGAACACTGAACTTTATACCCCTGGTGTATCTTCAAATGGCGAGCAAACCCTGAGCGTAAAACGCTCATACAACATACGTCACACTTGCGTCGCTGGTTCATATCGACTAATAATTGATCATGAACTCCTATTTATATAACATGTTCTTCAGGTCACTCTTAATTAACCCTAGCACTACGTCTATCATCACCCTGTCGATCTTCCTTCATCATTATTAATTAACCCTGGCTAGACGTCCTTAAGCATGAATTCACCCTTGGTACGGTTCAATGCTTCGATAAATAGCTGAGAAACCCTGGTTATGAGTAATAATAATAATAATAATGTTCATGCGTCTGTTTCTCTAATCTACTAACTTTATCAATAGATCTCTTCAGTGGAGCTATGGAGAGCATGAGTCATCAGATGACAGTTACAAGCATTCAGGGATACTTAGTTTAGAACCAGCGCCTGATTCTCGTACACGAGAATTTGCAGACATTCAGGGCAGACATAATAGCGCCACATACTATTTTATACCTTTTTATACCCCAAATACCATCAGTATGAGATTGCCGTAATCAAAGATGGCTGCCAACAAATCACAGCGTAGTAGTCGTGTTCCAAGATAGGTTAGGTTAGAACACGTGATGTTTCATTTACTAGCATGATTAAGGATGAAGGGTGAAGAATGAAGGGTGAGGTATTAGAAGTAAGATACAGTTGTTAGCTATACCAAAACCTCTAAGTAAAATATTTGTATAGGTATATCACCCTTCTCCCTTCACCCTTCTTCCTTAATCATGCTAGTAAATGAAACATCACGTGTTCTAACCTAACCTATCTTGGACCACGTCTACTACGCTGTGATTTGTTGGCAGCCATCTTTGATTACGGGAATTTTATACTGATGGTATTTGGGGTATAAAAAGGTATAAAATAGTATGTGGCGCTATTATGTCTGCCCTGAATGTCTGCAAATTCTCGTGTACGAGAATCAGGCGCTGGTTCTAAACTAAGTATCCCTGAATGCTTGTAACTGTCATCTGATGACTCATGCTCTCCATAGCTCTACTGAAGAGATCTATTGATAAAGTTAGTAGATTAGAGAAACAGACGCATGAACATTATTATTTAATTATTATTATTATTATTATTATTATTATTATTATTAAATAGGAGTTCATAATCAATTATTAGTCGATATGAACCAGCGATGCAAGTGTGACGTATGTTGTATGAGCGTTTTACGCTCAGGGTTTGCTCGCCATTTGAAGATACACCAGGGGTATAAAGTTCAGTGTTCTATTTGCTTAAAGTATTTTACACGCCTCGATAACTACAGAAGTCATTTGAAAACAGTTCATAATACCATAGTTGTTGATAATAAGTCATCACCTAGAAATAATGAAATATTTAAAGACGTGAATCTGAGACGTATGCATACCAATGAATCCTGTGCTATAAGATACGACGACGATGATAATAATGATGGAATAATAAACGCTCGTAATGCTATACGTAAGAAATTAGCCTACTTTCACTGTGGTAAAGCAGAACCTCATGATAATCGTGTTATACCGCGATCGGAGACCGTTGCTATCAATCTCTCACCAGAGCTTGAACAATCATCTCCCGCTACATCTGCTGATGATGAAGAAGAAGAATGCGATTCTAGCTTAAAAGATTATCACGAATTCTCTAACTATTATAGAGCATTATTAGCTAGCGGAGAAAACAAAAACGTAGACAAAACTAGGTACGCTATATATAACGACATCGATGAGTGGCGATTTGGTTGTTCGCGAGTACAGTTTCAGGGAAAAGACATTTTAATTAAAAACAAACTTTTCAATGGAGCATCCGGCCTGTTTAATTTACTAACGCTTAAACGAATAAGCTCTCCTAGTCCAGCAGAGGAAGATATCGACAACTATATGAAAATACGAAAATGTAATCAGGCCAAATTTATATAGAATAACAGACTTTGGGATTAGTCTTCCCAAAAAGTTAAACAAGATGAAACCGGATTGGATACGTCAGAGTACGCCTGATCAACTAGTGGATCGACTCCAATTGTTGTACGCCGCAAAGAAAGCTCATAGCAACAGTCCCGAGAACGAAAACGAAATAATTTCAGTCATCACAGAGCTTAAAGCGAGAAAAATCATAGAATAAGTAAATATTTAATTTGTACTATGTAAGATGATCTTGTTGTACTGCTAATTATATGTAATATGATATTTTAACACTGATGATAAAATAAACGATATACATTCTATATATGTTTCTTATTTCTTTACCTCTCACAGTAAACGTTCTGGTAGATGATCCTTTTGAGTTCCTGCATCATCTTGATACGTTTTTATTTCATAGCATTACCAGAGGCAGCAGCAGCAGGAGTTTTCCGAGACCCGCAGAAGCTTCTATGCCGGCTACAGAGATAGTCATCGTCAACGTTGCCAACATCGTTCTGGTGCTTTTGAGCTAGCGGCGAGATCAATCGTTGTCGCTACTATATGAAAATAAAGGGTCTATGCCATCAATAGTAAAGTTATTTAAGCTTAAACTCGAACTAAAACATAACCTTAAGGAAAAAGATAATGCTTACCCCTGCATAGTATAATTACTCTGTTAAGACGACGAGGGAGCATAACATAAACCGATTGTACCTAGTCCTGTCTCTCTGTATAATATAAATTAACTATAATCCATGCTGATTAGGATCATGTACCCCATATTTCCATGAATATTTGCGCTTTCACCATATAGGATTAATTTTCATCTCTAATTTTGTATAGAGGCGTTTTGTATAGAGTACTTCATAATGTCACCCTATAACGTCATCGGGATAACAGATGGTGGAATCAGAGCGTTCTTCAAAGATGTTTGTCAGCTAATAACATAACTCTGCTTTCTTGTCTGACCATCTAACAGGGCGGATTCTGCCATTTTTTGTTTCAAGACTCTTTTTAGTCTAAGGATGTATAGTCCCGGGGGTTAATTAATTAAGGTTGACCTTTAGAACATATGTTAACGTTCAGTTAGTATGGCCTTGATATCCCTAATTGTTATTTACGCTAAACCTGACTGCATGTATTGTTAAAGTATGTAGATTAAGTAAAATTTTGAGGTAATATACAGGCATATATGTGACTGTATCCGATCTCTAAAATATAAGCCCTCTAAGCTAGTAATTATTACCTGCCTGCCTGCCTGCCTGACCTTCTTTTTTATATGAACACTTGATAAATTTAATTGTTATACAAAACAAATGAGAATTATCTAGAACGTAGACATTTAAAACACACAGGTAGGGCAGGAATTATTGAACGAATTGATCTTAAATTTGGGTCGTTTACAAGGAATTCTGGGATGCGCTTTTATAAACTCCGCGGTTAAGCTGTTTGCAGAACGCCGTATCAAGGCTTGATATGAATAAATTGCTCCTTAATGTTAAGAAATGTTCAATTATCTCGCTCTATAGAATTAAATCTCCAATTATTGTTGATTACAATATAGGTAATATCATTTTAGATCGCAGGGGATGTATATTATTATTAGAATAAAAAATACGTTAACTTGTCTGAAAAGTGTAAAATATCTTCTATTTTTTGCTTTTCTTGTAGACATTTCTAGCATCTGAGTTTTACTGTTGCAAATATTAAGATCTCTACTTGCTTTTCTTGGAGAAATTCCTGCATTTGAGATTTTACTGTTGTAAATATTAACAGTTTAGAATCTGTTATTAGTATATTTCAAATACACGTATATACCTTCAAATGTTCATATCGATCTAATGTTACGTAAATAGAAATTTTTGAACCTTTCAACGCCTCGATTTAATAAAGCTGGTAAAATTATATATAATTCTTTTTTGTTTTATTAAAACTGCGACTATCTATTGTTAAAATTTAATGGATATTACGTGCGGTTTCTACCTACATATAATAGGGATATTAATTAGTAACACATTTTTAAGAAGAAGAAGCTATTTTCAAGACCTGTAATAATAATAAATGATATACTTTTTATTGTTTTCATTGATAAATAATCAAATGTCGAGAGTATGATTTCAAAACCGCAGTTTCAAGAGTGTGCTATCTTTACAGAGGATCTGGTAGCCATTCATATGGAGAAGCTACAAGTTCACTACGATAAGCCGATATATATATTGGTTTCTGTGCGCTAGATCTAGCTAAGCATATAATGTATAACTTTTATTATAACACCATTAAAAAAATATATGGGAATAAGATCCAGCTGCTATACAATGATACCGATCCGTTAATTCTGCTGACACAAACAGATGCTTTTTATGAGGATATGAAGAAATATTTGGATAAGTATGATACGGCCAACTTTAATGAGAATATCAATTCGGAATTCCGAAACGATACATTATTGCTGGCGGGAACGGAGATACCTTAGCTTGGGGAAATTATAGGATTTCTAACTATTGATTAGAATTTATTTCCCCTAGAACCCTTTCTTGTATTTTTAACTATGATAATTTAGAAGCTAGTTAAGTTTACATGTACAACTTATTATATAAGTATATTATAGAGACTCAAGAATCAAAATGTTTTATATTATCTTCATTAGAGCTTTATGAAATAGAAAAACATAATACTATACTAACAATTCCGGTTGAAAAGAGTTGTAAAATCGAACTTTTATAATTAACTTAAGCTGTTACAACGATGGAATGGAGCAACGTATTTGGGATTTTGTATCCGAACTCAGATATAATGAATAGCACTATACTTTTTATTGTATCCATCGATAAATATTAATTTCGTATTTCGTATGCATCTGTTAGATATTTATGTTGCATTATGGATAATTTATTATTTCTTATTCAATTTTAAAATTTAATGGATATTACGTGCGGTTTCTACGCAAATATAAATGGGATATTAATTAGTAATCCATGTTTTAAGAAGAAGAAGCTATTTTCAAGCTCTGTAATAATAGGAAGATGCAAATAACCAATACCGGCATAAATTACATTTTTAAGATCTAGTATTATAGAGACGAGAGTATTAACGACCCTTAAAGTGTGATTTGGATAAATGAATTGCATTCTTAGAAATAACTTACATAAAAATAGATCGCTTTCAGTCCCTTTTCCCCGCGACCGTGATGTCCAGAGGTTATCTGTATGCATCCTTTGTTGTATTGAGGTAAAAAGGTTGATATAATATTATGATATCCGTCTACCTGCGAGGTAAACATCTGCGTTAATGACCTATCTAATATCTTGTTCAGACAGACAAAAATGCTAATTTATCTGAGAATTGTTTCGATAATTTTTATCGTTTATAGCATTATTAAATAGTTTATCCTTTAAAAACGATCATATTTATTAGGCGTTACAAATTAATTATCATTATTATTTATCTCGTTAATAGACCCGTTGTAGGTCCTCATAACACATACAATAATACGTTTTGTTTTCGTATTTAACTAGAAATTAATAAATCTTTTTAAATCGTTGATACAAACTGATCACCTGGTGTTGAATGTATAATAGTATATAATAAATTATTCTTTATTAACGTGAAGAGTTGTCAAACTAATTAATTTTCTTTGTGGATAAACTGAATTTTACGAAAGATATGTGAAAATGATATATGTAATATTGCAATTATTTAATAGTATTTGATAGACTGGTGCGTTTTAAGATTATCGTAGCTATTATTACCTGCCTACAGGTTATTGACCCTTTTTTCTCTACCTGCTACATATCGACTGAGAAACTTTAGTATATCTTGTTAGTTTCGATTCTTATCAATATTGCAAGATTGAGATTTTTATGTTTTTATGTATGAAAGTATATACCGAGGGGATGTTATGATGAGGGATATCTGTATTAAACTCCTGGGGATAGATGAGAGTAGCTAACTATTCTGAAGTACTTTAATTAAATAACGTTTAAATTATTGTGTAGGTAAAAGGTTTGAAGGTCACCATCCTGGATCATGTCGATGCATGATTCCCACATGCTTAGTATTCGTATCTCGTCCGTATCCATTAGTCGTGAAAGGTATTTTAAATTTGAATTGTGTATATTTTCAATTCATTATTAATATAATGTTATTTATAGGTATTATATAATTAGATTTATGTAATTAAATAAAAATGTTACATTTTAATGACAATATGTGGAAAAAACGCGGGCCCTTCTAACTGTCGACCGTTATAGGTATATTAATGTTGAATTATGTTCGAATGTTCTCAGGAATTTTTTAATTCGTTATTAATAAGAATTATATCAATTATCTTAAATTATTATTATTGGTAGAACGTTAGGTAATTACTTTTATCAATAAAATTCCATAGTTACTAAGTCGACTCATGTTATGTAACAGCGTGAAGTTAGCAACGTTGCCGCGCGCTTGGTTGGATTGCGGAAGATCTTGATCGCGAGCGCGAGTCTGGTGGGACCGCGGATGACCTTGAAATGCAAAACGGACCTTGGCGATTTCCCATGTTAATTTCCATAAGGACTGCGCTAGGAATCACTTAGCTATACTACTGTGCATATTTCACGTTTTTATAGTGCATAAGTGCATGCATATTTCAGCATTTTTAAGTGCATACAAATCCTATACCTAGTGATAAATAATGATGTGCATCCGGAAGTACGACAAGGACACCGCGCGACATTATGAGCTGGAGCGCGAGTTGTTAATCAAAAATCCCACTTACTAATATGCTCGATAATTGTGTTACACATTCTATTTAATCTGTATTAACTTAATTAGACAGTTTTAAACTCAATGATGATATGAAAATAATAAATATATGAGCTTGTATAGACTGACAAAAATTGATTTACTTCAGAGCTGATTTATTAGATGTCTAGTTGTAACTTGTTAGTCTAATAAGCTGTAACATTTATTGTACTGCTTACTCTACTTACATTTTACTTTTTGCAAACTTATTGAATTCGCAAGACATATCGGAAATTAAACCAACTAAAAAGATGTCATCATTCATTGCATTGCTTTCTGTACATTTAGTTCTATTTCTGCAAGCTGATTACAATTTGCTTGGCATATCGGAAATTAAACCAACTTAATAAACCTTACTTTAATCAGTCTTGCTTTACAAAAACGTAATTAGCGAAATCCCTAAGATGTAATTAAAATCGCTTAATCACTTCTATAAAGGTAACTTGATGCGGCAACTCTGCATTTTCAATGAATTGAAAGTTCATTAGTAAAATCGAAAAGTCTGTTCGTTCGTGCGGTTTTTCTGAAATTTCAGATTCGAAAAAGCATCAAGAATATACAGACAACAACTTCCCCTCTCTTAATGAGTACCGTTACAATGGTAGTCAAAGTGAAAAACGTGACGATTTGTGTCAATTATCGACAACTTAATATTACTTGGTTTTATATATCGAGTGTTTTTTTAAATTTGACGTCAACGTAGGCTGTGAATAGTCGATTGTGAATTATTTAAGCACGTGAGTAATTTGAACGTTTTGACAATGACATTTATTAATACGATCAAGATCCGTTCACAATCAACTACCCATAGCCGCCTTCGACGTCAAATTTAAAAAAACACTCGAAAGTACTTGGTTTTGAAAATTGCATAACATGAAGGGCAATGGGATTTATTTAAAAACCTTACTATAACGTTCAACATAATTGCTCTTGAATTATTAAAAATAATGCAAGTTAAATGCTTTGAAGTTCGTTCTGACTATGTATCTACTGGTTGTTGTTATTTCTGCTCGACGGTCCCTTAAATAAACTGGAATTCTTCCACTTTTAAATTTTCAATTTCAAACCGTATAAATTTCTAGTTAAAAGATCAATTTATTTGCTGTTGATGTAATTTCCCACCGTCGGCGTCGCAACATTTCTCCCCTCTCTCGTTCGTTTCTAAGAAGTCGTCAGGAAATTCGTTACCGTATCAGAAACCTGTCGACGTTAGGTTAATATAAAAGAAAGCGAACAAGGTAGAAAAAATGCGTCACCTTTGAAATAAAAAAGGTTTAGAAAGGGTTTTATTTACTGTGACAACAGAAAGGCAATTTGTCGGTTGATTGAAACTTGGAAAAATTTCTATCCGGATCCCCTCTTCGATAGTTAGATGTAACACAACATGGGTTTATAACCATTTCCGTTTTTTCTCTTTCAATAAAAAAAGAAATAACCATAGACATAAAAGCAAGCAAACCGAAAGATTTCCATTATATTCACCGCGATATGTACGGGCATAAATCAACGAAAGATATGCAGCGATTTTGCTACTGGTGTTTCCTCTTAATTGAAAATAGATATATGAGAGTATAACTACGCCTTCTCGGATTTGCAGAATAGAATGCTCTCTATGTAATAAGAGAATAATGCGGTTTGTTGTATAAACGAGGCTTATATGCAAAAGAATCGTAATGAATTTTAATTCCACAAGATGCAATGTTGTGGTACTTTTAAAATGTTTGCCCACGTACTACAGACGCTACAATTTCAAAGACGTAGACGAACTAGTTAAACGGTCGTGCTGTAACCGTGAATTCAGACCGTTGCTTAACAATGATCCGGAAGTTTTTTGCCCGCCGAAGAAATGGAACTGGACAATGGGTGGCTTCAACAAGATGTGGCTACAGCCAGCATCGCCAGGATTTCAATGAATATTTTGTGAGAAAGCCTTCCTTGGGCGGCTGATTCTCCTGAGGGCATGTAAACTGGCCTGCGCGCTCGCCCGATTTAGCGCCCTGTGATTATTTCCTGTGCGATTATCTCAAATCTCTGGAAGACTTACAGAACAACTTCAGATCCTAAATTGCCAATATACCGGTTGGCACGCTTGAGGAAGTGGACCGACACATTCGAATTCGACTCAATCAGTGTACTGACTCAATAGAGAATGACATTTACAAGATATTCTATTTAAATGGTGTAAAATCAAATCTCCTATGTTGTGGACTGGCGAAAAATAAGAATAAGAGTTTTGAAACGTGTACAGTTTTTTAATTCATTTTCAAGAAAGGAAATACTCCCGCCCCACTGTTACAAGACATCAGAAAGATTACTTAAATGATGAAAAAATTTTCAAAAATCAGTCAACACATTTTTAAGGATCATTTTTAAACGAGGCGATAGAAAAAAGTGATATTAGTCAAAACGGACTCCTCTTTAAATATTTTTCAGAAACTTTAGTAACATTTTTCGTTAAAATATTTAGGGAAGCCAATATTTGAATATGTCCTAAATAATATGCGATTTCCAATATTGCACGCGACATTGCAGCAACCGATATGTACAATGTCTCCACTTCCACTCTAATTTCGTTTTTTTTTTCGTTTATGACTTCCTAAGCAGAAGTCAGAGCCACCAGTCCTACTTCGGCAATATTATTTCATCACCAAGCCATATAGCAAATTTATAGCAAAACTCCAACATTTTGGTATAGAAATCTCCTGTTGTCCCGGATTTCGGAATATTTATCAAGGGTAAGTTCGGCATTCAGATCTATTTAACTCGAAGAGCTCGGTTTCTATAGTGTCCATTATTGCAAATAATTGTAACTATGACAATAGAGCATTTGGAGCAAAAAGAGTTGCAATGCCGAACTTACCGCAAATAGAAGCTCCCGTGTCAAAATTGCCAGTGTATATTCTAAGTCATATTATATGCTCCCTGGTGTGTCCCAGGGTTCAGTTCTGGGTCTAACACTCTTTTTACTAATGTTGTCGATGTCGACTCTTTCGTTACTTCACACTACTTATTCTATGCAGACGATTGTAAATTTTTTAATGATCCTCTAAATAAAATAATATAAAATAAAATTGTTAAAAATGATAATTCCGTCATATATGTTGTCCAACGCTTTTGAAAATCCTGACATAGATGTGTTTACGTAAGTTGGTGGAAAGAACGCGACCGGAGTCCACCGCAGAACGAATGATGGTGCATGTCTGCATCATGTTAAAGTCAATTTTCACAGAATGGTTTAACTTCGAAATTAAGAGGTTTTTTAAGTTTAAACCAACTTGAATTAAGTGAGAATTCTGCTAAGATTTACCATGCCGTTCGGACATATATGAACTGTAGTGGGCTTTCAGATTTAAATCCATTCAGCAGCGATTGTTTAAAATCTGTTTAAGGCTTAAAATAATTGTTGAAAGTTAAAGGAATGTTTACGCGCTTCCTGACGGTTATTAATCTAATTCAGTTGTGATCCATTAAAGTGTTTTTGAAGTTTAATTAGTGGTTGAATTGGAATAACATCAAGTGAGTGCCGATTTCCGAAATTATTTGCTTGTTGCGATTGTGAAAAGTCGCAACACTGGCTTAGTCTTGTTGCCGGAAGTTAATGATGAGCCAGTACATTTCCTTACATGTAGCAATATTTCTTCTAATTTTTTCTATCAATTTTTCTTGTAATGTCTTTTTCATCGCATGAGGGATAGTGCGCATCTGATCCATGGTAGCGTGCTTAACTATTTCTCAAGTCAAATTGATGAGTTGGGGTAGGGTGGGGAAGTGGGTGCGTAAGTCGGAGTGCGGGTAAGTTGGAGGTTTTGGTAAATTTGGGAGTTAGTGGCGATGAGGTGGGTGCGTAAGTAGGGAGGGGAAGGTGTGTTTAAATCTGGGTAGATATTACAGTCCGGAGGAGGGAAAGTCAGGGGTGTTTGTTAAATAACGCGTCCAGGAATTCGTCTGACACTGCTAGGTTTAGCATTTTAAACTGGTTTATTCTTCCACTTGAAAGTCTTTTTTTGTGCCCCTCAATTTGGTAATCGTTGCAATAGTACTTTAAAGTTTTAAAGTTATTTAAGTCAAAAGTATTTGGGAAAATCTTCCCATAAACATTAAAGCTTTTAAATTAAACTCCAACTAGTAAATAAAAGACAGGTGCTTCGTCTTTGATTCCGAGCGCAGAGTCGTACTAGTGCACTAAATCTTTATAACCTCAATCTTCATAATTCACAGATCGCCTACTTCTAGATTTCGTTATCTGCGTATATGTTCCATGTATGGTTCAATATCTGTAATTAGCTAAATTTGTGCAGACATTATCTCAAGAACAGCTGAATGAAATTTCAACAATTTTTTTTAAATGATTTATATGACCAGAAAAAATTCATGGCACACTACGATAATTTTACTTTTGGAGTTATTTAAGTCGAAAGTTACCAAGTTTTCTGTAACGCTGCGCTCGGAAAACTGTTTAGACTTTAAGTTGAACACGACTACTATAAAAACTAATAGAAAACACTTCCGGAAAGGAAGTCCATATTCCTTTTTTGTTGCAATAATTTCTAATTTTGACGTTCCATAAAACTACAGAAGTATGTTTCTTAGATAAAAATCTTTTAACGCCGCCGCCGAGCCAGCTCGTAATTCCGTTAACGAAAAACTTTATGAAACGCTAAGTTAGCGTATAAACTAGTAAGTGTAGAGATTTACGATCATAGGCCATTACTCAACATACATAAAGTTCCGGTAATCAAAGATGAAATGTTAAAGCTACTAATCAAAGAAGCGATTTGGTATGTTCGATCAATAATTTCAGGCTGGAAAAGGTTAATCAACAAAAAAGTCAGTGGCCTCTGAAATTAAACATAAAGAACGAAAGAAAATCTTTTCATAAATTTAAAAACGAAAAAAAGTTTTGTCAAACGATAAGAAAGAGTTAGAAGGAATCTTCAGAGAATTTAATTGCATTTAAGAAGAAGAATCCAATTACAAAAGCGTGTCCCTATAAACCTTATTAACGTTTTTCCAATAGTGTGCGCTATTCCGCCTCATTTCTGTTTAGCTCGCGGTTTAATTGTGTAATCAGACTGATTAAAATTGTATTAAACGCTGATCCAGTTAATAAGAGTTTTCTTTTTTTAGCTTTTGTGCACTGCAACTTGTAGCGGAACCGTTATAACCTATGTGCTACTTTTTTGTAGTTTAATTCCTATTTCTATAGAAGAATAAGCAACTTGCTTTAATACATAAATACTGTTATTATTTATTAGAGCCCAGCAGGCCTTCCTAAATGGAAATTGATTTTACAACAAGCCCCGTGCCGAAAAACAACTTTTGATGTTAATCTCTTTATCAGTGGCTGCAGGTCCCCTATATTACAATAATATACGTCAAGAGTCTGTTTAGAAAATCGATGGTTAAAACCTAATAGGCGTCAAAACCGCCAATTCAATGATATATTGGGGACTCAACAGTTTTAGGTCACAAAACGACCGACTCCATGAATTTAGTAAAACTAGAGTGCGGTGTGGTAATTTATAATAACCAAAGAATATCATAACATATCAGCTGTAACAAACGTAACTAGTTTTCTTTATTTCAAAAATTCTTTTATAGCCATAAAAAGGACAAAAAATCCGGTCATGAAATGGATTTCTAATTAACAGCGCCAGCTTTCCACCCAACTTGAATAGCTAAAGTATCACTATATTTAACGGTGTCTCCTAACCACACATTGTATTTGACTAATTGCCAATACGAATTTCGGTAACGATTTTACCTTTTTCTCGGCATATATATTATATCTTATGGGTACATTTTTAAAGGGACCAATCAAAAACCATGCAAAGCAATTTTAACACAAACATGCAACTAAGGATAAACAGATCTTTTTATACATGAAGGAAAGAGAAAAAGAAAAAGGAAGCTTAACAAATATTTTTATGACACCCACATGTTTGAAACCGAGGGCCCAGGGTAGGTTGACCTAAAACAGTTTAAAATTCTTAGTTTTAAAAATCGTCCGTCCTATTCTTAAAACATTTAACTTTCACTGAAAATTACGTTATTTTGGAAAATGTTGAGAGAAATTCATTTTTTCTGAAAAAAATATATCGAACTGTCTATATTTCCCGGGTCTTTGTTTAATAAATTCTTGTTCTTTTTAATAAAAACACTTTCATATGCATCAAGTTCTCTGAGTGAATAAACATTTTTAAGTAATTTTAGTCTTTCTACTTCGGGTGCGCTGTCATGTATATGTTTAGCTACCTAAAGCTAACCTAACTTGATTTTTCTATGCGATTGTATTTAAAATCAGCTATGTGTTCTTTGAACATAATTAAAATTGATCTTTTAGTCTTTCCAACGTAACTCATATTACAATCAATTCAATTTGGTATATTCCCGATTTCAATTTTTTATCAGTTTTACCTTTTGGATTGCCTAACAGGTATGTTAAAGAATTATTTGACGTATAAGACACTCAATTTCATTGAGTGAGCACTACAACGCGAATTGACCTTTCATAAATGATTGTTGAATCATTACACGCGCTTCATGTTTTAATTGTATTTTTCTAAAAACCCCACACAAAATTACTCAAAATTTAGACCTTCTTTAATCAAAAAAAATTAATCTAAATATCATCAGATATGCACTGCTGAAGTTTGATGCGGAGTCTTTAATACATTATTTAATTTAATAATAATTTGAAAGCTGCTGATTAAAAATGAGGTAATCTAACTGTTTAAGTCGTCAAATACAATGCTTCCGCTGCTAGCATAATTATTGTCAAATTATACTAGATGCATTTTATTCCAAAAGTTAATTCTAACATCTAAATACACATTTTTAATTTATGTTTAATATTATTTATTTTTGTAAGAATCGGTCGTTTTATTTTATTGGAACGTACATCTTCTTGTTACAAATAAAGAGTTCTGCAAATTTAGTTTATTTTATTTCAAAACTGGCGGAATTTCAAGGTGCATTTAACGGATTTATTTATTTGCAAGTAGCAACACTGACGCAGATGTACTGTTCTGAACATAACCGGTCGTGAGAACCATTCACAGACATTTAAGTCGTGTCTAGAAAAACTGCACAAACTTGATTCTCAAGAAAAAGAATCTACTGGAATCGAAAAACCATCAGAATCGTTAAAGATAAAAACAGAATGAGGCCAATCAAAACAGTATTAGACCGTGATGTAACTGATAATTGAATTTTTGTTTCAAAAACAGACAGTGTTATTTAGGAAAGTATAGAAAGAAAAAGACACTTTTGTGATCAGGTTGCCAGTATTATAATTTGAAAAAATACGTAATCCTTATATAAACTTGGAAGCAAGAATCCAGTAATTCTTGTAAGTTGCTAGATTACTAGGTTTTAAGGATAATACTACAAAATTAAACACTTTTCGCATCAGGAAGCAGGACCGGCGTAAGCTTTACACATTATTACATATTACAATAAGACACGAGCGACGTAGGAGCGAGTGATTCATTTGTGCGAATGCGTCGAAGATGACCTCGCGCATCGAGTTTTGCACAAAATTTTTGAAAAGAACTTTAACAATAAAAAAACTGAATTAATCAAAATGTGTATTATTGTTTCGATTTCATAGTAAACATAAAATCAAGTAAGCAATAGCATTTTAGTGTTGCCAATAGATGGCGCTCGCACATTTGTCAGTGGGATTATTATTGATTATTAATCTTTCTTTTGTGATTTCTAATGCCCAAATGGGAAAAACGGCAGTTCCTAAATTAAATTTTAGGTATAATTAAAGAGTTCCGCCACCAAACAGTTTTTTGACCAAACTGGTTCCCAGAAATCATTTTTGGTGCAAACGCCCAAAGGTCCTAAAGGAGATCAAAAGTAAAAAATGCTTAATCTCCATGGAACTGTATCATAATTATATTAAGTTTCTATGATTGACATTTACAGTTACACAATTTAGTTAGGTTAGGTTAGGTTTAGGTTAGGTTGGGAAAAATTCGAATTTGTATAACATTTTGGTTAGGTAGTGGCGTTTTTGTGGAAGTTAGGCTGGTAGCAACCAATTTTGGAGGCTTAGGGGCGTTTGCCCCCAAAAATGCTGATTTTGAGTATGTAAATCATTGTTGGGGAATGCCCCAAATTTGGGGATCAAAGGTAAAAAAATACTTAATCTACATGGATATGAATAACAATTATATTAAGTTTCTATGCTTGCTAAATTGTGCAATTTACAGTTACACAATTTAAACGGATTAGATTAGGTTTAGGTTAGATTAGGTTAGGTTAGGTTAAATTAAGTTAGGTGAAGTTAGGTTATATTGAAAAACTTGAATTTGCGTTTGCATAATGTATTGGTTAGGTAGTGGTGTTTTTGTGGAGGTTAGGAAATTGGTTGCTACCAACTTTGAAGTTGCAAAGTTTTTAATTACGCCATCAAGATTTACGTAGGTTAAATGGTAAGAGTTTGCTTTGTCAGTCGTTAAGTCGTTAACAATTGTCGGAGATCGGTGAAGAAAACTTACACACAAAATGAATACTCAATCATCTCTATGGTTAGAGGAACATGATGATGAAATTATATTAGCATTGCTGCTAGAAAAGAAAAGAAAATTGGAGAAAACCGTGTTTCCTGAAGTTTTCACGTATTCTTTGATTTTTATCATCTGTGTGACCACTGTCGTATAGGGTAGGACACGATTCAATCGTTCATCTTCTTCATTGGTAAAGCAAAATTTTGTTGCCTTTTCGATGCCAAATCGTGTTGCCGTGGCGAAATATACTGTCAAATAATAACTAAGAAATAATCAGCTGTCTCTGAGACGCGCATCTGGATTGGTTTTGAAGGAGACGACTCCATGACGCACCCGTCAATCGCAATATATTGCGGCGGGTCGCATCTATGGGAAATCGAAAACATTGCTTTCCCTTTAATCGGTTATCATGCGTCCAACGCACGCGTCAGATGCGTATAGGAAATCTCACCTTAACGCGGGGCCGTCTAAAGTGCGGGGCCGGGTTCCGGAGAACGCGCTGAACCCGCCTCGCGCCGGCTTTGTCAGGAAGATACTTGTCACCAAAATGTACCTAACGGTAATATATTCACCCCAGCCGGAATGATAAATATGCTAAGAACAGCTTTTTAAACTTATTTATAATATTATTTATAATAATATTTAATTTATGATCTATTTCGAATCCAAACTTAAAACACACACAAAATTAAAAATAATTTTGCAATGCGACTTAATTTATGGAAATTTTAGTTTAAATGCATTGAAGGAAAATATATAACAAATGAATTTTCCTACGACCGCACAAAACACTTAACAAGTGTTACTTAACAACTAGGCAATAACAATCATCTGCTAAAAATATTAATTTATAGTAACTAAGAAACAAACAAAAAAAAAGAATAGGAACAAGTATCGAACCCTGCAGAACGCCTGAATTGACAGGTAAATATGTAGATTTATTTTCTTTCTACTGGTTGTTTTCGATTATTTAGATAGCTTTCAATAATTTCAAAGACATACGAGATAAACCACACAATGACAGCACCGCCAGAAGCATGTTGTGATCAATCGTATCAAAAGCTTTTATAAAGTCTAAATGTCAGTAGTATACGTATATACAATATCATCTATTACTTTAAGCAATATTGTGCTACAGCTATACCCTTCACGTAATCCAGCCAGATTGACGTTTTGGCAACAAATTATGTCTCTAAATGAGTTTTTAATTTCTATATTATTATAAAATAAAAATATTACCAAATGTCAATATTGGTTAATTTTATAAAAAAATGGTCATTGCTACAAAGTTAAACAAAAAATTCCCTTTTATTTTAGCCTACATAGATACAATTAATTAATTAACTTGAAGTTTTTTATTTCGAGTTTTATATATTTCAACCTGCACATTTCCTGCGTATATGTTAAATTATAAAAGTAACACGTCAACCACCATTAACACCCTTGACAATTATGCAACCAATCTTACATGACAGCCGTGAGTTACAGTGAAATTTAAACTTCTGCTCATTTGCTTTAAATTTTAAATACACGTGTGTGGTTACTGTGTGTTACACAACGATAAAAATTAGTATTTTATTAATGAGAATGCAAAAGTATTTAATAATAGTTATTATTATTTCCTACACCCTAATAAACAAAAACATGATTTTACAAACACAATATTAATGAATTTGAATAACAATTCTGAACGTGGACAAAAACAATTTATTTTTGTCAAAATGCCAATGTAAAATTTTTTATTTTTCTTTTTTTAGATAGATTATTATTATTAAATAAATTTATTTAAAGAATAATGCAATAATGCAAATCTTTGTGAATGAAATTATTAAATTTTATTTAAGAAATAATTTTTTAATCAGCTGTAAAAATAAGTAAGATTGGTTGCATAACTGCCAGGGGTGTCATTTTAATAATTGAACGAGTTTTATATGCAGGAAATTCATATTCAAAAACATAAGATTCGTACTGTGTACATACGTTATATAGAATCATTCTTAATGTTTGTGCCTCACTTGGGAAACGATTTATTGCAGCAGGAGATTATAATGCCAAGCATCACCACTGGGGATCTCGGGTGATAACTCCCAAAGGAAGAGAATTGCTGAAAACAATGGACGCGAACAATTTATATGCTTTGTCCACTGGTCAACCAACCTACTGGCCCGCAGATGTCAATAAACTCCCTGATCTTATTGATTTCTGTGTAGTAAAAGGCATATCCCTAAATTACCTTAGAATTGAATCAAACTTGGATCTATCATCGGATCACTCCCCTATTTTAATTACCCTCAATACTCAGGTAATTAATCACTGCAAACCTCCAACTTTATGCAACAGAAAGACTAACTGGGCAGCATTCCGAAGAATATTAGATGAAAATGTCACGCTCACAGTTCCACTCAAAACTGAGGAGGATATTTCAATATCAGTGGAACATTTAACTACAGCCATCCAACATGCTGCGTGGCACGCAACGCCTACTTCACCACAACCTGAAACTCGTGAAAATCTTCCCATTCTTATAAAACAGAAAATAGCTGAAAAGCGCAGACTCAGAAGAAAATGGCAAAACTCAAGGGCTCCAGGTGATAAAACCATACTCAATGCAGCAAACAGAAACCTGAAAACACTGTTGCACAATATGAAGCAGCAAGCAATTCAAGACTATCTAAGTGCCTTGTCTCCTACGGAAGCAACGGAACATTCGCTTTGGAGAGCAACCAGGAAACTTAAACAACCACAACAATATATCCCTCCATTCAGATCGCCAAACGGAACCTGGACAAAAAGCGATCAAGAAAAGGCTGGTGTATTTGCTAACCACCTAAAAGAAGTCTTCACACCATATCCAGCTGAAATCACTCCGGAAGAAGAGAAGTTCATACATGAATATCTAGGTACCCCGTTCCAGATGGCACTTCCTCTCAAGAATATAAGAGCAAGTGAAGTAAAACAAACTATACTCACTGAATTGAATCACAAAAAATCACCTGGATACGATCTAATAACAGGGGAAATCTTAAAACATCTACCAGAGACCTGCGTGAAACTAATTGCATACATCTTCAATGCTATATTAAGAACAGGGTGTTTTCCTGACCAATGGAAAGTCGCACAGATAGTGCCAATCTTAAAACCTGGCAAACCACCTGAGGAAGCATCTTCTTACCGACCTATTAGTCTCCTTCCTGCCTTGTCTAAAGTGTTCGAAAAAATATTCTTAAAAAGAATAAAACCCTTCTTACAAGACATAATTCCTAAGCATCAATTTGGATTTCGAGAGCAACACGCTACTACAGAGCAAGTGCACAGACTAATCGACCAAATCCACCAAGATCAGGAAAGCAAAAGATATTGTTCTGCGGCTTTTCTAGATATTACACAAGCGTTTGACAAGGTATGGCACGAGGGGCTATTGTATAAAATTAAAACTAATCTACCTCATCCTTGCTATCTAGTCTTACAGTCATACCTGACAAACAGATCTTTTCTCGTAAAAATAAAAGATGAATACACGCCGCTCTATCCAATCAATTCCGGGGTGCCTCAAGGAAGCGTGTTAGGACCAACGCTATATTTGCTATACACCTCCGATCTTCCAACTACAAAACTTAACAGTCACGGCTACCTTTGCTGATGATACAGCTATTATGGCATCCCATAACAATCCAGACATAGCATCACGCTATCTTCAATACCACTTAAATAAAATCCAAACCTGGCTCAAACAATGGCGCATCAGAGCAAACGAGACTAAATCAAGGCATGTAACCTTCACCTTGCGTAAAGAAACTTGTCCAGCAGTATACTTAAACAACCAACAGCTACCGCAAACAGAAGATGTCAAATATCTAGGCATCCATCTTGACCGAAGACTTACATGGAGGAAACATATATGGGCCAAAAGAAAACAACTTGATACGAAGTTCCGCAAGATGTACTGGCTCTTGGGTCGCCGATCGAATTTATCTCTAGAGTGCAAAGTACTCCTATATAAAGCTATACTTAAGCCAGTGTGGACCTATGGGCTGCAGCTATGGGGGTCTGCTAGTAAATCCAACTTAGCAGTACTGCAACGGTTCCAATCGAAAGTCCTGCGTGCTATAATAAATGCTCCATGGTACGTGCCAAACGAGCTTATCCATCACGATCTACATATACCTGCTATTACGGAGGAAATCACCAAACACAGCATTCGCTATCGAGATAGGCTGTCCTTTCACCCTAATACCATGGCAATGGAACTTCTACATAATGACGAAGAAACGCGAAGACTCCAGCGCTTTAAACCAATGGACCTTCCAACCAGATTTACTCAGGATTAGTTGTAGTTCTCTATTAAGATAATAACTCTACTATAGTTATATTACTTTCAACGGCTGCGCCACTGGGTGCTACCGTACATGTTTAGTTTATATGTTATTATTAATACTCGATGTACAATTTACTGAATGTCTAGCTACAATAAGACAGATTGTAAATAATAAACGGAGTTAATCAAAAAAAAAAAAAAAAAAAAAATGTTTGTGCCTAGTCAGTCACCCAAGATGAAAAATAGCTTCTGCAAAAAAATGTAAAAAAGTGCTGTTACGCAAATGCAATTATACAATTACAGTAAAAGTCTCTAACATGAAGTAAATTCCGTTCCTATATCAAGTACTCCTTTTTTTGAAAAAACGCTTTTGTAATGTCACTTTAAACGACAATCCCCATTTTTTATGAATTATTTGTAAAAAGCGTTTAAAGTTGTATACCATTATCAAATTTTATATTTTTATCCTTGACCATTCCTAAGAGACGACAAATTAAAATTTGTTTAAAAAATACAGGAAGATTCAACGCAGATTTATGATCTTACAATATATTACAAATATTCCGTGTTTTACTTGCCGGTAGTGTAGTGCACTAAACCGAAATAAAACCCATGTCGAGCTTTGTCACAACGTCAATAAGTCTACACTCATGTGACTTACAATATCGGCAAATGTGGAGGTGCTGAAAGAACAAACAAGACATAAGTGTCTTATTCATTCTTTCAGCACCTCCAGATTTGATAGCTTTACCTTGCAAACTTTGCTTTTCAAATAACTCCATAAAAAGCAATCAAGAAGAGTGAGATCTAGAGAGCTTGCTGGCCATGTCAGGGTTCCCTCCTTCCTATCCATCTGTCTGGAAGAATTTGATCCAGATATTCACAAACAGGTTTTGCAAACTGTGGAGGATCATAAAACATCCAGTTATGCCCACTTAAATGTGGGAGTACATTTGCAAAGCGTAAATGTGACCTTAAAGGAAGTGGGACACACTAAACGACGTACGATCTAGGGTACTCTAGTATGCTCTAAAACCTGTTGCATTTCAGTTAGAGGAAAATGACAGAGTTGGAGATGTTCCAGTATAAAAAGCAATGGTGCCACCACAGTACAATAATGAACACTAGCTACACTCTCGCAAATATTTTCAGTCGTAGAGTGCTGTTAGCTGGGTACGCAACAACAGTTATGCTGTGATATATGCTACTCGTTATTACCAGCATATACAATGACGATGACGATCAGCAAGCCTCGACGAACTGATCGTGTCGTGTGCTACATTCGAAGCTAGCTGAACAACTTCAAAGTGCCGGCAATCGAATCCACCTTCTGTATATTTTTATGCTGTTATATTAGTTCACAAAGTAAAAACAGCAAGACTCTTATTTTCATTTTTGTTTGTGATGCTCAGTTGTTTACTCAATTTTGTTTTCAACAAAACAGTTTTTCCTTTTATACCATTGCTCTGAACTACATTAAACTCTTAAAGATGCAAAGTTGGTTAATACTGTGGCGTTGTTGAAATTGGTCTGAAGTGCATTCTTTGAGTTGAAACAATTCGAATTAAGCAAAGATTCCGTTAAAATCTATCGTACGTTTAGATGTATATGCGCTGTGGATTTGCAAATTCATTCTGCGAGAACTGTTTAAAACTTGTTGAAACTTAAAATAATCGTAAAAAGAAAGTTCTAAATAAACTCCGGCCGCACTGTCAAGGGGTTATTAATCTAAATCCAGATGCGATCCTTTTTAAGTATTTTTGAAGTATAAAAAGTGCTTGGATTTGAACAACTTTCAAGTGAGGGTCGATTTCCTTAAGATTTTCTTAACTATCGAGTTAGAACTTTTCCAATCCAATTTAGTTGTGGTTGTTAAATTCTGTTAAATTTAAACAATTCAAATTCGTCCTTTACTGGTGCAAATGACTTTTCTGGATAAGATTATTTCCTGGGAAATAACCTTACAAAGTAACATTATTTTAACGATTATTAATGGAAGAAAATCATAACGAAACCAAGGGAACTTTTGATTACTTACGTGCGCACAACTTCAAAGTTCTTGTCCAAACTGTTTAAGTAAACAAAAGACTAGTTTCTTTTTGCAGTTCAGTATTCAACTAAATCTATTCTATTTGTGGTATGTATAAAATGTAAAGTTTTTAAGTGCATATCTGGGTTTATGCAACCTATATATTCTTAACCGAACAATACACAATATATTTACCCCTTAAGAAGTTAACAGTAATAATACAAAAAGCGAAGTTCTGTATTCTTTTTCCGTTTAATCATCTCATACAATTAGTAGTTGCACGAGTTGCAGCAGTTAAAAAAGTGTGAAGCCGTCTCAATTTCAATTTTCTTCTGTGGCAAACAACTTTCAGAACTTTCCAGTCTGTCAACAGGTTGTCCTTTTGTTTTTATTGCAAGTACCAACTTCCGTTCAAAGTAGAAAAACAACAATAAAAAAAATTGTACCGAACCCCTATATAAAAGCGCAAACCCGTTCATTTGAAATGCAAATTGACCTAAAAGATGCATACAACTAAAATTAGTAAAAAAAAAGTACATGAAAATCCCGTTAATTCAGTTTCCTACAAAAAAGCAAAAGAGCGCGTTTTACTCTATGCTAAAATTCGAACTGTTTCTCTGAATGACACATACAACAAACTCGCACGGTCCGCTAGGAAAAAATTTTTCTCTTTCACCAACGTCAAAGGGAAAATATATTCGCAAAGTTGGAAGGTTTCAACGGCATTCCATGCAAATTGGATTTATTAGAAAAGTTTATTTATAAAATACTTTAGAAACTCTATTAATCTTTGAAAATCTCCGAAATATTCCTCTCAGAACGCTAGAGATCCTAATAGAGAATCCTTACGATAAGATAAAATTGAATCTGCAGTTGTACATAAATGTAATAACGCGGGAGTTAATTAATTCTTCATTCCTTACCTTATCAATACTGAACAGCCCTCCTGCCATGGTAGGACTCCATACTGGCTCGGCGGTATTTTGATGTTTCTTTTTTTCTTTGTCGGGCACGGCGTGCCAGTTAAACTGGAGATTCCAATCAAAGCCACCAACATTAACACCGCTGCTATCGCGCCAATGATATTCTAAAGTAGTATCGTCAATCACATCGATGACTGGACACACAACAGTTGTTGAATCTCTAGCAATACGATCTAGAAGGGGCTCCAACCACCCTGTTGTGCACTCACAGTGCGAATCTAAATAAGTTAGAACTGGAGCCGTGGAATGCCTTGCTCCTACAATCAAAGTTTTATTGAAAAAATATCGATATTATGTTAATTAAATAATGATATAATTTACCTAACAGTCTTGCTCTAATCAGTCCTTCGCGTTTCGGAGCTCTTACGATTTTAACTCTAGGTTCGTTACTCCAATAATCAACTAGTTGCTGTTTAAGATGATCCATATCAGAATAATCATCAACAAGCACGACTTCTTTGATAAGATGCTTTGGAGAACGATCTAATACGGAATGTACAGTTCTAAGCAGAACGGACCAGGCTTCGTTGTGGAAACAGATGATAACGGAAGTTGGGGGCAGATCTTCCATATAACGGCCTGGTTTTTTACACCTGAAACATAAAAAATTCTTTTAAGGACAGCGGTAATTACGTTTAAAGAAGATAAAGACGTAATGCTTACTAATGTAACTAAGTTAAGAGAGAAATGAGTTATTAAAACCGTTAGATATATGTTTACTCATGCAAGCTCATATTTATAAGGGTAATTAAGTGATTTGATACGAATAAAAAGCAAATGCATATTGCATGAGCATATGTAAGGATTTTAATGTATTTTTAATATACGTTAAAATTAGAGGCTAGCTATTGCTCTCTTATTAAGATAATAACAGGGTATAAATTCTTGCTAATTATATAATCGGATTCAAATGAAGTAGTAACGGTAGTATGTAAAGATTTATATTCACTAAGTGCATTACCGTCAACGAACAAAATACAGCTAACGCTATTGTGCGAATAACATTGTAAGGATTCCAAATTAGAATCCTGCACGATTTCTCTCTAAGATGTCTACAATTGTTACGTGGAACTTCTAAATCTTCGATATTTATAAAATTCGTGAAGCTAAACAGTTAGCAGGGCTGCTAAAGTTAAACTATCTAAGTAATTAACTCCTAGTCTAAATTGGGAGCAGTGTCTACCAGTTTACCAAGAGCGCTACGAGACCGTATATAATAATTTGAAGAAAATTAATGTTATTTCTTGTCTCGTAGAAAACAGCAGCTATTATCCTCAACCGGAATGATATACTTGAGTGGTAGTTAAACAACAGCAACAGCCGACCAAGTAGAAGCGCAAGCACGAAAAGAATCAAGATGGAATCAGTAAATACACGTTGAAAAGAAGGTTCGAATTATATTAACCAGTCATAAAATAAACTACCAAAGTTCTCGCGAATGATAGTTCACAGGTAGTCTGACTGCCATACAGAGACACAAGTTGTACCAACATCTGTGTTCAACTTTAATACCTGGATTGAGGAGGATTGATAGTATTAAAAACTGTACAAAAAACTGCTTAGCTCCACATCGGTCGTTTAATGTTTTGATCTCGCAATCAGATTCTTTATGAAGCTCCCAAGCAAATACAAATCGTTCAGAGCTATAAAGTGCGAACGTATTGATTTGTGAAGCAGTGACTTCGTCATCTGTAGAAAGTTTTAGATCTGTCAGGTCTCTTTTTGAGTTTGCAAACAGATGGTACCTTTCCACCCGAAGTCCTTCTCTTTGTGTGATTAGAGACAGAAAATCCATGTTTCCATTGTTCGGATTCTTATTTCATCTGTCATCTCTGATGTGTAGTGATGAATCCATGTTGCATCTGTAATGATGAATGTGGGCATGAAATCGTTTGAATGTTTGAAAACTGATTGAAATACTGCTGGGAAATTGTAAGCCGAACATGTTTTTATTCCAGAGTAAGCAAACACGGCAACCATTTTGTACAGACCTTAACTCCAATTCCTCAATTACAGTATAATGTACTAGCTTTGTTAAGATGCTCAATGCATTCGATATTTCACACACATTCACTTGACTGTATGCTAAACCTCTGTACATACGAACTCTATGAATATGTTTGGTCGTGTTGCCCATTTTCGTGTTGACCTCGATGTACGAATCTGCGGATTGGTACAAAACGGTACTGCTTGGGGCTTTAAACCTTTCTTAAATAGGTATTTGATGACAGCTCAATGATTTTCATTTTTATAAAGTTACATAACATACTCTTTTTGGTCAGCTATCGTTTGACAGAACAACTAAAATTTTAGACTATATTGCACAGAGAACCAAGCATCAACTTGGCAAGCCGATCTAAGCACCCCCTCTACGTACATTATACTTTGAACTATTCAAATTGAGATAAACAGTCGATTTCAGCTCCCTCACCCCCGGTATCTTACAAACCATTTTTATTAGTTAAGAAGTTTAAATTAAACAATCTTATAAATTAAGAAGCCTACAGAAAGGGTTTGGGACAGAGACGGAGACACAGGGATCGGCGAAGAAAGTTTTGAGGGGGTAAAGGGCACTATATTTTAAGCAGCGGATGGAGAGGACAAGCAAACAAAGCTCTGCTAATTGTTTGGGGTATAGAAGCGCCTCACACTCAAATTTTCTGAATAAGTAGTCGTCGTTTGAATAATCTCTGCATAAACTTTGCAGAAATGCTCCATTCGCCTTTTTATCTCATTTATTAAATTCATACCAAAGATAATGGTTTACATAGGTAAAATAAGGTACACAAATAAGTATAATTCCAAACAATAAATTTGCATAAAAGTAATAAAAGACGATGCAAGTTAAATCGATATCCAAAATCCTCAAATGTATGCGTATCGTAAATTAATTTTTGTGCAACCGTGGATACTTCGCGTACGCAATACAAGTCGAGGAATCTAACAAATTAAAACTGTTGTTTTTTTTAAAGCAATATAATTTGTAATTAAATATTTTTTACAGTTTGTACAAAAAATGTTGTGCATACCTTGTCCACGAAATTCTTTAGCGTCCTCGAGATTGTCCTGCCTCGACCGCAAGCGACCTCGACGCAATTATTTTCTCGGTACGTTAAAAAGAGATTTTGCAGCCTTGATATACAAATAGTTATTTTATTAATAATTCCCTACCCCGGTATACGAACCCCAAATTAATTTTAAATAAATAATTTTCGCGAAAATACAATACAAGATAGCGCAATTGATTCTGGATTCTGTATAATAATAAAAATCAAACGTGGTAATAAGTTATGTCTATTAGCAAGATAAGCACAAGAGATAAATAAAATCGGAACATTCCTTTACATTCAGAAAATAATGGCGATTTTCCAAATAAAATCTAGTCAAATATAAATTCATTTACTTAATTGTACTTTTATAACTATTTATATCAGAAACATTTTTATCAAACTTTTAATTAATCAACTTAACCAATATTCTGAACATCGAATAAACGAAATCAAGACCAGGTAACACCATAAATAAGGTTTTACACACAGAGAGAAATACTTCATAAGAGCTTTGCACAATATTGTTCAAAACGGTGTTGGAGAAATTTATATTATAATTGTAGAATCGTATTGTCCAGCGTTGTGTAGGTTTTCGTTACTGAATTGTCTAACAGGAACGTGCGACAATTATTTAACACAGTCAGATTTAGTTCTGCATTCTTTGGAACAATGTTGTAGAGGATAAGCTAGCATATTATGTTGAAGTATAATTGTAAAAAATGTTTAGAAAAATACAATATTTTGTTTGAATGAAATCATAATCCAGTGTTCAAACTGCTTGCTACTAATTATTGTGTTTCGCAAAGTTTATGGATGACATCTTATAGATGTCACCACTTGTAATTGTCGCTATTAATGTAAATTCGAGATTTATATATAAACAGGCGACAGCAAAAGGAAATTTTAGTGTTATACCTGTATATACTATACATTGTATAGTTATATACATATTAGTTACATATAAGTATTTTAATATATGTAAAAATATATATTTTATTTGTGATACCTAACCTTCTGTATAGAATATTTGTGCCAGAGTATTGCACAATTTGTATAAATGTGAACAAGTAATTGTGTTAAATACTATTAAGCAATTGTGGAACAACTAGCCCAACAATTGTACAATTTTGTATAAAATTGTATACAAGATTACACATTCTGTTTTAATAAGTAACACAATTTGTTATGGAAACTTATAGACAACTATTCATTTGATTCTACAAAATTACTATTGACTTCCACAAAATGTTATATTTGAGTTTATACACATCCTTACAAAAAATTGGAAACATTATTTAAAAAATCTTGACAAACTAAATGACACAATCTTGTTTTATAATTCTACACAAATTGTCCCTGTCACTTTTTTAAGACCAATTTGTTTTACAATACCACACAATTGTTGATGAAATTTAAATACATTTTTCTCTGTGCAGAAAACGAAAAATCTCATATCAACAAAGTGCCTTTAGAATCTAATAAAAGAGCTTGGGTGACAACAGAGATTAAAAATTCGTAGCTAACAAAAATTGATGAAAAAAAAAGAAAAGTCCTATTATTTCTGGAGAACGCCACGTCGCATACCAAATAAGTGACATTAGAAAATTTGAACATTATTTTTCTGCCTTCAAACGCCACCATCCCATTGCCAGCCATTGGATCAAGGAATTATCCATAACATTTAGATGGCTTACAGAAAATTTCTAATCAAAAGGCTTTCGAAAGTTCTTTTGAAGATGCAGAAACAAGCATTAATTTAACCAGCACTTTAATTTGGATATCAGCAGCCTGGAAAAACGTTTCGCTAGTTACAATTAAAAATGTTTTGAAAGGCAGGATTCTTGGAAAAGGTCCAGCAAGAAAAAGATTTCGATGAGGAAGACGAAATTCCACTAGCACAACCTTTTCCTGCATTAAAGATTAATTGAATAAAGAAAGAATTAAAGAATTAATAGAAATAAATAAAGACTGTAATTCGAACAGTGAAAGTGATGTAGAAGAATCTGAATTTTGTACGTCAAACATTAAAGATATGGGTGAATGTGTGAAAAACTAAGAGATGTACAAAGTTACTTACTTTGTAATGATAAAAGTGAACTAGCAGAAGAAATTGTTCAAATTTCAACATAATGTGAATCTCATGTGTTACAAACAAACTTAAAAACTTAAAACAAACCTCAATTGAAAAACATCCCAAAAAGTCTAACTACGTAATATGTTAAGCATTGCTTAAATATATACATACATATTGCCTTCTATTGTTTCACCTAATTTTATACATGCCTCATTTGTAGATATAATATACATATTGTCATAATATTTGAACATTCTGGGGAGAATTAACTCTCATCATAATATTTAATAGGCAGATTTTGATTTTGATAGATAGCATTTTAATAATTACTCGATTTACGGTATTATAACCTCACTTTTAAAATAATAAATTTTGAAGATTTTCTTAATGAAAATAAAATTAGTTAATTAAGACCAACATGTACACAAAAACTCTTTAAAACAGATAAAGGATACGTGGAAATCCAGATTTTCATAGTAAAAAGATAAATTTTTCTCATAACTTAACCATTTGGGGATCGTTTATGCAACTTAATCAAGTTTAGTTCATTTTCAATGTTATAAATCATCTGGAACATACAAAATATGGTGTATTTGAAGGTGTATGCTGATGTATATCAGCTTGCTTGTTGAAATTATAGTTTAACGTTAAATATCATTTAACGAGATATGTTAATTTTGCAGGCTTATTGAGTTTTCAAATTTCTAAAGCTTTTTAATAAGTTGCTTTAGTGGAAATAAGTAGCGTGGCAATATAGCTACAGAACTGATACACATTTTAATGTAAGGTTAGATCTTTTTGAATGAATTCACATAAAAACATGTTTGACAAGCTGCGCTTTTCTAATGTTCTAACGAATTATGTAATTTGGGTTGCATATCAAAGTTTTTGGCATCTAAGAACATTGAGATAAAATTATTAATGATATAATGGTTAGATTTTTGGAGAAAGGCAAGTGTAAAAAGGTGGTTTTATGAAATTAAGCTAATTAATAGTAATAGAAAAATGTTCTTTCGTGGGCATTAAAATTAAGAGTATTATTCCATTTTTCAACCCAAATATTGTATATGATTGAATTCAATACATAGTTTTAGCATTTTTGGGTTATGTGAAATTGAAAATGATATAAATCTGTTGTTTGTTAAAAAATCCAATTGTTTTCCAAAATAGTATATATAAAGAGAATTCATTTTTTTTTAACAATTAAGTATTTATTTCATCAAAGGGACAAGATGTGTCTTAGTAGCTTCAAAAATTTGAAATTCTTAGGTTAAAATTTAATTTTGTTTATAAAAAAATGATGAGGTTATGTAAAACGTCAAAAATATTAATTTTGTTTGAAGTGTTTTGGGAATAAAAAGTTGTTCTTCGAAAATAATACAGTTTATAAACTTTTGAAAATCATTATAAAAATAATAACAATCATCAGTTTAATTAACATCGTCAATGTTAAATTATATATGGAAGTATCGAAAATAATACCTATCTGTTTAATTGAAAGCAAATCCCAATTTAATAAACAACAATCAACTGGTTTTCAATTTGTATGGAAATAAGAATTGGTTTGATCGATACCATTTTGATTTGATTGGGATGGGAATGTATTGGCTTTGTCAAGCAACTAGAGCCTAAATAGAGATGAGATTTATATGGCGCCAAATTTAAAAACAAAACAGTGAGTTTTAAAAACAAAGTTCAACTTTAATTAATTTAGGTATACCAACAATAATTTTTCAATAATAAGTTTAATTGATTTACTTTCTTTTGTAATCAATAATTATTTCTGAATTGCTTCAAAATTCACTTGGGTATCAAATTTGTTCTTTTTATTCCATTTATGTGTTTAATTGAGATTAAATAAATAAAAAGCTTGTATTCTTTATTCTGTACACTTTATTTGTGTGTTTTTATTTTATATTTGTGTAATTCTGTTTGTTAACAACCAGCATTGATTTAAATAATAAGAATAATCTACATCAGCGACTCCAACCTGAGAGAGTCTCAATGTAGTGGGAATGTGTTACTCACTACGATATATTCGTAAAGCCGGAACAATATATAAAATGTTTACAGGGTAAGATGTTGTGTGGCATTTCATCATTTTGGAAACATGTTTTGTCTGTGTGTTTTTGTGTTGTTTTTTGTAGTAATATGTAGTAAGTTTTTAATGTAGTTTATAATGTTTCATTTTTGTTGATTACTTCCGCTTTTGTGATTAAAATTAAATTTCCTTATAACATAAAAAAAGACTTGAATGTTCTTACATGCCTCTAAAGTTTTGCTTACTTTGCTTAAGAAACTAAATTCCAAGTTACTGAGCAGAATATGACTCAGTATTGGCATTAAAAAATTAAGTATGGAAACATTTAGCATTTAGAGTCGAAACTGGTCATGTTTTGGTATATTGGAGACTAATAACTGTCGGGCTTGGCTGCATGTAAAATCAATAAATTGATAAGTGGCAAACAGTATATTACATTAATAGAACTATAGAAATTTCTATTTAAAAAAACAAAAATATAAACTTTAGCTTCTATTATGATCAATTAAAGTCACGAGAATTTATAATAATACAAAATGAGCTTGGTCGCATGACTACTAACTTTTAATTTTATTAGGTTAACTACTTAGAGTACTTACTTATTTACTTCTCATTATTATTATTCAAATTTTCTTTTCCTTTTTTTTAAGTTTTTTTCCAAGAAACTTCACTGTTATTAAATAGTTACAGGTAAATAACAAAAATATTTATCGCTACCTTTATCAAAATATGTAGCAATAATTACTGTAACATGTTGGCATGTACCACACTGCACGTATCTAATACATGAATTATTTTTAAAATGGTGAGAACATAAATAATAATAATTGTGATTATTATACCGTAATGATGGGCTTTATGCATGAAAACAATGTTAATGATTTTTTTATCTTTCTCATTACTAGTCGCTGCTAAACTTGTCATCGCAACAACTAAACGCACGTTTTTCTCTATTTTTGTTCCACAACGTGCACAAGTACACAGGGTTGTAGTAGCGAAGCTAATAACTTCATATATTAGTTATGCAAGTTCGAATGTTCTACAATTCACGAATAACTATAAAGCGAATAAACCTCATACATACAAACATGCAAACAAGTGTACGAGAATGTTCTTGAGAGCATAATTCCATTTCCCATTTTATCCATGGCAATAAAAGCTTTCTTAAAATGAGGCAAGGTTTAGAATCTTACTGCAAAACTGCGCTCTCTCGTTCTCTCGTCAAATAGGGGATTTAAAGTAAAGCAACTGCGTCTAGTGTAACATATATAAGTGAAAGCACACTTCGTGTTTATCTTACACCAACGGTGGTTTTGCAATATCTGTTGCTAACATAAGTAATTTTCATTCATCCTAGCCAGCAGGAAACTCTCCTTCGGGCGTTTCGGCGATCCAGACTACCTTCCAGAAATCACAGCGTCTGTCTATATTATTAGATTTCGATGAGTTTCTATTAGCGTTTCCGAATATTGAAGATTTGGAAAGTGAGTAAACTTTTCAGAAAGTTTAGATTTAAAAATAACTTTCGAATATAATAATTCTGTGATAAAACTGGGAAAAAAGGATTGGGGACGTGTGCTTTGTGAAGTGAAAAACAATTATTAGTAGATTCTAACTTAAACAAGGTTTCAAAAAAATGGAGATGAAATCACGTACGACCAGAATATAATTTTTATCGGCGTAACTGTTTAAGATTTTCGCATAATCCTGCGTTACCATGCGTGTTTGCAGTAACCTATTTACATATTTATAATATATAACGCTGCCTGAGTAAAGGCAGATATTGGATATTAAAGGTATCGACGAGTGACGTGCTGCCACCCTACATCCGCTACACTCTCCATTCATTGAATTATTATTGGTATCTTTCCCTAGTATTTGTGCGCGCGTTTAGATTTTATACGGCAAGAGAAAAAGCATTTTTACAAAAACAGCTAATTCAGTTTCCCCTCTCGATATGGCGGCACGTGTCCATAATAGAAATTGTACGTACGTCCGTTACGGTTGATTTCATGGCTCTATTCAACTTCAGGTAATTGTGTATCACAGTCAGCATCCGACTTGCAACAGATAACGCGCTTTTTACAAGTTCTAATGTTTTTCGATAACAAGGTGAGACAATGTGATTTCGAAAATTGAAATTGAAGTTGTCGAACAAAAGCAAACGAAAATATAAAATGGTAAAGCGATACGCTTAAAACCAGAGTAATCTAAATCAGCGGTTGTCAATACTGTTGTAAAATGCCTTTTAAGGTGTACTTTATTTTTGGATAAGCTAAATATTTCTACATTCTGAATCCTACTGACGGTTAAATCCGTTGTAAAATGTTTAGTGAGCTTAAGGTCAACCATAATCAAGTTCCCTTGAACTTTGACCTTGAAAGGTAAAAACCTGCAGTCACATATACAGGCGAGTAGCTGCCCGTTTAGGAGGCAAAATTTTGTAAAATATGCAACTTTTGCGTTTCGATTCCTTCTTGGGCCCTTAGGCCCCTACTAAAGACGAAACGGCCAAACTTGACAAGGAAACATTAGGTGCTATGTGCCCGCAAATTATCACTTTACATATCTCACGGCAGGGATGTTGTTGCGTTGATAGAAGATTCATATTGAGGTGAATTGTCAGTCATTAACATTGAAGTTACAATTAATTAGAAAAAATTAAAATGTAGTTAATTTACCTTTTTTTACTAAATACATTAGTTTTCTAACTGTATGTAGTGTGTTCGGGAGACCACACGATGGTCACCCGTAAAACTGGCTGTCTTCTACCCTATCATTGGATCCTAGATCCTGGGCAATGGATGAAGCTGTCAGGTCAAGTGTGTGGTAGAGAAATTCGTGAGAATTCTCGACGGTTACTCATACCGATCAGGGGGAGCCCTGGTATATGATACCGGTGTGGGCGGATTCGAATCTCGCCTTGGATAAGGTCATTTATGGTCACCGTCGGAATTCGCTGTTTGACCGAGGTCATTTATGGTCACCAAAAGAACCCGCTGTTTGAATCTTAAGTGAGGAGAAGCGAAGTGAGGTTTATTCCGCTTTTTGGCATATGGGAAACTACATGCCGCCAGGTAAATGTGCTTAGGAGCTATCCCGACCACCCTATGATTCGAACTGCAGCCGGGTACAGTGATTGGGAGAAGCTCTGAAAGCCATTACACTTAAGGAGAGTTGAACCGAATACATAGCCTCTCACAATCAAGACAACTTCACCTTAACGGGTACACACTGGGAGTCTATAACGTGTAGACTTACGAACGAAGCTCTGTCGAGGGCCCAGCAAGCCTATATATTGGTAGATCGGGGTGGCAAAACCATTAAAAAAAACCAAGTCCCGCCACAATTGAGGTTGGATTCGATCGGGCAGTGGCCCCAACCCCTGTCTCGGGGAGGAGCTTGTGAAGGTATGAAATAGGACTGGAGGGCTCTCTCTATTCAACTCAGTTAAGTTGGGCGAATAGTCCTATTGCTGGACGAGGTACTTCACCCCGTATGAAAGAGGACGGGAGGGTACCGGCGGGTTAGCACGTGTTAAGTCGATCGCTCCGGTACTAGCCTGGATAGCTAGTAGAGGGTGGATAGGTAACCTCGCTCCGACCAGTGAGCTGACTGGGAGCAATTGCTATGCAATTCGCGCGCTGATTGAGCGTATCTCAATTACTTCCTCATTGGAAGGAACGTGGAGGTATGTTCACACGGGGACTCCACGTAAAACATTCATATAATCTCTGTACGTAGTGTGATGTATATAAGTTATACATGTTATTATGCATCATAATTCCCAACTTATATACCACAGATGGGGTTACAAAGAAGCATTTTGTTAACATACGTGTTACGAAAAAAAGTCATTCATGCTAAAAAAATCTGTAAGAAATTATAACAAGAAGATTTAATAATTGTGAGAATTATTAAAAAACAATGAGTTTGTTACTTTTAGTTTTAATTATGGAAATTGTGTGTGAGATTACCAATTATCCTTCTTAATTCACTGGTTAACTGGTTGGAAGTTATTAATTTCTTGAAAAGAAACCTTTTAAGTTTCAAATTAACAAAAGATTTTTGTGTAATTTAAAACGCAATTTTTATACGCCACAGTTTTGTATTAAATACACTTGATGGTGTAAAATATCATTTATTATATTTATCTCATCTTTTCGACTGTTTTAAAACACTACCTTAATTGAGCTTTTAATGATTGCTTTCTCCCAACATAAGTAATTCCCTATCTATTAAAAGAATCATAATTTACAAGCTTTTTCTGGTTGCTGGTTTCTTGTTCCGGGCTTGTTTCCTCTTTTCGGAAGGTTGTAAGTGTAAAAATTACTTCTTAATCTACGTGGATTTATCCAAGAAAGATGGTAGGGCAAAACTCAAGTCAAGTTTGATTAACAAGTGTTTTATTACTTATTATAGGCTCTTTAAGCTGTACTCGAGTTTTATTTACTGCTTTACGTGCTCTAGAAACAATTAGTTGATTGCAGTTCAAGGAAATATAAATACCTACATTACTTATAATTAATACCTAGAAGCTGTTATTCTTTTCATTTAATCTATGAATTTATCTCTCAATCTAAAAGGAATCTAAATGGCCCTGTCACTTATCCAAGTTTGATAATAAAACGCTGATTATAATGTTTATATTTATATTATAACAAAAATTATTTATTAGTATCAGAAAGAACAAACTGTGGGGAAAACGGACCAATTCAATTTTATCTAAATAAATGTAAATTTAAATGCTAATATCATTATGTAAATTTTGGCTCTAAAAAATATATTTATAAAGTATTTAATAATAATAATTAAATTAACTAATTCGAAGAAAGAAAAAGTATATGCCGTAAAGAGCATTTGTAGCAGAGCCATAAAAGGACAAAAGTGTCATCTTATTAGCTACAGCAAGTGACCAACGCCAGCAACGTAAATTAAGTTCTGAAAATATAAACTGCCACTTAATTTTGAAGCTTTTGCGCGTATTCTCTTCTATACAAATACTACTAGTGAATGATGTTATTAAATTTGTTTAATTCATTTTTTCAATAACCTGTCAGAATAGGTAAGATTGGTTGCATAGTTGTCAAGAATTCGATGCATTTGACGTGTTATTTTAATAATTGAACATACGATTTTTATATGCAGGAAATCTACATGGTCAGAGATAAAATTCATAATATGTCTTTAATTTAAAATCACTTCAACTGGAATGGTACCTGACGGCTGTAGAATTTCAGGAAGAATATATTTTATGAAATATTATTCTGCCAAGACAACGTAACATATACCGGTCGTTTCACCCAAAAAGCAGTACCTAAAGTTTTCACAGACACCCTAAGCGTGCGCGAATTTCACATAAAAGTATAAGTATGATAGTTCTTTCTATTTTGGCACTGCTCATCGCGCACACCGTCCTATTAGCTATAAATTATCGTCGGCCAAAAATAAACCTGGCATCAATGCTTACGAGAATCTATTTTTTCATAACTATTATGATATTAATTTTCACTTTCAGTCAGTTATAGTATTTTTTACAACCGTTTGCTTTTATACCTGCAAGTGACTGTCTGCAACTTCTCTATCAAATTAAGATCAAACAGACGCAAATTGGTGCAGTACTTCAATCGGTATACGCCTGTTAGTGTGCATTTGTATACATGCGTAAATTAAAATCTTCTAAACCCAAAAAATCAGAGATATCGGCCGGGAAGTTTATTCATCAAGGTTAAACTGCTAAAAATAGACTAGCACATCTGCTCTGAACACCTGCTCCCGCTTCTGTCTGCTAGAAAGAGAACTGCTTGCAACACGCGTTAGTGTCCCATGCGCAACGAAATCGCCGACATTACAATTCCCCGTGCCTTTGCTAATTATAAAACTGCTCTGTCTGCAGGTAAAATTCCTAGAAAATATAGTACGAAGCTTACTGTAAGAGATCATTTTGGAAGCTCATTTGGCCATCTTAGAAACTGTTTCGGTAAGTGACTTTATTTTTACTTCGCTTGTGGTAGAATTAAGGGAGTCTAGAATGTGCCATGGTTAACATGCTGGTTACCGGACTCTCCTATTGGTTTTATATTAGTTAGTTGTTATGATAGCAATCCTACATTGGTCCGATATTGGCTGTGTACAACATATTTGCCGTGTGTTTCGCATTATACATTACTTTAAAATTAATTTCCATTAAAATTGTTTCTTTTTAAGTTGTACGTATATATATTTATGAATTTAATATATTGATTAATAATATTTTAAATTAGAATTTTACCGTTTTGTTCATGATCAAATTTCAATTTATAATATAAAGTTAGAAATGCAAATCCCTTCTTTATTTACAAGCCATGTTGGTGTACATGTAGCAACACGGTCGTTAAAGTAGGCAGTCCGGCAAGGTACTAGGTTAGCATCACATGTTAATTGATAATGCGTTATAATGGTGTACGTTTAGTATGTTGTTCTTTATATAAGTGTATGTATACAGGGTGACCAATATAACTAGAAACCTCATAATGGGGGGTAGCTGTAATGATTTAGAACATATTTTTCTTATCAACATGTGGTCGCTTCCTGCTAGTCTTCGAGAAAACGTATTTTAAGTTTTAAGAGCGAGTTAACATTCCTGTATGCAGTCAATCATATAAGACGATGTATCAACTATATGCTTTGCTTTTCGATAACGCTTCTCATAATATAATGCTCATTTACATAATTTATTTTAATTTACATAATGTATGCAAACAGATTTTAATCTGCATAATTATTCTTCTCATTTAAATAATGTATGCAAGATACTCAGAATCTTTATTTTAATGGCCGAATACTAATGTGGTTCAATTTAATATATGCTAAGTAGGCGCATTTTATGACCACAGGAGGGTATATAAACACCGGACCTCGATGAGATCCTTCAGTTCAGGTTACGACGACGTTCTGGCTTTAGAAACTAGCGCCCAGGGGTGCCGTTTACCTATCAGGACTTACCATCAGAAAGCCGTAGAAACTAGTACCCAGGGGTACCGTTTACCTCGGCCTTTCTGAACATTACTAATTTAAGTTGAAACTGTATAGTGTTAAGTTATTATGCAAGTGTATATTGTATAGTAACAACGAATAAATACTTATTGTACTCAACAGTAAAGTGTATATATTTTTGTAACTTGGACTCCGTCTTTTGCGTTTTTTAAATAAAGAATCATTTTTAAAAACGTCAAGAAAAGTTAATTAGCGCTCATTGTACTCATATTACATTAAAAGAAATTGTGTCAGTGTATAATACAATATAATTAAAATATATAATAATGATCCTTATTATACGTCGGTGTGCAACCGATATATTCAACCATATTGTGCCAGTATGAGACAACATATTAACAATATTGAGCCAATATTGGTTGTGTAGAGTGGTCCTAGTACTTGCCAGTGTTATCATCTCGATACTATCCAACATTGGCTACCAATATTGACTATGTAAAATGGCCCAAGTACTTGCCAGCGTTATCACTTCGGCACTGTCCCAATATTGGTAATAACGGTGCCATGTTGATCCAATGTACCAATGTGCGAATTCTCAACTTTGGCTGATTTTTGACTAAAATCCCTGAGCTGCATGCATATATATACTTAAAATATATTCACATGTTTAACACTTTTTATATCTTTCTCCTGTATTTGCATAATCGTCTTCAATTTTTTTTATTGTCAAGCAAAGTTTTTAGTAAGCATTAGGCACATAGGTACTTTTTATTATTTATTCCGGTTGCATCTTTAAAGATCGTTTTTCCTTGAATAATATAATCAACCGACTATTAATATGAATCATTTCAATAATTTAATTATTTAGCTTGGAATGTTCCTACAGTATAAGTGTACTATTCAGTGGTCTTGAACACGAGACAAATGTACACAATTAAAAGTTGAGCTCTAACAACAGCATACAGAATTGACTCTTAAAATTCCTGTCCATTTTTCTTTTCTTTTCGTTGCGCGGCTTCCTTACCATAAATCTCTCCCGTCAGGATGAGCTGGGAACAGACGGATATTTGTGAGATCCCAAAAGGATCCGAGTGAAATCGTGCAGATAATCTTGGATGAAAGGTTATGATTACTAGGAGCGCAAAATTCACATAGCGGCCGTTAAAAGTGTACACGGGGTGATTGTTTTAAAAATGAACGAAAATAATGACCTCTGAAATGGATGAAGAGTAATATTCAAGGCGATTTATTTAAATTACACATTGCGAAAACTAGGTTTAAACTGAAATTAGGGATCCCTTAATAACGATAACGTGAACATTATACGTGTCATTATTCATTATGATTATAGTCGCCGTGAAATTATTCAACTTCCACAACCAGATGTCGTCTATACATATGTATATTGCTCCTCAAAATGCATAAAAGTGGTCCGCTCTGAAGAAATTGCTAGTCTGAAAGATTAAACGAAAATTGTAATTTAAAAAAGAAACGCATTTCAATTTTCTTCACATTCGACGCTAATATTTAGATTTTCAATTTATTGCGGAACTTAAAAAAACTAAATCAATGTATTTCACATATATCTCGTGTATGTTTATTTAGGGATCGAGAAAGATATTTGCATTTAAGCAGAAGATTTTCTTGACGCTAGAGGTTATGAAACCGATATTAAATTTTCTACAAAACTATGCATATTAAAACGGTTTATGAAATAGTTTTCTTTAAAATTCAATTTCGACCAGAGTAAGATACACGTGTATGCAACTACGAAACTGTTATTACCTACGTGCTTTGTTGTATTACAATTAACCTACACGTACATGTTGAAAAAGGGTAAAAATAAAGGTTTCTTAACAAGAAAGTCTAAAACTTCAGAATAACACAAAATTCCCAAAAAAACTTTTATATTTAATTATACAGAGTGGAAGGGTTATACTACGCGTTAAGTGTAAAAGGCGAAAGAAAAAATCAAAAGGAACAAAAAAGTTTATACAACTTTGTTCTAGGACGCACCACTTTTCAAAAAAAAAATAATAATACCATTATAAACTTTAACATCATTTTGCCGCGTTAATAATTTAATTATGGGGATTTGTCAGAAGATGCATCTCATCCAGCATAACAAAAAACCTTCATAACATTTTTTTTGTATGATCAATCGTTTACGCGTAAAATCAAATTCTGTTTACATTTAAAAACTCAATTTTCTTCAAAAATCTGTAAATGTAAAAAGATTGGTCATACGAAAAAATGTTATTAGGGTTTATTGTTATGCTAAATAAGATGTATCTTATACTTTATGTATTTTAACGCGACAAAATGATGTTAAAGCTTACAGCTTTATTTTTTTCTGAGAAAGTGGTACGTCCTAGAACAAAGATGTATCAGACTATTTTGTTCCTTTTAATGTCCTCTAATCACCCTTTAAAATTAACGCATAGTAACCCCTTCCACTCTCTATATTTAATACGACGGTAAGGTAATTTAAAATTTTAGTGGTATTAATTTCAATAATCCTTTATAAATAATAACAAATGTACAATTTAATTAAAGAATAATATTGTTCTCCATCACACTTAACAATGCATGAAATATTATTCCATATTTTCAAATTTTAATGCAAAACAGCGTTAAACCAAATAAACAAATGCGTTCATATCGTTCATATATGTCGTTGCCCGCATGCATAGCATCTCTCGTTCGCCTCCATCACTAGTTGAGCAAAACGAACAGCACAACCATCATATGTGGGATGGCGCTTCGAATGCAACAGCAGGGTAGGTACCAACTCATGCATACATAATGCGCCCATAATAAGCTGGCGCCTTTGCACTAAACGAATGGGAGAAGGGTAGAATACTAAGGATAACGCATACACACGCGCGCGTACACACACACACACTCACATGATAACATTTAAAGTGGAAAATTGTTAGATCTCTTAATATATCGCCAACAAGGTTTTATTGAGCACTCGACACCAATCGAGATTAAGTTTATACATCATAATGTTGGTGTTATTCGAGTGTGTTAATACGTGTGCATATGCAATTAATTTAGGAACTGTGAATTGGCTGGTATTAATTGAATAGGAATCCCTGGGTGATTTTCAATGGTTCTGTATGTATACCGACGTAATTAATTTACAAAATACACAGTCAGCTGTTGCTTACTGAACTATGACGTTTTATGTATGTAATCATATTAATTTATTACTTTGAGGACTTATGTAAAGAGTCAAGATAGACGTTTAAACTTTACAGTTCAAGTTCCTTATAACTTGATTAATGTTTTTCATGGGGAGAAATGCAGGCAACATTATTCATTCTCCCAGGTACATGAATTTGACAATTTATTCATAATAAATAACTTTTCTGTGTTGTGAAGAAAAACGTGGTGTTGTGTTAGATTGTGGTAGATTGTACATCTCGAAAACTCTACATTACTTTAAGTCATTAGGTTTGAGAAAACACCGGTTAAATATTTTTATATCTAGATATAAAAATCTGATATTATGTTCTGCATTAGTAAGTTAATCTTTTTTAGTTTTTAGTAATCACGGTTCGTAGTTTTTCTCTTAATTTTAAAATTCATTCTAATTTTCTTTTTCCACTTCTTGCATTTTCTAGGAGGATAATCTGAAATGTTTATAATTCATTATGAAGTTAAACAATCTCTTTCTGACGCAATTTAAATACGAAAAGCATTGCATCTTATTGTTTAATTAAATCAACCTTCTCTTTCTTGTCGTTAATTATTTGCAGCTTAATTGGTTTCGCTCCTTAGTAATTATCTGGGAGACTTTGTTCTAACAGTATTTTTGAAGTGAAAACATTTTTTGCATTCCTAAGTAAGTTGCTGTTGTTATTAATACACGTCCTTCTATTTTGAATTTGACAGACTTTTTACACCATCATCAAAAATAAGTATTTTTATACCGGCACAACATAACACTACACCTACCTAATCCTAATGTCTTTGCAGTCGCTATGGCAGCTCGAATTAATGCAATTAAAACATGTAAAACATTTTCCATTTGTGTTGGAGATTTTATAGTAGAGTAATCTTTATTTTCTTGTCTAGTTAGTCAAGATCCTCCTTGATTTTAAAATGACGAAAATTCCAATAAATTCCATAAAAAACATTCGCAAGTTTAACAAAAAACAAACCAAATTTCAACAAAATACAACGACGTCATATTATTTTCACAATAATAAGAATTATTGAATTTCCTAATTCTAACATGGAAATGTAGTCCATGAAATTACAAACAAAATGACATAAGATACTTGTATCTTAAATTGGATAATAAGGCTGTAAATGAACGTCGACGGTAGCTGTCAAATGTATTACAAAAATTTCACTACATCTTAATTACACATCTCCAAGTCATAAGAACCTATGATACACTACACCATTCTACAACTTTTCTAAATAAATTTACGTCATGAACAAATTAGCACATAAAGAAACAAAAAACTTAAACAGTTCTCGTTCTTTGTACAATAATCCAGTCAACTGCGACGAAACATTGGACAAAAATAAATTAAATAAAATATAATTTCTATTAATGATCAGGTCGTTTACACAAAGGAAGAAAACTTCAAACCAATCCACTTATAAAATTAAGTAAGTTAATTCTAGCGATATACATCTTTAGAATAATCCTTTTTATTTGTTTTCAACTGAATCGCAACACGTAACTGAGTTTGCTCATTGGTAGCAGAAAATTCCTTCCTGCGGTTAATTTTAACTTACACAAATTTATTTTTTTAAGTTAAATCGTAATTTGAGTCAATTTTCAGATAATAATTATAACAATTACTACTACCCATGATCTGGCGAAACCGGCCCCAGAAGCTATGAAGCTTCTGCGGGAGGGATGGGCGATTATTATTATTATTACGCAGGCCCATCGTGCGGCTGCAGCCGACTTACAGATAATATAGCACAAATCCCAGATTTGTGTTGCAGCTAAGAAAAACTGCAAAAAACATTAGCCAGATCTTCCGGCACCGGGATTGCTATCAAATCTGGTTTATTTACATCATCGCAATATGATTTGTCACAACTATTAAATTTATTATATGATTTATTAATTTTTGTAATTTAATTTATAATTTCTTTAATTGCTGTAATCCTAATTTATTATATCATACACTAACTTAGGTAATCTTATTTTACCGCATTATATTTAATTAATTTTTTGACGATACATGAATTATATTGTGAATAAGTATACCAAATTAAAAAAAATACTATGTATAGTTTTTAAGTTATTCTTAAAAAACCTACAAAAAACAGGTCTTTTGGGAATAATTTAGTAGCTATAGACAAAGGATTTTCTTAAAATTTTAGAAGATATTTCAAATAATATGAAATTTGAGTGGTATTTTTTGGTTAACTTTAAATGTATCTACAATTTGTTCTAAAATTACTTTTTATGTGAAAAAAATATGAATTAATTTAATTAATAAGCATAGATTTCTAAAACAGGTTAGGCAAACAAGTTTTACTTTCCTACGATAATAAAATCAAAGTTACCAGATTATTATATTGTTCTTAAAAAAATATTAATCAGGCGTTAAAATTTATACACAGTATTTAGCTGTCTAAATAATCCCTTTGTGATGATTGTTTTAAATATTTGGAATAGTTATTCACAATATATTATTATATATCGAGGGTCTATAACAAAAGGGCGTAACTAGAAATTTTAGGAAATTGGGATTATTGCATGGTTATATCCAAGGTAGTAATCCCGCATGTTTTAACAAAACGACGTGAGTCAATTCAAATTCTTAACCTCAATAATTATACATTTTTAATGCCGTAAACACGTTTTGGCTCTGCTAAATTTTGAAACGTTTTTTGCTCTGTACAATTGAAATTTTCGTACTTACGCCCTTTTGTTATGAAACCCTCGATATATATATCATATACAATTTTTAAATGTACCGATCGTGCTTTATTAAACATGTTGGACCTTAAGATGGATGCTTAAAATTAAGTAGAAATGTTAAAAATATTACTTAGTTATTTTAATGGATTTGTCAATGTTCCTCTAAAAATTCATAAAAATTTTAAAAAGCTAAATTATTATGAATTGATCCGTTTTGGATGGTCATTTAAATACCCCCTCTAAAATTGCGAGTTTATTGCAATTTTAAGTTTCCAAATTTTTTGGGGTATTACATGCATATATTAGAAAAGGGTAATTTGAAATACTCCCATTAAACTCCTACTCCTTCTGTCAATCAAATTTTTAATGTACCCAATTTGTAAAACAAACTTTTTTAGAAATTTTCGGAAGTAGAACAACAATATATAGCTAATTTTAAGTGTCCCTGAGCAGCTTATTATGTAGTCACATCCATATTAGTAAGCAAAGACTTCTCTTCATTAAAATGTTTCAATGCTTTCAATCAAATTCTTTGATTTTCATAAGTAAATTAAACTACTGATTGACACAATCTAGCAACAACAAATTTAAACAGATTACCTTGTACATGGAAATAACTAATGAGTAACCAACACTCTTGTAGGTGCTATTATAATTATGTTAAATCTCATGAATTTATTAACAATTTTTAAAATATTTATGTATTGGAATTTTTACTGGTTAATGTAATCATCTGTGAACTTCTATTAATAGATGACATTCTGCTGGTTTCCAATACATTATGTAGACACATATAAAAGCAGAAATACCAATTTAGAATTTAACATAAAAATGGTTAAATGAAAAAACTACCGTCAGACAGAAACCAATTTGTCTAGTATCAGCCTTGGTTTGAAAACTTCCATATTTTTTTTAATAAATAGTAATCAGTTAATTATTATTATAATTTAAATGACTAAAAGCAAACGAAGCCATTTTTCTTGTATTTATGACTGTGATAAAGACATTAAACAAAGGCATATTGCTTAAGCATTTGAGTAACATTTAAACATCAACATTTACACGACGATAACAGAATTTAAAATTCAATTAGTTTGATATGGTGAATTAATTAAAAGGTTTTATCCGTATAATTTAAAAAATAGAAAAGTTCAAAAAAAGAACGTCAACCTTTAAATGTCATGTCATATATTGTGGAAGATGAACAGAACATACTGGTGTTCGTCTTTTTTTGATTTAGTTGTTTTTTTTTACTCAAGCATGGTGCCCGCTTGGAAATTCCTCTCTAATCAAGAGAATTAAGACAGAATCACTCCACTTTCGGTGTGGCGATTTTTCTATTCCTTTGATTTTCGACATATTTCCGTGGCAACCAATCTTTCCTTAGAAACAACTAAGCCCGACAAAAAGTGTATTTATCTTAGAGAAGATAATTCACCTTTACATTTTATACTTTATTATACGACAAGTAATATAGAGATTTGGTTAGTTTTTTGATATAAGTAACTAAATCATCAATAATAAAACGGTTAATTCTCTTGTGAACTTGATCTGGGGAGACACTACACAATGCCATTAAATTGAAATGCATTATACTCTATTACTCTATATTGCATTTGACAATAACCAAGTAAAAGCATTAGGTTAAACTGGTTGGTTGTTACAAGTAAATACGTATGCACTTTACCACGAACAGATGTATTTTTTTATAAAAAATACACATTTGCATCTTTTATTTTACAATAAATGTTAGTTTCATGTAAGTTTTGTATTTTTAATAAATTCAATTAGTGTTAAATTATCCCCAAGTGAAATGAAAGAGGTTAAACGGCTAGCGCATTTTGAGCTTTTATGTGTTGTTGGTTGCATAAACATACCGGTTTGAGATGATTATTTTAAAATGCAATATAAAGCATAGCCTGATTTAATAGTGGGGGGGGAGGGAAGATTTTAAAGCTCTTGTTATTCTGAATATGGTGGTAAAATTTTAGTAAAATCTTCCAGTTATTCTTTTTCAAAATGCGCTCCTCCGCCATTTTAGAAAAATAATTGACCAAAAATTTGTCGGAAAGTAGTATTTATCGCCTAATGTATGTCTTCAAAATCTGGAGAAATCATATCAAACATTTTCGAAATTACCAGAGGGGGGGACTGTAGAGGTGCTCTGTATATAATTTTACAAGGTTCTACAACGATAGGAGAACCGAAGATTAGGTTGATAATAAAAATGTTTGAAAAATTTGCAAATGGAATGTGGTTTACGATCAAAAGGGGCACATTCTAAAAACGTTTTGCATTATACAGAGTTTCTCAAAAAAGCGCGCTAAACGAAACATATATTTTTTTCAATGGAACACCTTGTATTTATATTAATGGTCAAGATGATATGCGTTAAGATGCTAACGATTTGAACATAGGGTTATGTGGGTCTAACGTTGATAGTTTTAGAGAAATTCATGCTTAATCTGAAAAATAGGTTCAATTTAGTACGCATTTCTAAGTTAACAAAACAGTAAAACGTAATACATTAGAAGAAAAAGCTACATTGCGGCCTTTCTTCCTAATATAGTTCTTCTATTATACAGGGTGGTCACAGTTCACAAAATCAGAAATCTCACATTTTTTTAAAAGCACACTCTGTACACTTCTTAATTCATAAAACCCTTTTCACATATTTTCAAATGATAACCTTTAAATGAACCGCTTTCTAGATATAGACATATTTAAAATGACTCATTTCACTACTTTAGAAATGGCAAATAGAATTTCGATGTTATCTGCAAGAAATTGCTCCCGAGTGAGTCGCGTATATGCAAAGAGAACTATATGAAAATGATTTCCCAAAAAACAACTACACTGTGTAATTAAATGTTAAATAAAATCGAAGCAGTTTTAATTTTTTTTAGACGATCTATCTAAAATAACATTTAGCGACAAAGCTATGTTTAAGAACAATAGTACAGCTAACATGAATTATTATACCACTGAAGATCCTCATTGTGTTAAGAATGTGGATAATCAAAATCGCTAGGAATATAAGGACTTTGCATTATTAGACCAGGAGTGCTTGATGGGGCAGGTATATTTCATTTTTTTGCTAATAAACTGCCCAGCAAGACGGAGCCCCCTCACACTACTGCGAACAGGTTAGGGACTTTTTGAATAAGTGAAAAGTAAATCAGTGGATTTGACAAATTGGACCAGTACCAGTTATTTCAAATGGTAAGCATTTATATCTGAAACGCCTGTATCAATTTTCCCCATAGATGTGTTTGTTACGAATTTTTATCATTACGTCACATTCATTATTTTTACCCGAATCGTTTCTGTTTTTCTATTCCACCCTGCCACCATAATCTTAGATTCACTTCAGTATCCAGGAAACGGTTCATTTAAAGAGTATCAAATACGGTATCATTTGAAAGCATGTAAAAAGGGATTTTTAGAAATTAGGAAGCATACAGGTTGTACGATTTAAAAAGAAAAGTGGACCTTGTATAATAGAACTTGCCAGAAACGTCTATTTTTTCAGATTTTTTCTTCGAATATATTACATTTAACTGTTTTTATAAATTGAATCTACTTTTCAGAGAAAAACATTAATTTCACTAAAACTATTAACGTTAAGACACCAGCATCTTAAAGCACATCTTCTGAATCATTAATATACGATAAGGTGTTTCCTTGGGCACACTTTTTAAGTCAGCTTGTATAATGTAAAACATTTTTAGAATGTCGTACATATTTAGAGTCTAGACCACATCCCATTTGCAAATTTTTCAAAAGTTTTCAACAATCGACTTTATCTTCTGTCCCCATGTCGTTAGAGAATTCTGTATAGGTGAAAATAGCCAATAAACGAGACCCCGAAAGAAGACGAATATCCTGGTCAACAAACTTGAAACGTGGTTCGGACAGCCTACGGACTTTTCCGTGTAAATGTCAACAAAGTTGACATTACGGATATGATAGCCCACGATCGATAACCGTCATGGCACTACAAGAAGAAGATTCAAATTTAATTAAAACGTATTCTAATTCATTCCACTTCATTGGCGGATTAATTTAAGCATTAATTAAAAAATAATTAGGAACGAAACAGCTGCTATAATAATCAAGTAATCAATTCTCAATCTTATCTCACCTTCAATGGACACATCCAATTCACTTTTCGTATATCACAAAAACGAAAATGCTTTTTCTCCTCAGAGATTCCAATCAAGACAATCTGGTGGAAATCTGAAACCACACTTCTTCCGAATTAGTTAACGTAGAGAGGTTTCGGTTTCGAATGGAATTAAATGACATCGTAGATCACAATATCTAAATGCGAGCAAATCTAGAATCAGGAGACGAGAATCTCGACGCTTATAGCAGCAATCCGAGTTTAAATGGCAAGGCGCGGATAATTAATCAGAATGTCTTGTGCTCCGATAAATTCCGGAACAACTGCAATACCCTTGGTACCCATTGATTTATGAAGACTAGGTTTAGCACCGTCAGTATCCGTACCGCCACCTTTCAAGGCTTGTTAATACACCCCCTTATTATTACATATAATGTGGATGTGTATCAAACTTTTATAAGTACAGCATGGTAGATGAAAACAATTTACTGAAATGTCAATCTTTCGGACACCAATGAAAGAAAAAAGTAAAATTATGCATTACCCTTTTACGCAACTTTCCTAATACTTCTCAGCATAGTAGATTTCCCTAACAAGCAGTAATGCATCATCTTTGTCATAAAAGGCCTACGCAACCTCTCGTAGCAATCCATCATTGGGTAAGCACATTTTCGAATACAAAAGCTTTTAGTTGTTTTTCCTCACATGCCAATAATGGGTTGGCACGATTAAACCGTTAGAATTTTGTGGCATATCATAAATCTGTATGTATATACGAAGAGGATATAAAATTATAAATTGGTTATACCACCTAGTTTCCCTTTTTTTATAAAAGCTGTAAGCGTTACAGCTTCAGAGCACGTTACATGAAATTCAAATTTGTGTAATGAAAACAAGAATGAAATATTGACGGATTATAAAATAATATTTTCATGGGAAAATATAGCAGTCAGAAAATCGTTATTATATATTATATAAGGAGAAAAGGATAATAATAAAATACGTACGCTGATTGGTATTAGTATTAATTCTTGCTTGATTTATTTAAAAAAGCAAAATTTAAAAACAATATTGTCACAATTGCAATAATTCAAAGTGAAATTATTCAACTACTTCTAAAGATGCGCTTTCAACTAGCGTACAGTTCGTCAAGATTGTCACGTCCTGTATGAAATTCTAAACACGTGTGAAAAAAACAAAAACTAGCTGCTCTAGGCTCCTGCATCCGTCTTGGCGGGATGCTACAGAAAGAGAGAGACTTACATGCAACACATGTGGCCTTGCCATCCGTAACGAAATCTCTGGCATGGCTGATCTTGATACACGCATCTACATTTGCGCATCTACGCTGACCCTTCGACCTCCAAAACAGCTTAAGTCAGCACGTATAAATATAAAAGCAGTATATAACGCGGGGCTGGCTCTATGCGAATTTAGCTTTCCTTTGGAAACTGAACCAACCATCATCGTGCCTATGACTTTAAGTCTTGGCTTTGCATTTGCCGTTAGACAACGTTGCCTTAATTTTGTACCCAGATTTTGTATATTATATTATTTTAATTTTTTGTTTGATATAGTAACTTACAAACAACATATTTTTGTACTGCGACATATCGGTTCTTTGGGCGTTGCAGAGCAGTGGAATGATCTTGCAGCTCCCGAGCAACATTTTAAATTATTCATTTAATTTTACAGGGGCTAATAAATAAATTTATCTAGTGAATCTATTTGTAATAATAGACCTGTATAAAACGTAGTGCATACAAATCCGGTCCGGTATGCCATCGTAACATTTTCTAAATCCTTTACATGAGGCTGTATTGTTTAAGTAACCCATGATCACTATTTAATCGCAGGTGGGCCACGTTAGACAAAACTTCGGATTTATGTCCTAAAGTAAATGACGCATTCACAAAAAAGGTAAAATAACCCTTTATATTTATTCAAGGTGAGATATTTCGCTAATATTCATCTCTTCTTTGTTTTTAGAAAGTTGTTAGTCAATATTTGTGTTTGCAACAAACTAATTTAAACTCATTTGTTGGAGGTTTTTAACCTGGAGTTTTGTTCCACCACGAAAAAATTATTTTTAAAATCGCTCCCTTGGGTAAATCTTATAACTGCATCGTTTGAAAATTTGAAAGTGGCCTGGTTTTCAATAATTGTATGCATTAAAAACTTACGTGGCTTAAAAAATAATTTTGAAGATTTGAGCCAAATTATTACCATTACTGGCAGAACAACAAAAAGGTAAGTGATAGTCTTTAAAGTTTCTTTAAGTTGCTTGAACCTATTGTGCAAAGAAAATTAAAGTTATTTTTAAATAATTAAAGTCAACTGCAATTTACTCTCACCAGACACACTTTTAAACACTCTGGACACGTGTCTGCTTAAGATGACAACCTAGCTGTTGAAGCACGAGTCCAGAATGATTAAAGGTGTGTGTGGTGAGGGTGAAGTACAGTTTTAGTGTATTTACGCCACACTTTTGAGTTTTTCTTCCCAATAATTAGAGTTAAAATTTATTTTAAAAAAAAATAGCTAAAATTATCAAATTTAAGGTTAATGTGTTTTAACTGCAAACAAGATTTTTAAGTGTAAATTTATTTTGAGCAAAATAACTATTTCAAAATATTTGAATTAACCTTTGTAATACTCTTAGCGGAGTAAAATAAATGCGTTGGATTTTATTTAGTGATGGAACGATAAAGAACATTTAAGTTTGATTGTTGCAATATGCGATTTCGATCTATTTGCTTGGAAGATTATATTTCACTATCATTTTTATATTTTCATATTATCAAGATAAATAAACCTTTATAATTGTAGTTTATTTCCTTGTTTTTTTTAAATGTGAAATAAATATCTGAAAAGTATTGTAGGTGTTTATTTAACGTGGTGTTTACTTATATGCTATTAAATATTGCTTTAAAAGCCGTTTAAAACTGCGTTCTCATCCTAGAAAGATTTAACGATAAATTACAGAATTGTTAGTAGGTACTATTTTCAAATAAGCTGGCGCTCATAGACGACCATAGTTCAATTCGAATTAGCCAACCTTGAATATTTTTGTTTTGTTATAAGTTTTATTTATATAGTTTTATTAATAAATAAGCAATACATATTATCATTCAAAAAGTAAACCTGTTTTTGGCCTTCTAAGAAAAAGGTAACTTTATTCTAGGGCACAAAGATTTTGTTGGGCGCCAACTACTTCAGCTACGTCACTGATATCGTGATAGTCCATTTTGGCTGATTATTAGGATGTTTATTTTTTGGCTGTTTCCCGCTACATACAAAATTAATTTTAATCTAGATAGGTTACGGTTTTTGTAAGCGCATTTCTTGAGTAATTATGGTCATTGTGATATACACAAAGAGAATATTTACGATGTCTTTAAAGAAAAGAAGGATTAAATAGAATATTAACAAAATAAAGGTTAATGAGCACCATAAGCCCTACGTAGCCCTGACAGAATCCTCTTCTTTGAAGGGTTTCACGATAAAAAATTAAAGTGATAATTTTAATCTTTCTACTTAAACGAAAAGTGTTTTGTATATTAAACGAAGAAAACAATGGGATCGGATTAAATCGTCTAATTAATGCGAAACAGCGTAGGGTGCAGTGCAAACAAAAACCCTAAAACCAAGTTTTGGTAATGCCTTAATTATTATTATTATTACGACGAGAGGTTTTAAGAAAGGGCAACCACAACAACACAAGTATTTTCCATCCTACTTCCCCACTTCCTATTTTACAAGCATATTTTTACACAATTACGAAACTTCTGCACGAGGAAAACTCGAACAACCACTAGCACGCCGCCGCCGTCGTCGCCTCCACCCACCCACCCATCATCAGCAAGAGTAAAAGCAAGTTGCAATACTGGCGTCCTCTCCCATCTTACTTAATTATTCGGAAGTTATTTAATTTAATTAATTTAATTTTCCTTAAAGCTATAGGAAAACTTGAAACGGTCTTGAAGCACAGAGGCACGGAATAATTACGATGACAGAAATGTATACCGAACCAACCGCTGTCACAATTACAGCGAAATTGCGAAGGCAAGGATCCCACAAACTGGCGCCCCTTGTGTTATTTAAACACACTGTTCGGTTAATTAGCCGTATAATGAGATTACGTCAGTTGATGGGTTCGGTATCACCCCGCGCTACTACGACGAATGCTTACACACGTCCCACCCCCACCCATATCTCCCCAACCACCCGAAACAACAACAACAAACGTTCTACTTTCCTCACCGCAGGCATTAGGATTTCAAAAGGAAACCCCTGCGGTCTTACTTGTCTATCTATTGTAGAATAAAGTCCCCCGCATAAACAATACATCCAGGAAAAACAAACCACTAACTGAATTTCACGGAACTTGAGGAGCTGTCGAATAGGTTGTGCTAGTCCCTTTAGAAGCGAAGTAACTTGGTGTAATTACTTAAACTGCCAACTTGCGTGCGATGAGGAAAATAAACGTAAAAAGAATTCTTTTGGGAGTAAACTACACCTCTTGCGCAAAAATTTGCATATCAGGCGATATTTGTAATCATGATTTCGCCAATAACAAATAAAACTTGGCTTACTACAAAAAAATTGATTTAATTTTTGCAAAATTAAGGATTTTCCCACTACCCTCACCACTAGTTTTAGGCGCAAGACCGAGCCGTTTGGAGATTTGGTGCGCTTCATTTCAAAAGTAAGCTTTAGCTTTATGTATAGGAACTTGCATCGAATGTCGGTCTCTCAGTCTATTTTATTAATGCCTAAGATTATATTGGGTTGTTGATTAAACTAAGCTCGGTGAGGGGCCCTGCTAGCTTCTGTACTTAACCAATAAGAACGTTCAATACCCTTCAATACCCAATACCCACAATAACCAATTCACTACTTAAGCAGCAGTTAAAGCAATTAAAAGTCATATTGTCACAGTTATAAAGTCTTCAATGAGACGAAGAACCTGCAATATTTGCTATGCAGCATTTTTAGTTGTTGCTAGTTGTAATTGTTTCCGGTGTCGTGGTTACGCGTCCCATAACGCGTGAAAGCTTGAAATGCAAAAAGATCCGACATACATCGAGAGTGATGAAGGCTTTCGACTATTTTCGATAAAACTTGACTTAACTTCATAGAATAATTAAATTGTAAATATTTGTGAGTGATATCGTCTTTACTTGTAAACTTATCTTCTTAACCAGCACTCGTAACTATCAAACCCAAACTTATTGGAAACTGTTCTCAAGGGTAAATATTACAAGTCATATAGAGTCAACTTTTACATCAAGATCATAATTAGAAGTGGGTAGACATTAGATTTTCAACTGCCCGCCCGGTCAGTCTACGTTGAATATTCGCATAAACATGTCAGGTAACAAGAATGTGATGCCTGTTCGTGCCCAAACCTTATGATCCGTGGCGCAGCAGGTTGCACCTCTCGTGACTGTTAGGGTTTAGGTTACATATTTATGTTATTGTACAAAGTTGTTATTAAGTGCATTTATTCGGCTATGTTCGCCTATCGTCGACTTAAGCATGTTTGGGGCGCATAGCTCAAGGGTTACTTGTCAGGGAGAGGGGTAGAACAGTACATTTTTTACTCACTTGTATATAAGTTGCTGTCCTGTACAGTCCAACAAAAATCATTAGTTCAAATAAAATTATTAAACGTTTAACTAAGAAGTGTTTTTTATCTTTTAAACATTGGTCCTTCGAAGTGGATATTTATGTGAACCAAGTGAAATAAATAATTACCCGGTGTTATATCGTGTTACCATATTTCGTTGTCGATACTGTAAAATCCAACGTGAAATAGTTAAAGTGCACCCAGTGGTAAAATACAACGTGAAAAAGTTAAAGTGTACCCAGTGGTATATCGTGTACCGTTGTCGATACCAAAAACCAAAGACATTATCATTAATATCAAAACATCGCTTGAAGTTATCAAGCTGTTAAAAAATTCTAAAATAAAGAACGACGCACAAAAAACCGTTAGTTTGAGTTTCAACAAGCCAGCATCGCAAGAATACCCTTTTGTACTCCAGATACCTGCTTACACCGGTGATTCATCCTACCAGGAATACCCAGCGCTTTGTCCACTGCTGGGACAACAACAGCAGCTTTCTAGGAAGGATTAACGTAAGTGGGTTTTTCCTTGTACCTCAATACTCCTTGTCCAAAACCTATTGCTTTTATTTGAGTTAAAAACGTCATACTTATTCAAATTCTTATTCTCATTAAATAATGGTGGAACTAGATTTAAACAGTTTAACAAGAAAACGCGGCATTCTCAAAGGCCATATTACTAGATTCCAAAATCTAGTAGACGCTATAAAAAAGGTTCCGAATCCTGATGAACTATCATTATCACAACTCAGTATACGTTTGGAGGCAGTACAACCTATTTTAAATGATTTTAACGATATTCAGTTTGATATTGAATCCCTTCAAACAAAAGCAGAAGAAATACAGGCAAACGAAAAAGAAAGAGAAAATTTGAAAATTCATATTTCACTAACCTAGCATTATCTCAAACTCTTTTAAAGAAGAACAATAATTCTAATACATCTCCACATACTAATTCCAACAGCAGCTTCGATCCTTCAAACCTTTTAAATCAGGGAATCAGGGAACTACGAGAATTGGCTCGAATTCCGTGACACCTTTGATTCACTTATTCATAATAATAACAGCATTAGCAATGTACAAAAATTTCACTATTTAAAAGCATCATTGAAGGGTGAAGCCAGTCAGACTATACAATCCTTGCAGCTCTGCGATGCTAATTATGCAGTAGCATGGAACGCATTATTAGATAGGTATAACAATAAGCGCTTGATAGTTAATAATCATATTAAATCGTTACTCAATTTGCCGACTTTGTCCAAAGAATCACATGTTTTATTACGCCAACTTCTAGATGGTATTTCAAAGCATTTACGATCATTAAAAATTTTAGACCAACCAGTTGATCAATGGGATGGATTATTAATCTATCTTATAGTCTTAAAATTAGACATGACTACAAAGCGTGAATGGGAATCATATAAAATAAGCGGGGAATTTCCTACTATTGCTGAATTAAAGGAATTTCTAAAAGGTAGATGTGCATTATTAGAAACATTAAACATGAGCCAGGGCAATGAAGTAAAGTATAATAATAAACCTAAACCATTTAAATTTCAAACCCATACTACCAACGAGTCAAATGCAAACAAACAACCCATCAGCGTATTTTGCAAAAGTAGCCATAGTATTTACAACTGCGAGGAATTCAAATCACTGCCTGTTCAGTCAAGAATAGTTCAAGTAAAAACGCATAAATTATGCTACAATTGTTTAAGAAATTCGCACTCCACACTCTATTGTAGATCTGCTGGATGCAGATCCTGTAGGAGAAAGCATCACTCACTCCTACATATTAATAACAACCCAGTTGCCGGAAACTTCCCAATCGCGGCAGCCCAAAACATTCCATCAGCAACAGATAACAGTGTAATTCTTACTGAAGCTAATCAAGTTCCATCCACCAATATTAATCACGTTTTAAACGATTACAATCAACAAGTGCTATTGTCCACTGCAATTGTAATAGTTGTAAGTAATTCTGGATCGTATTATAAATGTAGGGCTCTTATGGATATCGACAGCCAGTCAAATTTTATAACTCAAGACGTGCAATATATTAAGGCTTGCAGAAAACCAAAATAAGTTTAGCTGTTACTGGTATTGGCCAAATTTCAACGCAAATGACTCACAAAACGGAGGTAGCAATTAAATCCAGATTCAACAGTTACGAATCTTCCTTATCGTGTATAATTGTTCCAAAAATCACGGGAAATCTTCCCAATCATTCATTTAACGCAAGGTCCCTGGAAATACCAGAAAATATCCAGCTAGCGAATGAAACATTCAATATCTCAAACAAAATAGATTTATTAATAGGGGCTCAAGTATTTTGGAACTTAATATGTGTCGGTCAGTTAGAGCTAGGGGTTGGTCAATTAACACTTCAGAAAACCAGATTTGGTTGGGTGCTATCATGTCCTCTCAGTTATCAGGTTAATCATATCAATAATCCTCAGTGTAATCTGAGTACTGCTAATGACAACATTGAGGTTCAGAACCAGCTAGTTAAATTTTGGGAATTGGAGGAATGCCGATCTATAAAGGCATTGTCACGCGAAGAAAATTATTGCGAGGAGAATCTTATAAACACAACGTCTCGCGGTAAAGACGGACGATTTTACGTTTCAATTCCTCTAAAGGAACCCGTTGAAATGTTAGGCGACTCAAAAGAATTAGCAATAAAACGGTTTAATTCACTTGAATATCAACTTCAAAAAAATCCCCATCTAAGTGAATCGTATATAGCTTTTATGGATGAATACCAGCGATTAGAACTTTGCGCAGCCCTTTTACTTGCCAGACTTATCGAAAAAACCCGTGCTGCTCTGGTCTTAGATGTAAACACGGTTAACTGTTGGTGCGATTCGACAATCACCTTGGCTTGGATAAAAACGGCTCCAAACTTATTAAAAACATTTGTAGGTAACCGCGTCGCGGAAATTCAAGATCTTACTTCACAATATGTATGGAGACATGTTGATTCGAAGCAAAACCCTGCCGACTTACTATCGCGTGGCGTCAGGCCGCTTAATTTAATCAATGCCGGACTTTGGTGGCATGGCCCGGTATGTCTAGCAAACTTTTCTCCACATATCCATTCCGAAGATTATAAGAATATCGAAAATTCTCCTGATTATTTAACAGAACGGCGACGTCAGATTACTGTATTGGCAGCCAAAACTGTACCACACGTGCTTTTCGACAAATTCTCGTCACTGAATAAGCTTCAAAGGGTGGTAGCATATTGTTTGCGTTTTAAGAACAATGCAGTCAATCCAAAAAATCTGAGAGTTATAGGTAATCTAACCGTTCAAGAACTAAAGAATGCTCTACAATTATTAATAAAGATAGCCCAACAAGCTGAATTTAAGCAAGAAATCTCAGACTTATGCAAGCACAAACAAATCAATTCTAAAAGCAATTTACTAGCTTTAAATCTCTTTATCGATCGTAATGGACTTTTAAGAGTTGGTGGTAGGTTAGCTAATTCCTACTTTTCAGATAACAAAAAACATCCTATTTTGCTGCCTAAAAATCATAAGTTGACATTGCTTATTATCAGAAATATGTCCGAGGCAACTTTACACTCTGGTCCGCAAGCCCATCTGATATATTTAAGAGAAACATATTGGCCAGTCTCGGGTCGTAATCAAGTTAAAAAGATTGTCCACACGTGTGTACTATGTTTTCGAGCCAATCCTCGAACTGTTGAGACATTGATGGGACCTTTACCTAAAGACCGCCTGGAACCCCATTTTTCTTTTGAAATTTGCGGGGTTGATTATTGTGGCCCCATCTTAATGAAAAACAAAAGGGGTCCAGGCTGCAAGAGTGTGAAGGTTTATATTTGTATATTCATTTGCTTTGCTACCAAGGCAATTCATACTGAATTAGTCTCTGAACTCACCACGGAGGCATTTTTAGCGTCTTTAAGGCGATTTTCGTCTCGAAGAGGAAAATCCCCAAAAATATACTCCGACAATGGCTCCAACTTTGTTGGTGCAGATAATTGCCTAAAGCAATTCCTAACGAGTCTAAATTCTCCTGCCAAAAATAATAATTTTCAAAATTCATTAGCCTCTGAAGGAATTATTTGGAATTTCATTCCTCCTCGCTCCCCTCACTTCGGTGGCCTTCGGGAGGCCGGAGTCAAGACAATAAAGTTCCAATTAAAACGAGTATTAGGTACTGCTTTGTTCACCTACGAGGAATTAGATACTTTACTAACTCAAATAGAAGCAGTAGCAAATTCACGTCCTCTCTCTCCCTTGTCTAGCGATCCTACCGACCTTAATCCTCGGACTCCAGCCCACTTCTTAATTGGAAGTAGCCTTGTTAGCGTTCCAGACCAGGACGTTACGCATATAAAGGAAGGAAGGCTATCGCAATTTCAAAGAATTCAAAGGGCTATGCAGAACTTCTGGAAGCGATGGTCGAAAGAATATGTCAGCACATTACAAACTAGGGTGAAATGGAAAACAAGCAGCTCAGGATTGATTCAACCAGGTAAAATGGTTGTCATTCGAGAAGATAACATTCCACCGCTTAAGTGGCGTCTTGGACGGATTTTGGAGCAGCATCCCGGTTCAGATGGTGAAGTTAGGGTGGTGAGTGTTAAGTGCGTGAACGGAATAATAAAACGTGCCATATCTAAAGTGTGCGTCCTTCCAATAAACAATTAGTATGGAAGTAGTGCAGCGAATTAAACTTATTCTCATTACAATTTTACGCATTATTTAATAAATCTTTGTAATAGTTAATAGTAGAAATAAATCTATTGAAAGAAGAACCTTTCAAGGTGGGGGTGTATGTTAGGGTTTAGGTTACATATTTATGTTATTGTACAAATTTGTTATTAAGTGCATTTATTCGGCTATGTTCGCCTATCGTCGACTTAAGCATGTTTGGGGCGCATAGCTCAAGGGTTACTTGTCAGGGAGAGGGGTAGAACAGTACATTTTTTACTCACTTGTATATAAGTTGCTGTTCTGTACAGTCCAACAAAAATCATTAGTTCAAATAAAATTATTAAACGTTTAACTAAGAAGTGTTTTTTATCTTTTAAACAGTGACCAAGAAACCAAAACTATTTTTCCAAAGTCCTTCAATACTTCACAGACTTCAACCAGAAGCATTGGTTTTATAATTATTTAATAGCAGGTTGTAGATGTTTATGTGATTGTCGAGACCGACTGCTTATCGTGACCATCTGACAGTACGGCGAAGTGTACTGAGGCTTTATCGACGAGAAAAGTCTTCTCCCTGATTCCGGAGATCGAAGCCTCAATAAGAGTTGAACCTTGTTTATTGTTTCCAGCCTTACTTTGTGGAACTCCATAATCATGAAATAAATAGAGATTAGTAAAAGTTTCAGAGTTTTATTAAATTATAACCTAACAATATTGTTTCGACAGCTATGCTGTCATTATCAAAGGTAATATAATTATAAACAAACACGTCGCTAAGGTAGATACAAAAATAGGTAACTAGATAAAATAATAAAAATAATCAGAATTAAATATAAGAATTTTCCAAATACAGAAAACCAACACAAACAGACATAACAATACCAAATGAATCTTGTCACCATAATACACATAAAATAGCAGCCTACAGATCATTAGTACACAGAGCTTTAACTATTCCACTAACAAAATCAGATTTTAGCAAAGAGATATCAACCATTAAACAACTAGCACATGCAAATCATTACAATCCGAACATGATTTGACACTTTAATTAAACAAGAAGATTATAGGTTAGCTATCAATAGTAGATTGTTCTATAAGTTAAGAAAAGTGGTTGTTTTCCAGTGAGTGTAAAAGTTTCAATTCACGAGCGAGCGCAGCTCGCGAGTGGATTAAATTTACACGAACAAGGAAAAATCACTTTTCTTACGTCTTGAACATGCTATTTTTTCGTGTATTTGACCAAAATGACTAAAATGTAAAAATGAAGAAAAATTAATTGATCAAGGTGTCATATTTTGCTAACATGGTAGCAAAACAAGAGAACGATGTTTTTAGTAAATAAATTTTTCATTGTGCAAAATGACTGAATTGGGTGAAGGGTTTTACAATATTTTAACAACAGTAGCAGAAGTTTATTCAAATTTGCTACCGTCGAAGTGAAGAGAAAAGTATGAGAAAACTTATGAACAGTTTTGTTCATGGAGAAAATCAAAAAAAGTAGAGGGAAGTGATGAAAACATCCTAATCGCTTTCTTTTTTGAAAAGGTATTTGTCATTAATTACATTAATTTTCAGTACTAATTTTTAACGTGTTGTTGTAGGCTAAGAGTTTGAAATCTTCAACATTGTGGTAATTGTATTCAATGTTGAAAAGTACGCTGGCTATTAATGAAAATGCTGACATTTCTACTAATAAAAAGTTGCTTGCATATTTAAAACGTCAAAATGACGGATATGTGGCCAAAAAATCTAAGGTTTTTACGATGGATAACATTAACACGTTTTTCACTAAGGCCCTCGATGATACCTTCTTGTTCATGAAAGTAGTTATGATTTTTGCTTTATATGGAGCCTGCCGAGCTGATGAATTACGGTTGCTAAAAGTAGAAGATGTTGAAGATACTGGATCTGTTCTGATTGTAACATTGCACGATACTAAAACAAAAAAAAAAACGTGTTTTCGTAGTGAGCTCAGAAATGAAAGACGTTGATGAAATTGAATTATATAGAAAATATTTGAGTTTAAGGCCGAGAAAAACTGACCATCGTAGGTTATTTATATTCTATAGAAGAGGCAAATGCACAGTACAGCCGGTTGGTATTAATACCTTTTACGCTGTACCAAAGAAAATTGCGGAATACTTGGAATTACCAAATGCAAACAGTTACACTGGACATTGCTTTCGCAGGACTAGTGCGACGTTACTTGCAGACAGCGGAGCAGATATACAAAGTCTCACAAGACACGGGGGGTGGCGTTCCGATGCAGTCGCGGAAGGATATGTCGATGATAGTATCGAAAATAAATTAAAAACTTCTAGAAGAATTTTTAAAGGTGAGACTGTCCAGAGATGCACGACTTCAAGAGAAAACTTAAGTGATTGCCAGAATGTTGATAAACAATCCGCTTCTGTCGCAGTGTCTTGTGTTGTTCAATCGACTCAACAATCAAGCGAAGACCTTTGCACGGCAGTTCCAGATTTTAGATCAATAGCGGCATCTTCTGGGATAACATTTAATATTTTAAATAATTGTACATTTTCTATTAATATTCATAATTAAAATGTATAAAATTTAATTGTTGCTTTATTTAATGGTCGCTAAGTATCCAAAATCGTGAAGAAAAGTGTTGCTAACTGAAATCGTGAAGAAAAGTGTTGCTAACGATCAAAGTCCCAGTTTTCTTTACGATTTTGAATTGAACAATGTACTACATTTCTATCAAATACACGAAAAAGGAATATATCCCATTGACAATCAAACAGAAGACACAAATTACATACCTATCTATACCATATTTTGGCAAAATATCAGAAAAAATTGCATATATAAGAAAAACCAACAAATATAAAATAACATTTAAAACCAACACTAACACTTTTTCATTTTTATTTAATGCTAAAGACAGAACACATGATATCATGAAATCGGGCATTTACCGTTTAAATTGTTCTTTTTGTAGTTCGGTATATATTGGACAAACACTTCGAAATTTTGACATAAGATGTAAAGAACACGTACGTCATTACAAAAATAAACATCCTGAAAAATCTAATTACGCCAAACACCTTTTAGAACAACATCACACAATGACTCCTCAAAATAATATTAAATTCCTACATTTTTGTAATAACAAACGCAAATTAGACATTTTAGAAGCCTTTGAGATTTAATTCTGATTATTTTTATTATTTTATCTAGTTACCTATTTTTGTATCTACCTTAGCGACGTGTTTGTTTATAATTATATTACCTTTGATAATGACAGCCTATCTATCGAAACAATATTGTCAGGTTGTAATTTAATAAAACTGTGAAACTTTTACTAATCTTTATTTCAAGAGTTGAACCGTTTACCGCGCGAACATCCACTTCACATGTCGTATGATTAATCGCATAAAAAGTTAATTAAGCAATTAGTAAACTCAGTCAGTTTACCAAAAGGTTTAGTGAGTTACGACGTGATTATTATTAATATAAGCAACAGGACAAGGGCATTGCATTTGCAACTCGAAGTGAATCAAGCTCGCCCATACCTGGCCTGTCATTTTTGAGCGAAATCTCGAGATGTCTGTCCGACCTATTGTACACAGGCGCGACGGTTTTGCATTTCTTCATTAAACTGTCCACATATCTCCAATCATAATCAACTACTCAAGAAAACAGCTTTTTAAGAGATCTAAAGAAGTTCATAGCAATGTTTTTTTTCTACGAATGTAGATCAATCAATCAGATCCTTTTACTACAAGGATTGTAAGCAAGAGTATTGCTTAATGTTAAGATAGTTGACATTACCTGCGAAGAACCTACCCGCATGTAAGGTCCAGTTTAGAAAAATAAGTTCCGCACGTTGTATACCGCAAGTACTACGCTACATATCTGAAAGCGCACTGGGCTCCAATGATTAATTTTAATCGTAGTGCATTTCCAGTTGTGGGCTGCGAGGTATAAATATTGATTTGAAGATCAGAATTTTGCAAGTACTATATATTTATAAAATACAATTTTCCAAACTTAACCAATTTATTAACAATCGACAAGATGTTAACTAGTTACGATACAGTCGTCTCTGGTTTCGCTAAGCAACTCTCTCTCTCTCTCTCTCTCTAATGCCAGTTGACTCCCAACCTTGTTTTATAGTGATAGAGATTAGGGTGAAGATGCTGTCCATCACGTGATTTTTTGTCTAGGTTATAGTACGTATATCGATTACTTACATAACTCGTGGCTCCCTAGGTAAACCTTATGCGAAAAGTTGCGAGAAAATACTACTTGAAAATGCTCGTGTTTTCTTTGTTCGAGGCCAAAATATAAAGTATATTAATTTCTTTATAGTTAGTATATTTTAAGGATTCGATCTTTACCCGCACGTGGATCCTTCGAGTCCTCTCCAAACTTCTGTAGGGATTCAGAGGTCGACTTCAAAAAATACAGTCACCTTGTCACCTCAGAGCTTGAAGAGCTTCGAAGCACTAAACGTCAACAGTGAAAGTGTAGTGTAAACATCTTGCCAGCTGTAAAACAATTTATCAATTTGTCCTACTGATCCTACCTTAGTCAACTGCTACTACCCCTTCCGGGGGATTCAGTCAATGTTCCGCGGAAAAGGAGGTGTACCCAAAAGTGTTTTCATCTACGTCTCGACTGAGAGACTTTCGCTTGTGTGAATTCCGCATCCACTGAGAGATGTGCTGGTCCATAATTGCGAAACATATACGAACTTTCTGTTTTCGCCTTTACTTAATGTTCGCTTTCTTTTGTACGTTCTTAGCAGTTTGGTGTTAATCTTTTTTTTAAACGACTCCGTGTAAAACACGTGGTCGCTCACCCACCACTATATTTTTCTTTTCGATGACGCTCTTTGTCAACGATAAAAGGACCGAACTACGTGATATATATTTAGTCGTAAGTAAATTTCTTAAATTTACATTCATCTTCACGGGTCTTTTATCAGATGCCGATATTCTCCAAATTCCAAATCTGCGTTTAGCGCATGTACCCACCTTTTTGCGTTTACAAAGAGGTCACAAATAATCTCGACCAAAATTATAACACGCGACCTAGCATCAAGATCTTGTACTAAAGTGGCTATTTTGCACAAAGTAGCATCTAGAGCTAGAGTGGCCAGCCAAACCTAAACGTAGCAAACGTGCAATGCGTAAAGACGTAGCGAACTTTCTGTGTTAAGCTGGCCAACGCTTAATACTGTGAATACTTCTTTCTTCGTTTAGGTGCCGCACTTTGTAAGTGAACCTCGTATTATAATTTTTCGAATTCAATTTACGGTAGGTAAAATACACTTAATACGACCCTGAATTATAATGTAATATCTCGAATTTATTTCAGACGTTTGATAATAAACTTAATACAAACCTAGTATCACAACATTTCGAGTTTATTCTTTGCCACTTATAATAAATTTAAAGTTAAGCTGATTTTAGAGTTATTTATGACCCCATTTGAAAAATAAAGAAGGTGTTTCGTCCGTTATCCTTGTAATAAAAACTTAATGGCTTGATAAAATAACATTTTTTGTTAAAATTAACCATGGCTTACTCTAAGAATTCATTTAAGTCAAGATAATAAAATATTAAACGCGAAAGGCAGGTCTTGTTTATTTATCATTAGTGAACCGTGTCATAAGCAGAATATTCGAGTAATTCCGATATATATCCTTTTGTTCGTCTAATCCATACTAAACGGCATTGATTTTTTCTTTGGAAAAAATTTAGAATGCGGGGTGATCATGTGGGTGGTAGGAAGAACGACACTAGAATCCGACAGACAGCTTTACAGTGCAGTCTTGCACCCCGTATAAGTCAATTTTGTTGGAATGATGAAACCTTGAGGTTTAGAGATTTGTTAAGTTTAACTTAATTCGAATTAAGTGAGGATATCACTGAAATATACCGTACCTTTCGGATATATATACATTGTGGTGCGCTTTACTTGAAATAAAAATTTTATAATAGAAGACTGAGACCTTTGTATGTCGTGCATATGGTTCATAAGTTTTTTAATTTGAAAAGTTCAATATATAGAAAATGGCAAATTGAAAAGTGGATTTTTCAATTACATTAAAAAACCTTTTATGCAAGAATTAACCAACATTAAATATAAACGTGGCATATCTATAACTAGCGAGAATTAACTAAGATATACCTCTGAATGAACATTCGTTTTATAAATCTGATCTAACGGTATGTTAGAATATTTTACTACAACTCTGAGCATTATTGCATTTTTAAGATTTTATATTCAATTTTTGTCGATTTTTCTACCCGAAAACTTAAACAGAAATTTAAGTGACCAAATGAATTACCGTATCAAAAAATGTTTATAGAAGATTTAATGGCCAAAAATTCTTTTTCATATAGACTACTGGCTTGCGTTACAATGCATTATATCCATACCTACTAAAATACAACCTAAAAGAGAAAGAAGAAATATTCACTTTATAGTTTCGGGGAGGATTTGTAGCATATGTAAACATCAATAACAACCTTCAATCACTGTAAAAGCTCCATATAGAAAATCGACAAAATGGAAAGTTCCTTGAAAATGACATATGGCAACCTGTGGCGCAAAGTTTAAAGGAGATTTACTCAATTGAACTGAATTTGAAACATGTAAAAAACAGCTCACCCAATAACCATAAAGATCCTAAACGACGATATCGCAAGGGTGTACATTTCAATAGGTCAATAATTCGCAGCCTAGAACTGATTTTAAAAATTGTTACATACAAAATTACACAAGTTATCTGATTTCAAGGTTTTCTACATGAATATGGGTATGTGATTTGCTTTTATTTTTAGTTTGGAGAAATTAACCTTACTATAATAAATCTCATATTTAAGTTTACATTTTTATGCTTAAAATCATAAAATTCTAATTCGTTTAAAATAATATCCTAGATATCAAACGAAACTAATCTGCAAAGCAAACATTCCGTATCAAAATCTACATCTGTAAACTTAAAAGGGATCTCTTGCCGCAACAACAATACCGTGGCCTTAAGGGAAAAGGGTCTAAACTAACGTTTCAGTAGTGAAAGTAAATCTTGGTTTAGAGCTTTTCATTACCAACTTACCTAATAGGATTCACGATGAATAATTTAGGTATCAACACTTGCTTAGTTAAATTGACAAAATAATTTTTTTAAGCAGAGAGCTTCAAAAGAAATGTATGAATGAGGAAAATACACATTATAAAATTCAACAGGGCTAAAAACTACACTATAAGGCATTACAAGAGATAAATATCAAAAGCACTTTGAACACTCACCATTCGTCCCTTGGGTCCGGCAAGGCACGGTGTACGCTGATCATATCGCTGGCGTACTGGTTGAAGGCGTTCTTCAGCCATCCGTCGTCTACCATCTTCTTGATATCCCCTGAGATACAACAGAAGCAACGTTATTATAGTCATGAGCATTAGAGAAATTTGAAATTTCATAATAAAAACAACTAAGCATTAAAATTGTACATATCATCAATTTAATTGTATATAACATCTAGTTCTGTTAAAAAATCGAATTCAAGGCTAACTGAATCGGTCGTTATAGAAACTACACATGTCCAAGATAGCATAACCAGAGAAAAACAATAAAAATTCTTACAATCCTGAATATTTATTGTTTTAAAGAACATTTTACATTCAAACTGCTTTTGCGTATGTGTAATCTTGCTACGCAAAGGTGCGTCTACATCCCCGAGTTCATTCCATTGCATAGTCCTGGTTCGGTGGCCAAAAGTCAAAATCTTATTGGGTTTGTATAAGATTTTGTACAAGGAGATTTCTAAGATCACTGATTTGATCTCAACACCTAAAAATTCAAAGTGGCTAATCCAATATGACTGCCATAGTGACTAGAATTCGACTTATTTACATTAAACTTGGTTTAGTGGTTAGTTAGTAAACCTAGTGGGAGTTATCGGGTTTGGTGATTTACAATTTGGTGAAAAAACTGCTGGAAACACCCAGATGCCAAGTTCTCTGCAAATATATCGAATCTTAGTCATTATGGCCGCCATTTTAGATTGGCGTTTTTAATTTTTAAATATTGACATTGAAATTGACATCGAAATCATCGATCATTTTGAGTTTTCAAATTTTGAGATCGAATTCGAAGTGAACTACCTTCAAAACCCAGAGAACCAGGTCTCCTGGCCTACTGTCAATGGAACACACGTTTTTGTTAATTGATTAATTTTTCGATAGAGATTTTGTATGTGGTAAAAAGTGGTGAATAATACGCGAGTATATTAAATCCTTAACACGTTATTTTTCAATTATTTTTAGTTGGATGCAGAGTTTTAGGGAGTTGCGTAATAAAAGTGGTGCAAATTAAAAAATATTAGTATAAAATATAAAATTTAAAATAGATGCATTTTTTATGTAAAATGTTATTAAATACCATATAAAGTCTGCATTAACGTAGAAAAACATACTTAAAATATTAGAATCTAGAATTTATTGGGTACTTAAAATTAAGAATAAGATTTCGAGAGCGGTAATATCTTTATTCAAAGCTTTTAGTAAAATAACTGTGGCATCTACATGTTTACCAATATATTTAAAACTTTGGCTAAAACTGCTTTAAAGTATCCTAATTAAGACTGTGTAATTATTTTTTTAAATTCAAAAGTGTATAACTAAATTGCGGGCATATGTATGTCGTTTATCTATTAATGACAGACCAATTGAAGAGCTTCCCCGCATAACATAAAAGATATTTTATAATAAATAAAGTTGGTGATTTCTGTGGTTGTGATACACGAGAGTGATTAAGCTTGATGTTTTCTATAAACTTTTCAGACAAAAAACACACACCTAACTAATTTCCCGGTTAAGTTAACATCATTCCATCGAAATCTCGGCTTTTAAAAAAATTAATTACGTTATTCCAAGGATCTCCAATCTACATATACAATTATAAGAGCGAAGTAAACTGAACTAATTAAATTTTAAACAGTGTAATAAAATATTATCTTCGTGCTCGTGACCGTGAGGGAAAATATGTTAGACGAAGGAAACTGTAATTAATCAAGATACATCTACGGTTCTAAGCCATAAAAAACTTTGAAGTGCTCCCTACAGGCAATAGGATGCTCGAGCAACAGTGCCCTAATGCAATAAATACAAAATTGAAAACAAACACGATCTTGAATGTATGTATTTCATACTATCTTAAAGTTATAGCTCATTCTTTGCGTTGTAAATTTTCTTTTTTGCTGATAAAACTTTTTTTTTCTATATAAACAAATTTGGGGATCTTTTCAATGAACATACAGTTAGTATCTCTAAAAATTGTCAAAAATATTACAGATTGGCAAACCACACATTTCTTTAAGATGCTCATATTCCGTTCCGTCCTATAGTTAATTATTATCAATTCGTTTATAGCGACAAGCTACTTTTATGTAAGGTAAATAAACTATTATAGTTAAAAGGAAAATATATTTTCTTTTCCTCATCAAGAACTGTGTAAGATGTTACATAAAATGATCCTTCGAGTCGGATACCGCGGTCAGAAACAGAAAGTACATTTTTTCCCAGTTCCGCACTATCGCATACCTGAAATGAATAGTTTACAAAATATAGAAGTCTACATAACAAAACAAAGCAATTTCTTGTTAACTTTTATATACACCGATTTTTAATCTGTTCAATTATTTCACTTAAAAATCACTCCAATTGAATCAAAGCCATATGAATAACCCAAAATCAATCATTGCCCTATGACATTTTAGTTGATAGATATTCAACACAAACAATTCTTAGTTACAACCTATTTCAACAAAAATTTCGACCCACAAGGATCTTCAATATTTATTAGAAGTTTTTGAAAAACCTTGCAGCCTTAAAAGTTTTAAAATTTGATATAGACTCCTGGAATTATCTAATTTCTAATATTCTGCTGCAAAAGCTAAACTCTACTTTTTTCTACTAAGATCTATCTAAGTCTACAGGTCGAGACAAGGTATTGACAACTACATTGGACTTCCCTGGAGTATACTCAATTCTGACGTCCATTTCTTGGAATGATAGTGCCCAGCGAGCCTCTGGGTGACTTTAGAGATAACAACCACTTCAAAGGTTGATTGTCACTTTCCACCATCTAAGTAACCACGAACGTTCTCAATAGACCATACTATGGCAAGGGGTTTATCGTTGAGTAGTACAAATGTTATTCTCAGCATCTGTCAAAAGACGGCAAGCAAATCCGAAGAAACGTTCATCCGAACCCTCCTCCTCAAGCAGCGCATTGACACTGGAATTAGTGCGAACTACATAGGGGATCCTAGGGTCGCCCTGTCTTAAGATGGAGCATAATGACAAGTTTTGAGACGTTTAAAAAGCTTCTTTTTGGATCCCTTCTACGTGAGAACAGATATAGTTAGGACGGAAAACTTCCGAGAATGTGTTAACATAACGGCGAAACATGATGCGATTTGGAGAAATGTTAACAACTGCTTGACATTTTTCGGTTCGGGCATTGCCTGAATAGTTTGAGACCTTCGGGAATAATTAGCTAACGAAGGTGTTTCACTGATAAGAAACCAACGGTACATTTGTCTTGGTTCCAATGAAGTTTGAAAAGCTTGAGTCAGTCAAAATTAGTAAGGCTATATTGTAAACCAACCTTAAATCGACCCATGAGACTGGAAAATGCGGCGGGGCTACCTTTCAAATTGTCTCCTAAAACAGTTTAATACACCGCTACACACTTGCGGCAAATGTCGAGCGGACGGGCGTTCTGAGAATGTCTCCTTTTTTCAAATTACATCTATGTAGGTCTGTAACAGCAATACGGTTCTCTTTATCAGACCATTCCATCGAGAAAACAAGCACAAAGCGGAATTGTTTTTATAGACAAACAATATAAGGGTTGGCTGTCAAAAATGGTATGTCAAAGTTAAGGTGGGTTCAATTCTACTACTGCGGATAGACGTATTTCATGTTGTAACAGTATTTATGGCTAAACTAGGTATTTCCATTTTTGTTCAGAGGCTTTTTAGAGATTCGTCACTATACTTCTTTTGAGGTTAGAAACACGTTGTTGAGGTTAGCAATTATCGTATTTTATTACGTTTGTCTCTTATAGTTTATTATTATTATGCAGGATTCATTCTTTAATCGCTGCATATTCGACTATGGAAGCGGTTTAACAATTTATCAAGGTCGCCCTTCAACGAGGGTGTTATTTGAATGATTGCCAGTGCTTGATTGGTAATTTGGATCTATTTGTTTCAGGCCTTTTTTTCTTCCTCTGGTTTGTCTTTTGAGTTGCACACTTCTTTCTAATTATCTGATTGCTTACTGTTTTTTGTCGCCTTTGAGCACCGTTACGATTTACTGACATCCCTCCGTTATGATAACTAGATGACACTTCAATGTTGTGTTTCATGTAATTACGCTCCTGTGCACGTCTAAGAATAACAGCTAGCAATCACTGGACAAATGTAAATTAATTAAGGTAACATATAATAGTATTTCTGAATTAAAGGGTTTTTCCTCATTGTGTTACACATTGCAAATTGTATATAAACTTTGTTAGAATTATTCTTGCGAGTGTGCCCGTATATTTTGCTTCGTTAAGTATTATTAACGAACCTATACTTACTTGGAACATATAATTTATTGTACAATTTAAATACCCATAGACGCGTTAACCTTTCGTGAACTATTATATTGTACTGATTTCATTTTTGATATATAAACAATCTTAAAGTAATTGTTCTACTCACATAAATTCATTAGCTATTTCTGGATTGTTCATAAATAATAGCTCATTAGTGCTAAGGTTATTTAAACCTTATTGAAGTTGAATTCTTCACTGTTTACAATTGTAATAAACGTCCACACACACATATATACATTTAAATGACGCGAAGATAATCACTTGATGAAACCTTTTGGTAAGTTTTCACGTATAAATGCAAAATCTTTACACAAAGATATCTTTGATACTACGGTTATTAAGGCATGAAGTATATAAAAAGTCTACAAAGCTCTATTAACAATGTAGGTCTATAATATCCAAACTGTGCAACAAAAAGTAATGACGTTTATGAATGATCGCACGTTTATGATTGAAATGAATTATCGCATTGTCAATAAATATTTAAAGTGTGTATAGGGTTTTCAAATAAATCTAACATTAGGTATTAAATGAAACACTGAGACATTCATTAGACAAGCGGCTGCATGCAGAAATAGCTTGAATTTGTTTCCTGCCTAGATGAATTATTTGTTTCTTTTCTACAGAGAAATGCGTATGTCCAAAAATGGTAGACTGCTATCTCTACAGTAAGGCGTTTAGAAACACTTTCAATGAATAAATAACAGTTTTTTCAAAAGAGTTTGGGCCCCACGTTGGGCGCCAGTGTAATAAATAATAATTATTACTCGAGGAGTGGTAATTTTTTAAGTACTTTTCCACTTTTAGATGGTTTTTCTAATAGTGCATCACTTCCTGCTTACCTTGAGGGCATTTTCTGGAATGTTTTTAATATACTGCATGCAAGAGGTATGACTAAGTTTATCATTTTCATATTAGAAATATTTTGATTATTCAATTACCATTTCTTTTGTGTTCTTTTGTTTTATATTTTTATGCACACATTGGAGATCGTTTTTTTAGACGTTCAACTTGTCCTTTTTGAAAGAACGCATTCAAGTTAGTTTTTTTGCTTTGGGATCGACAATCCATACAGAGGAGAATCAAAGCAATTAAACACCATTCTATAATAGGTAGTATGTAATAAAATTTAATCAATCCACGAGTTAATCTTCCGAATGAGCTCTAATAAATAAAATAGTTCTACCAAACTTTAATGCGCTCGATACTCTTACTTTAAAAGTAATAATTTAATAACCATCAAAGTTTACCTTTTTCGTTTGCAGATTACTATTCCATAGTTACTACACGATATATCGGTATAAGCCATCAAATTTTCATCAATAACAGCATCATTAAAACTTTTCGAATTTATAATAATACGTAGTGTAAACAAGCTCATCGCAAGTTGCGAAGTAATCGAGAACCCCTTTACCTTTTTTCAAAGAGTTTACTTTTTATGATTAATACTTTAAGTATCCAATTTACACGAAGCGTAAATTTACAAAAATTACTGTTCCATATTTATCTGCACATGACTGTACATTGGACGTGAACGTTCATAACTGATTGCAACCAACTCATAAATTAAGCATTTTCACAAACACATCAGGAATGAAATTGAGTTTTCCTGTTAATAAATTATTTAAACCTAATTGAAACCTTAATTCTTATCCGAACCGACTGTATTTACCCTTACTCAATTTCAAATTGTAAATAGATAAACATTCTGAGCGTGAAGCAGGATATAAATTGAGTCTAGAATTTATAGCCGTTTCATTTTTTTTTCTCGTTTGGTCTCTGTATCTAGGTATCGGCCTCCATAGAGAATTTATCATTTTCTAGCTTCATTCGTTGCAACAATGTCCTCAGAGATTTTTCTCGGTGTGTATTGCTTCATCCGGCGGCGGCACCTTTTGCCCTCTTTTGGGGATCCACGGCTTTGCCACGCAATTTTCGTAACAATATTATCTAAGAAGAGAGGGGTTGGTTAGGGTTCATGTTTTGTTGAGTAGATGTGTGTGCACAGAAGGAGAAGAGGTAGCGACGAACTAAATGGAGAAAACCGTTATCAAACGGGAATTTTTGCTAAGGCATCGACGGAAGCGTTAAAATATATTTAGGTTTCGCTTTCTACTTTGTCTCCGGGGAGTTTAGATCTTACGAAACCATACCTCACTAAGCGTGAAGAGAGGTATCTTGCAAGGTGATTGCAAGATATTCCAGGACTTTTCGATGTACGGGGATATACTATATCGACGTTCGCTAAATTTAAGATTTGGTTTTTGATGTATTTTGTTGAAAATACTGAGGTAGGATTTTTGTGTTGTTTCGAAAACGTAACTTGAAAAAATACAATAGCTTTGCGCATCTTGATAGGCGGATTTATTTATTTTTAGTTAATTTCTTTTTTTCTTGTGGAGAGATGAAAAGATCGAACGTTAGTTTATTTTAGCTCAAGAGTACTTCTTATGAATACACTTGTTGAAACAATGGTATCCATGGCCATTAATCGGATCTACCTGTGCAATAACGTGGAACCACCAACAATTTTCACCAATCTTGATGAAATCGTCTTAACTAGCACTCATAACTAAATATTAAACCCTTTATTAAAAAAATCGTGGTCACTAGTTATATTCTTTTTGATGATTATCTAGTAAGGTCTATGGGAATTACTGCCACGTTCTACTGAAATTAGTTTCTCGTTTCTAATAATAATGCCTGAAACTGCCCTAAGAGTATCATTGGCCTCACTGGTGAGCCGCAAGAAGATTTTGGTCGCGGAGCGTTACCAACAAGTCTTGGAAGTCTTGAGAGTTTATTTTTATTATTACAGAGAAGCAAAACTTATAACAGATGTCATCAGCACGCAATAAAAATGACTGCGATGCTCCTATCAATGACGTCAGTTTAATTCGAACCCTTTCTAACTATAGGACAGCTTCTCAAGTTATCTCAAAAAAGGCAATCGTGGCGATAAGTCGTCATTTGTAGTACAAAGGGGCCAAGAAATAGCATCACTAGCATAATTTTTTTTCCAGATTTGGTATTTCTAGAAATGAAACGTCTTTCCAGATATCCACACTTCTTGCAGAGAGATAAATCTACTCCCCTTACGCCTTTGATAATTTTTTTATCCATTTGCACAGTTCTAATCCACTAAGCTTTAGTTAAAATTAATTGGAATTGGTGAAATCGGCCCTAAATAATCTTCTTATTGATTTAATTATTACAATAGCAGGTTATGCTTACAAATTACTGATCAGTAATTTATGTTTCATGACAACAAACTCATCTGTTAATTGTGATTAATTTAAGAACGAATTGATCTTGACTTCGTCTCGATCACCAAAATCATCCTTAATCGGTAGATTCTTCTTTGTCATGCGAAATATTTCAGTACTGTTTTTTACTATCTAACAGAAAGTTTCATTTTTCTTTTCGAAATCAGAAAGGAAAATGGTACTGTGTTCACTAGGGAGGAAAAGTACCAGGAAAGGCACTAAAAGTAACGAGACGAAGAAGGTGTAGAAAAAAATATGAAACGTGTAATTTGGGATAAAATGTTAACTAGGAACTCATTTTTATTAAAATGTTTCACGAATGTACCGAGAAAGTCGAAATTTCCTCCATTGTTGCACATATAGCTATTGCATCACAAATTACATAGCAGCAATCGCATAAAATGGAAATAATGCACCAGAAGAATGTGTGTAAAATCTGATAATGATTTTTACCGATACAATAACAGCAAAATCTAACGAAACACCTGACAACTAATAATAAAAATATATTTTACTAACACTGTATTAATCTTCAAGTGCAAAATTCAAAATGCGCAAAAGAGCACTATTTTCCTTTTAATTTTTGTCTATATATGAGCCAAAAAGTTATTTTGATCATAATGTGAGATTTTTTAATTATTGTAATTTGGGCAAAAATTATATCGCTTGTTACGTGCTAATTTCGTAGAACCCTGTATAGCTATGCTTTTGTGTTTGTATAGCGTTTAGGGATTTTTCGCATTTTCTCTCCGTCTAGTTGCCATTTTGTTTGGAACTAACTTCCTGTTGTTAAGAGATTTTGTCACTTCGTTTTGATCGTTCGTGTGAAAAAAATTCTTTAAAGAATATTTTAATGGCATCACCGTTAAATTAGTTTTCCTTTATGTTGTGATATGGAAATTGCATTTGTGCAGGTCCATAATTAATTTTTGGTGATGATTTCCCATTTTATTGGTAACCGTAAGGGAATTCCACCAATTCTTTTTGAAGGTTAGGAGCACGTTCTCGTAAGTCGTATTGTTTTTAACTTTTATTTACATTCAGTCTCTTATACTTAATTCTTTTGACAGGATTTAATATTTAATCGACGTTAGCCGCATTTGGAAGTTGTATATCTATTTCATAAGGTCACAATCCAGCTAAGGTATTTATAAAATGTTAGCTTGGTGCATTCTGGTAATTTGGTTTTGTTTGTTACAGACCTTCTTCTTTCCGGTTTTTATTATTCATTTTATTTTTACCTCAATACACTTTGTTGTATATTTGGGTTGTTAAAACACCACTACGCAGAGCTTGCTGACGTACAGTTACTTGGTTGCTGTTGTCTCGTTGGATCACGCTATGTTCGACCTGGTTGATGATGCTCCTCTTCAGTTCAAAGAACAGCACCTGTATCGTGAGTCAGTTATATTGTAACAACTATTTACAACAACAATAACGTTTGACAACCCTTATTGTATATAAAGCATTACTGTATGTTTGTATATTATAATTTTACGTGTTAAATGGTTTTTCCGCAGTGTGCGTGTAGCACTTATATCTAGGTATCTATTTCATATACAGGGTGATTTGGACAAGATGCCTTTCCCGTTAAAGGGCAATAGAGAAACATGTGTAGAGTAACATCTTACTAACAATTTCCTGAAATGCCCCTTTGAAATGACAAACCCCCTTATCCAAATAATAGGCACGCCACTGCAAAGTAGTAGATAAAATTGCATGAAAATTATGCCTATTAAATAGTACATACTTTTAAAAGTCATCAAAAAATAATCATAATAAACCCAAGCCGGATAAATGATTTTCTTCGAAATTGTAAGCAAAACAAAACATTAGGACGTGCTTTTAAAACATTTTAGATAAATAATAAACAAGTCATTTTGACCATCTGTAAATAACTGTTAATGACTCAGATCTTTGAAGCTTGTAATTTGCAGTATGCAGTTTGTTGTCAACTTTCTTTGTGTTAACGTGGTCGTGAACTTGAGTTTCGATTACGTATTAATACACGTTTTAGAATTAATAACCTGAGTGAGGTGGTGTTAAGTAGTTTAATTAATCGTAGTTAGTTACTGTTTAAATTATGGTACAAACAAACATGCCTGCTGAATGAACGGAACTTTTCAAATCAACCATTTTCAGAAAGTACACTCCATGTACCGCGAGTGCAATTTTGTCAATGGCTATTGGAACGCAAACAGGAAAATCCCTAGTTTGCACAAAATGTTTTACTCGGGCGGGTGTTTTTAATTCACACAACAGCCACATAAGACCTTTTATTCTGTTCCAACGATTACTGGCGCCTATATTTTCAGGTCAATAAAGTGTTCGACGGACCACTATCGAGCACCACTACACTTTGCTCGACAGGTACGGGAGTTTTTGAACACATGTTATAAAGATTGTTTGCATCTAAACGGTAAGTTTTACCCATTTTGTTGAAATGACATTCGTAAAATGAAAAACAGGCAATGTTTCCATCACAATTAGGTCAACGAATGTATGTTACATTTTATTTACCGACCTTAATAAATGATCAAGTCATCAAGGTAGTGAGTCACTCGGCAACCGCTGCTGAAATTCAATTCTGTTGTTTCTGTAAATTGATACGTACGTAGTGGAGGTCCGTTATTAATTTAGTAGTGCAGTTGTGAGATCATTGTTTGCTTTATCAGTAATTCAGGGTGAAAAAATCTTACAAACAATCCATAGTCGACTCGTGACTTGTAAAAACATACGGAAAAATCCGAAACTTTTTTTTACTTTTTATTTTTATTTTGAGTTTTGGGGTCTCTATATGATCACCTTTCACCCCCTTAAAGCATTGCATATTTGTCCGGAACACCCTGTATACAATTTTATCACATATTATTTATTTTATTACATTGTTAGGAATATTTGCGAGTGAATACGTATGACTGCTCCGTAATGAATTGGTTAAACAATTAAAAATCTGAGGTTAACGATTGCGCAATCTACATCACAGGTATTCGCGTTAATTTACCGTGCCGGTTACATTTTCGAGACTTGAAGCTAAGTCAGATTTAGAGTAAGTAATCGCGCTCGCATTAATCCCTACTCTGTTCAAATTTGTATATAAAAAAACCGATAACCTACCTTCAATTTTTGCCAAGTCTATTTCACCTTGTTTGATTTATTTTAATTAATAATAAAGCACTGTATATCTATTACTTGAAGATTTCTTATTTATATGTTTGGTATTTAAGTGTTTATATTTTCAGCTACCGAGGAGCCAATATTGGGAAAAGTCGACCACATTGGTAGTAGTCGCAAATGTGTTGTTCTTTTCAGAGTTTGTCGGCAAATACTAGAGCTATTTTAGACGATTCTTGGCGCCCATTACAGAAGACCTTTAATGAGATCCACAACCCCACACTAGTTAGCTGGCTGCCGACAGATTTAACTGCGGTTAAAGGTTGTTACCGTTTCCCAATTAGTGATTCCCATTTGTGGGTAACAACTCTAATTTTGACGCCCAACGTGCAGGGCCAACTGAAATTTTGGTACATGACGTGAAGGAACAACTGAAATTTTGGCACCCAATTTGTAGACCAACCTATATTTTGGCACTCAATTTGCAGGTAACTTATTTTTGCTGCCTGAAATCTTTGCCTTTGAATATTTTGTTGACTTTCCTACATACAAACTACGATTTATTATTGATTTAGTATTTTATTGATTTATTGATTGTTATTGTAAGGCATATTTACCATACTGTACGGTACTATTACATGAATTAAATATATTGTAGTTTACCCTCACAATATTCTTAAAGGGCTAGTAAATGAGATTCAGGGACTGAGGAAAGAATCTCTCATTCATAATATTATCCGTTACCAGTATTTATGTAAGCCTTTGAGCATTTACATTATTTTGTTAGATTTCTTATTTGTTCATCTTATAATGCTGGTAATAGTGATAACATCTCGGGACCCGCTCCAGCTCTTGACGGCCCTAATCACACTTAATGTATTTTTAGATATATCAGTCTGATAATTTAGGTTTAACTCTATGTTTACGTTTAAAATAATCAATCTCCTCAAGTGCGCCTAGAATAGCTAGTGTAGTCAAATAGCTTTTGCTCGTGTTTTTTTAAGGAATTATTATTTTAAAAACCGTTCGGCAAAGACATCACTGACATTCTAGATTCTAACCCAAAAATATCGATACAAACGAATCCTACGTACGATACAGTTGTATTTATACAGGAAACAGCATATTTTGGGTATTTACTATGATACATTCGACTGTTCAATAACTATCAATCCATTTGATTGATATAGAAGACCAGGTAGAAACAGTATTAAAAATCCTTATTTCAGGGATATTGATAAAAACTGGCAGCTTTTAACATCAATCTGTTAACGAACACAGTGTAGGTCTAGGTTTAAAGTTTATGAGATAAATATGACATCCCCCCCCAGCCCGAAATATTAATTCGAATTCGCGTATTGGTGGCAGATTCAAACATAAAATTTTTTTGATTGACAGATTTGATCACGCTAAGAGATATTAAATTTTTTTACAAAATCGGAAATAGTAAAAAATCACTTTAAGAATTCCCACTAGTTTAGCGAAATAAATAGTGATTTTTTTGGTTTTCTACTTATCTTAACGGCAAAAACAACTGCCTTATAAATAAAAATGTTATGGTAGGACAGGATGAATAAAATGAACGTTAATAAAAAAATGTTTTTATTAATTAAAAAAATTTTCAACAATTTTCAAAATTTTTTGAATTTGGAAAGAAAAGGTTTAAACTTAACCGATAATAATGTCGCTGGCAGAAGAGAAAAACCACACGACAAAATGCAGGGTAAATTTCAAAAATTCATAACTTCGCGCTGAATTATCGTAGGCACTAGAAGTTTTGTAAACTTTACAGAAAAAGGACTGAACTTTATTGCCCAGTCGGTCGATTGGGTGCACGATTTTTCTGGTACATCGTATAAGCTGTTAAAGCTTGAGATTTTTTTAATTAAAAACATTTTTTATTTTTTGGGGGGTGGCGTGGGGCAGAACGGCCTTAACGTAACATTCACTTATACGACCTTAAATTAGACACTTCAATCTTTTTAGCACGAAAAGGTTCATCCATTTTCCTTCAAAATACGCCGACTTATGACGGTTTGAAATTTTGGTATTTTTGGTGCATTTTCAAGTGGTGTGGTTTTTTATTCCTCGAGAGTATAAAACGCAACGTCTCTCTGACTGTCTGTTAGTGACTTAAAATGATTCCCTTCCTTTAAAGTTGTTCCCTAAATGCCTTTACCAATTATATGTTCGCATGTAATTCAAAAAACGCCGATCCGATTTTTATGCGGTTATTTTTTTAATGTAAATAGACCAACTTCGATTTAAGACATAAAAAGACGTCATATAACCTTCGCGTGTATATTCGATGTTAGTGGCTTAAGAAGATTCCTTTCCTTGAACGTGTTAAATGATATCAATAGTAAATTTCACTTTTATTTTTACTTGTTAAACATAATTCTTAAAACTCTATTTAAAACTGTTTAAAATGAACAATGCCGCTTAAATCGTGGACGATCTACGTTATCTGGTAAGGTTCTAATAGACTTGGTAGTGTAGCGGTTAGCGTGCAAATCTCTCAACTAAGCGGCCCGAGGCCTCGACTCTACGTTTTCTGTAGTTTTCCTTAGCTATAATACAAATGTGGGATTTGTGCTGTAAGTCGGCTGCAGCCGCACGATAGGTCTGCATAGTAATAATAATCGCCCCTCCCTCTTCCACAAGCTTCATAGTTTCCGGGTCCTGGTTCTCAGATTATGGGTAGTTATTAGGTTATTATGTTATTTAGTCTATAACAGGGATCAGTAGCGTGCGTAAAAAATCTTTTCAGAGAGCCTTTGCCGACTCTCGACTTATGAGTCAATCGAAGAAAAAAGTGAAAACGGGGGCGTGAAATTGATTAGTGGGCCTCTGCCGATTTTCAAATGGGGGTTAAAAGCGAGAATTGGTAGCATGCATAAAATTTATTTTAGGGGGCTCTAACAATGTTGTACATATGGGCACCAAATAGGAAAGTAAATTGAAAACGTGAGTCGGTGGCGAGCGTAACATAATACATTTAAATAAATTATGATGTCACGTCATCGCTCCTTCGTTTTGTTGGCAACCCCTCGACATCAATTGAGTTCCAAATAGCGTGTTATTCAGTGCAAACACGGTTCTTTCTGCACTAATACTTGGAAGTTTCATAGCTGTTGTATTTGATTGTCAAACTTGACTGCCAGTTAGATTAGAGTTTACATAGAAGCGTTCAAAACCCAATTTGAAGCCATCCTTTTCGATTAAAGCTGCCGGATCGATCATGGTTTCAACTAGGAGATTAGGCGGTTTACTTAAAGCTCTGGAATCCTTTCCTAGCATCCACCATAAAGAGTTACTATCTAATAGATTATTATTCCTATCGACCTTTCATCCAGAGCGTTAGAAAATGGGAAATATTTAGTGTTGGATCAACTAGCTGGGAGTATGAAAAGCAGTATCCAAGGACCTACGCATCCGCGCTTTTCATATTTCAAGCTAGCTGATTATTAAAACGCAGATTTTCAGGCAGTAACTTTCGGATCGATTATTAAGCATCACCTAAAACCTATTTCAATTCTAAATTTAAGGCAACTCAGTGGGAAAACAACTGTTATCTTAGACAAATAACTATTGATAACCTCTTAGAAGTCAAACGAAGTAATCCGACAAAAGTGGAATTTCTAGAAATACCTAGTTCTACTAAAGGGCAGTTTTCCTATAGTTTGCCTCCGCGGTGTCTTTTACCGTATCGCATGTGGAGTAGGGGGGCGTTTTTAATACCGCTAACAGCTTTGTTACTTTAAATAGGACAGCCTGTATATTCTTGCATTTGAAATTCTAAATTATAAACGAGTGAATTACAAACAACAGTTAAATAAAGAGAAATAAAAACAAATGACAAACGATAATAACATACAACAAAATGAAATGATGTTCGAACTGCGTCCGTACCCGACAATATTTCAAGGGGCCTACAAATTGACATTTTGCAATGATTCTTTGTTTTCAGTTCGTCAATGTTGTCAGGTTTATTTTTGTACACATATTTCTCCGGTAGCCTAACAGGAGAAAGATCCGGGAACCTCCCTAGACAGTCGATCCACGTCTCCTAATTCACCTGTTTGGAAATATCTCATATAAATGTCTCCTAACAGTTTCTGTGTAATGGAGTAGTGCCCCATCTTGCTGATACCACAAGCAAAAATATACGCAGTGTTCCATTAAAAGCAAAAAAGTTGCCAACGGCGTTGAAAGAATGGTTTGACGATAACGCTCACAATTCCACTGTGTAAATTTTTGTAGCAATCCAATTAGCAGTTTTCGAGATAATTAATTTATTTCATACTATATGTACTACACAGTGTATATATTTTTACGATTTGAGTTTCTACACTTTATTTTGAGCAAGTTCTGGAGTAAAGTAGTAAAAAATATATAAAGTATTTTATTTAAAATAAAAAATTGATAGTGGCCACAGCAAACGGTTCGCCGTGATTTTCGTAGCTTTTATGCTTTCCAAGATAAGATACAGGGCCATCTTCTTACGTGAGCCACCCTGTACATGCCACATTTTCGTAAGCCCCTACATTAAGTGCTTTTTATTTGTAAATGTACTTTACACAAGCAAAAATTACGTTAAAAGGCTAAAAACAACAGATATGTGCTTAACGAGTAATAAGAGCAAGTGTAACCTCTAGTTCTGTAACCATAAACAAAGATAAAATTAGACTCACCAGTAAGATTAGTCGGTAGAACGACGGGTTTCCCCATTTCCCCTGCTCCGGCCATACTTTGTGGTGGCAATAATACAGCATGATCGGCTTGCTCCTTTTTAGGTGGCGGTGGTGGTGCTGCTGGTGTGTCCTCTTTCTTGAAAGGATTAATCGGTTCCAGTTCATTCGCCTCACGTAGGTCACGGCCATCACGATTTACATCGTTACTCTGCAAGGATAACGCGATACCACCGGAGTCTGTATGATTTTCAGAGTATAATAAGAACGCTATCGTAAACCACGCGGTCGAGACGATAACTACGAGTTTTATAAGTAAGGAACGTTTACGCGATAGTACACCCATTTTTTATTATTTTTTCTTTTAGTATTATTTTAAAAAAATTGCACTAATATTTTAATTCTAGCTTTTCGTTAGTGTGAAGTTTGTTGCATATTATCTTTTATAGCGGTGTATTAAAATCATCTTGCCTCAACTATTGATAAGAAGGTTTTATCACAGTCAACTCGACATGATAAGGAATGATAAGGAATGTTTTCTTGTAAGTAGTCCAAACTGATATGTCCAATGATACGGTTTCGATTCGTGTGAGTTTAGGTTTCCATGCCTGAAACAAGAAGAATATAATAAGGTTTTGTGTTAATTAACACACATTATTAATTATTACTGAACTTACTTAACCTCTAGTTAGACAAGAAAATTTAATATTATGACGTTTAAATGGACATTTTGATTAATGACACATCTGTCTACTATTAGAAGATAGCTCTGATAAATGTTCTTGACTGTCAGTATTATTTTAGCTTTTTGGTTGAAAGTGACAAGAAAGTTCAAACGATGAGTAGATTTTACCTCAAATATTATGGAGAAGATAATAAACATAAAGTGCGTATTTATATACACCTGCATTTTCTTTATTTTTGATGTTTGAATGAAGCATAGCCTTAACAGTTTAATCTAACAAACAGCTCTGTAGCTATAACAAATTGTTTTCAATCCATCTTAATGGCTTAAGTTTCAAGATATCGTTCGAAATTAGTTTTAGAATACTTAAATCCTAGTTTTAATAGTGCCGTATTAAATACTATTTCATATAGGCGCTAGGAACGTAATGAATAACTCTTATATAGAATAATTCTACCCAATCTAAGAGCACACAAGACTATATACAATATAATTACATAAATAACTATAGCATAGATACCAGGCAGTTATAGGTGCCTACTATTTTCTATTTTTCCCTACTATGCTGTAAAATTGCATTTTTTACCTTCTATTAGCTGCAAAATTTATATTATTTTTACCGCGAGTAACGCATTTCGGCTTATTAATGTTACAATGTCAAGATTGCGTTATTCTGTTTGTTAATAATTCTCTTTAAGCATTCATAAGAATTTTATTATAAAAACTTTAGTTATTGCAATCATAGGCGCCCACAGGAATTTGTCCGGGGGGGGGCAAGCCTAGAATAAACGAAATTCTAGGGAGGCAAGCCTAGAAGAAACGGCATATTATACAAAATTTTTAATAAAATTCAAATTGTTCAACTTCCAGGGGGGGGGCAAATGCCCCTCCTTGCCACCCCTTTCGGGCGCCTATGATTGCAATCTCAGATTTATTAACTTTGTAGATTTTATCGTACCTAAAAGCTTAGATTACACATTTCCGTAGAGAGGCATGTGGAGCTTAATTAGCAAAACTCGACATGGGAACACATAATTAAAAGCTAAACAAGATAATACCTTTTTTCCTACCAACACATTGACATCACTATTTAGACAAAAACCAGCCCAAGAAAACTAGCTTTATGTTCCTCCTTAACTACCTCTATGTTCCTTTAGATGGGGATATTTTTGATCGAAGATAAGTTTGCAAAATTGCTCCAAATTTGACCTGACAGCTAGTTTAAAGTACGAAAGAACCATTTTTTGCTAAAGCAAAAGGGGTTATAAGTGGCGCAGGAACGAATAGACTCTCTGAAATAATTACTTTCAATCAAAAATTTTCACTTCTGGCGGAATGCAGAGGTATTCCGGAAAGTGGCTTCCGGACGTTTATTTATTTTTCGAAATAGCATCCAAGAGTAGTTTTAGAAAATTCTTAAGAGTAAAATTTTAAGTTAAGGAGAAGTTTGTGTAATTCCTAAGTGATTTTTCGAAGTTTATAATGCCGTAATGCCAATCGTAAAATGCCCATACCAACCGACACACGCAAGAAACGCGTTTGGCAAAAACTTTGATAAATGTCAAAGTTTGCAGCGAAAACAACGTAATGTAAAAAGCTCGGTAACTTGCCGAAGCCTTTGGTAAGTATTTTGAAATGAAAATAAAATTTTGGAAAGTTGAACTTAAAAATCACACAATCTTAAATGCCTGGGATTTTGATTCGATGGTGATATGAGATACATTGAAACGTCTTATCCTTAGAACGAAAGCTATTAATTTAACAGAACACTACAACTATGAAATTTCGAAATTAAGGGTTACTCAAATTCTGAAGTTTTATTGATTCGAGATAATGAAACTTTCAACTATAAAAAAACAGGTAGACTGATTGAGTTCTGATTGAACCATCAGTAGGACTACGGCTTGCAGACCGGTGAGTTTAACTGAGCCAGTTGAGTATAGTTTCCTTCATACATCTGAGAAGACCTCATCGAGAGCTTTAAAATGATAGCACGCACGGTCGCTCTGCACTAACAGTTGTCCAGACAAACCGCGATATTGTCAAAAGTGTTCATCAGTTAACAAAGAAACATTTTTTATAATGTCCAGTTTAAACCACTGCAAAATGTTCTTCATATAATTAAATAGATCTCGGCGGGAGCTTTCGAATTAAAACTAAACTAAAACCCATAGACGTGTTGCGCTCGCGGTTGCCGAGATATAGCGAGTCAAACGCAGCAGCACACCCAGAAATATTGCATTATCTCCGCCGCTCACAGGGAGCGAGGGAATCGTCGCACGCTCGATATATTATACAGTACGCGAATTGGACTCCATGTTGTAGTAATAGGATTACTATTCGGCAACCAGCCGTAAATCTCATATATCTCATATATCTGCGCAATTAGACATAGATAGTCCTACGTCAAAACGAAACTTTGACATGTTAATGCTCTTACGGAAAATAGAGTGGATGAGTGGTCTTTTGTATTATAAACAACAAAGGGGCCTAAAGTTTAATAGTTTCTCCGAGTTCACACAATGTGAGCTAGCTTGTGGTCTAATATATAATGTTAATATGTAATGTTAATTTCAGTTTACCTTTATGAAAAATATTTTGGAATTTTCGGGATTTTACGAAAATATATAAAAATTCTCTTCAATTCTATTTTTATAAAACTGTAACGATTTTAGTTTATATAGTAAATTATAATTAAAATGCCTAAAGGTAATTAAGTACTCGAAAGGTCATTAATAAATAAGGTCAGGCGTATTGATCAATAGCGCTATCAATTTTCATTAGACTCGTTGTGAATATGTCATATTATTCCTAAAATGCTTGGTTTACGGCTACTATATTATTCCGCAATTTCGTTAATACACAAGAAAGTGTTAGAAAAGTAAAGACGATGATTAAATATGTTGAACAAGCATGATACATATATGTATGTTAGATATTTCAAAGAGCACGTGGTATTTTAAAGTTGTCATGCAGTGTAATTAAAAGTATCCGAAACTGTAATAGTTTTTGGGACTTGTTTTCATAAATTAGAATCCAGAAAATACAGTAAAGGATTTCTTATAGTATAAATATACAATAGGCAGCTTCGATATTTTACGAAAGGTTGGTTCACATAATTAAAATAAATTGATTTAGAAAAAAAAAATTCTTTTTGTCAACGCTTATACACTATTTAGCTAAGATTAAAGTTTAAGTTCTTTTTGCCAAATTGATATTGTTTTCTAGTATAGTCCATTATTATCAATTTGTTTAAAAGTTAGTAATTTTTTAATCACATTAAAATAATTACATGGAGAATAGGTAATCTAATTAACAGAGAAGCTTCAAAATTCGAAATTACAGAGTTAACAACGTTAGTATAGGTCCTTTTAATCGGCGACCGGCGACGTTCCGTCTGGACCGTGTCCATTTGCAAAATGTCTTCCGAGATAAAAGCAAAAAGTTTTATAACGTTATATTGTAACAAAAGCACTTTTATAACGTTATATTGTTCAAGGTTTCGTTTGAACCATAGTCGCCATAGCTCAGTTGGTTTATCCGGCGTTTATGTCGGTGCAGTCTTAATTCTAGTTGGTTCGAATCTAACCTACAGACTTCATGTTTAAATATAAAATAATGTAGAATAGCTTTTCTTAATTATTATCAAATATAATATTACCGAAATCCAACAAGAAAGCTACAAAAACTAAATTTATGAAAATAAAATATATGTGCACTTTACAACATAAAATATAAATTTTTGACTAAATTTAAGAAATAAATTCAATGTGACATTGACAACTTTTATTAACTCTCTCCTAAAAAAATTTCAGGAAGACTGCAGAGCACCCTTAAGATTCACTAATGAATTAGTGTCTGTAACGTCACGTATAGAATGTTAGAAGAAGAGAACCGATCATGCCGTCAAGTACGCGAAAGTATTAATTTTATTAAGTTTGATAACGTAAGTGTAATGTAAAGAACGTATGGATTTTTGTATAAATTTTGTGTTGTGAACCGTTTAAAGACGAACATTACCGTAACTTAACAATTTATTTGTAAATACAAGAAAACATGACAAAAACGAAAAACTATCACTACACTATTTTTTGAATATTTGTTATTGTATTGTTTATTTACATTTATGAATAAAGTACGATATAAAAACATAGCTTTCCAATGATGCTATTCTACCTTGTCATGAAGGTTTTCAATGACTCCTTCATATGACATCACACAAATTTAAAAACACTGTCTAAATTCCTAAAACACTGTTCTTTAATAAATTCTTACCTTGGAGAATGCTCAGAAAATCTAAATAACTGATTTTTAGAATATTAGAAAAAGAAGACGGAAGAAGACGAGCAAAAGCCAAACAATATATTATAGTTTATTGTTTCCAGCCTTACTTTGTGGAACTTCATAATCAAGAAATAAATAAAGATTAGTAAAAGTTTCACAGTTTTATTAAAATACAACCTGACAATATTGTTTCGACAGCTATGCTGTCATTATCAAAGGTAATATAATTATAAACAAACACGTCGCTAAGGTAGATACAAAAATAGGTAACCCAAACCAACCCACAACCACCTAAACTATATGGACTAGTCAAAACACATAAACAGAATATGCCAATAAGACCAGTTGTATCATACATCAATGCACCTAATCACATTTTATTCAAAAAACTGAACCAGATTATTAACTCGATAGGTTACAAATCGAAATACTCTGTTAGAAATTCATTAGAATTAATAGATAAGCTGCAAAACATACATCTTCCACCACATTCAAAACTTGTTAGTTTTGATATTTCCAGAATACCCCCACAAGAATGTATTCCTTTATTAGATAGTTTCTTGATCAATAGTAATATAGGATTAGTTAAAAGGTTAGAGTTAATTCAATTATTTGACCTTTGTATAAGTCAAAATTATTTCACTTTTAATAACATAATTTATTTACAAAAGGATGGTTTACCTATGGGTAATTCTCTAAGTCCTCTATTACCTAACATATTTATGGACAAGTTCGAAGATCGAATATTTGAATTAAACCCCTCTAAACACATTATCTTCTGGTTTCGTTATGTTGATGACAGTTTAGCTTGTTTTGACAGTTCTTTTGAGGTGATTAATGAATTTTTAATTCTTATTAACAGTATCCACCCTAACATAAAATTTACACTAGAAACAGAACAAAACAGGGCTATAAACTTTCTAGACTTAAATATCAAGATTAACGCAGACAATCTATTTGAATTTTCCATATACAGGAAACCAACACAAACAGACATAACAATACCAAATGAATCTTGTCACCATAATACACATAAAATAGCAGCCTACAGATCATTAGTACACAGAGCTTTAACTATTCCACTAACAAAATCAGATTTTAGCATAGAGATATCAACCATTAAACAACTAGCACATGCAAATCATTACAATCCGAAAATGATTGACACTTTAATTAAACAAAAATATTATAGGTTAGCTATCAAAAGAATATATCCCATTGACAATCAAACAGAAAACACAAATTACATATCTATACCATATTTTGACAAAATATCAGAAAAAATTGCACATATACTAAGAAAAACCAACAATTATAAAATAACATTTAAAACCAACACTAACACTTTTTCATTTTTATTTAATGCTAAAGACAGAACACATGATATCATGAAATCGGGCATTTACCGTTTAAATTGTTCTTTTTGTAGTTCGGTATATATTGGACAAACACTTCGAAATTTTGACATAAGATATAAAAACACGTACGTCATTACAAAAATAAACATCTTGAAAAATCGAATTACGCCAAACACCTTTTAGAACAAAATCACACAATGACTCCTCAAAATAATATTAAATTCCTACATTTTTGTAATAACAAACGCAAATTAGACATTTTAGAAGCCTTTGAGATATACAAACACAAACTCAGGGTACCTTTAATGAATGAACAACTTGAGCTCAGTAATTCTCCGTTACTGGAAATATTAGATATTTAATTCTGATTATTATTATTATTTTATCTAGTTACCTATTTTTGTATCTACCTTAGCGACGTGTTTGTTTATAATTATATTACCTTTGATAATGACAGCATAGCTGTCGAAACAATATTGTCAGGTTGTATTTTAATAAAACTGTGAAACTTTTACTAATCTTTATTTATTTCATAATATATTATAGGTTCAAACATAAAGAAAAATTAGATTAAAATATAACGTCTTATAACATACTTTATTACTCATGGTCCAAGGTGAAGAAAAATTTTATAATTATTATTTTGATGCAAGTAGGATTTGTAGTGTAAAAACCACAAGGTCGGCGTTATTATAATAATAACAACAAAAAAGGTTTTTAAAAATACATTTGCTTTTGTTTGTTCTTCCGATGGACTTTTATTTATAATTTTAGTTATAATATAGTTTTAATGCGCCTTATAATTATTTAATAAAGAAATGAAATAAGATTCTGTCATAAATTACATTTCTAAAATGTAATACACGATATAAAGAGATACGAGGGTGCTCTGAAAAGTTTCTGACCTAACAAAGATACAAGACATTTTTTCTTTAAATTTATTTTTATTTTTCTACATAGTCTTGTTACGTGCTAATTTCGTAGCACCCTGTATAGCTATGCTTTTGTATTAAGTTGTATAGCGTTTAGGGATTTTTGCATTTTCTCTCCTTGTAGTTGCCATTTTGTTGTGGAACTAATTTCCTTTTTTGATAAGAGATTGTCACTTTTAGTTTGATCCGCTTCGTGAAGCTAGAAGTTCCTTGAAGAACCTTTTCGTGGACATCGCCGTTTAATTAATCTTTTCCTTTATGTTGAGTTATGGGAATTGCCTTAGTGCAGATTTGATGATTGATTGTGGCGTTAGTTTTTCCAATTTAGTTTATTGGAAGCCGTTTATGGGATGTATTTCCACTTGTTCTTTTGAGGTTATAGAAGCACACCTTTTCGTAAGTATCAATTAACTTTTCTATCATTCAGTCTCTTATACTTAATTCTTTCGATAGGTTTTTATGTATAATCGTCGTTATATGGAAGCGATATAAATCTCTCTTAAGGTCAACTTCCATCGAAGGTATTTATAAAGTGTTGTGATGGTCATTCTGTTAATTCGATTTATTTGTTACAGACCTTCTTCTTTTCTTTCTCAAAGTTTGGGTTTATCCTTTACTCATTTTATTACTTGCTGTATAACAAGTATACGTTGAATATTTGGGTTGTTACATGACCATTACGCAGACTTGGTTGCTGTTGTCGGGATCACGTTACGTTCGAGCTTTGGTGACGTTCCTCTTCAGCTCTAAGAACAGACACCGTATCGTGAGTTAGTTATAATATAGCAACTGGTTACAACAACAATAACGTTTGACAACTCTTTATTGTATATAAAACATTTATGTATATTTGTATATTATGATTTTGTGTTAAATGGTTTTTCACCAGTGTGCGTGTAGCACTCATTTCTAGATATCTGCTTCATATTTATAACTCTATCACATATCATTTATTGTATGATATTGTTAGAATATTTGCGAGTGTGTACGTATGTCTTTGCCCCGTAATAGATGAATAGCTCACTACTGGAGCTGATGATTGCGCAATCTGATTGGTACCTGTAGACGCGTTAAATTTTACCGTGCCCTTTGCTTATTGCTTTTGTGACTTTAAATCAACTTGAGAGTAAGTAATCGCGCTCGCATTAATCTTTTTTCCCATGCAATTTGTGTATAGCATTCAATAACCACTATTCAATTTTTGCCAAGGTTCTTTCACATTAAATAATTTGCTCTACTTGATAATTTGATTAATTAATAATAAACCACTGTATATAACTTACTTGAAGATTTATTATTTATATGTGTGGTATTTGTAGTTTATATTTTCAGCTATCGAGGAGTCATTATTGGGGAAAGTCGACCACATTGGTAGTAGTCGCAAATGTGTTGTTCTTTTCAGATTTTGTCGGTCAATACTGTAGCTATCTTAGACGATTCTTGGCGCCCATTACAGAAGACCTTTAGTGAGACCCACGACCTCCCACTGGTTAGCTGGCAGCCGACAGATTTAACTGCGGTTAAAGGTTGTTACCGTTTCCCAATAAGCAGTCCCCATTTTGTTGGTAACAGTCTCCTTGTAAGTCTACACACTTCTCCCAGCGATGCTCCCATCTCTTTAACCCGTCCAAATAGTACTGTTTTTCTCTGCAAAATAATTGTTCACGAAGGTGATTGCCTCCTCATTTGACGAAAATCTCTGTCCTCCGAGCGCAATTTTTAGATGAGGGAACAAAAAGAAGTCGCTTGGGGCTAGATCTGGTGAGTAAGGAGGATGGTCAAGCAGTTCAAACCGTAATTCGTGAATTTTCGCCATGGCAACTGCGGAGGTGTGAGACGGCGCATTGTCTTGGTGAAACAGGATTTTCTTTTTCCCAAAATTTCACTGTCGTAAATGATGGCGCAGAGTCCCCATACTCAGAGTCCAACTCATCTTTGATTTGCGTAGGCGTATTGCCTTTCAAAAACAAATATTTAATGACAGCTCGATACTCGGTTTTTTCCATTTTCACAAAAACACTCACATCGACTCACTCAAACGATTGTCAAATAACAACTGCGCGTCGAAAATGACTGAAATTTTGGTGAGTACCTGTCAAAAGATGCACAACTACATTCCCTAGCTTTATTGACGAGTGCTGCCATCTTCACGTTAAGGTCGGAAACTTTTCAGACCATCCTCGTACATGTACCCCAGTATTTTTATTAAGTGACAGGCATTTCTTCTAAATGTCTAACTCCTTAAGGAAAATACCTACGTTTTCTTGTCTTTGGAGATACAAACGTCATTTTCAACAGTTAAGTTGAAGTAAAAGTTACAAAAATTTTAAACATAAATATTACATTAATATAATATATATTGGTTTTGAACAGACGCAAACTCAACCTCTGGTTTCTGTGTGGTTCGACAAATTTACCGAGACTTAAATGACCAACTACAGTATAATTCCCTTGTCGAAGTTTGTAAATTCGGTTTTGTAACTTTGCTAACAGAGCCAACAACGAAAACGTCTGCGATGCTTATATTGGCAATTTATAATATTGATTCATTTTCCCTGACAGTTGTGTTTAAGGAAGGAAAGTTTATTATCTATAGTACAAGCTATAATTATTGTATTTTCCTTTGCAGTTTTGCGTAACTACATCAACATATATTAATGTCTAGTGTACTGTAGTTTTTCTCAATTTTTGCTCTTAAAATTCTGAGTGGCTTATAAAGCTCCTAGTTACGTATTTTACGCCTACATGACAAGGGAAACAAAATCTAAGGTCATATGTCTCCGATCTAACATGCAAACACAATCACACACACTCATAGTTGAAGCGGCTGAATTCTTCAATTTAAAAAATCCACCACCCCCAAGTGGAATTTGAACTCATGACCTTTGGCTTACGAGCTATGCACTCACACCGCTCGTCTTCTACCGTCGACCCTCTTACACTTTAATAGTTTAATGAATACCTGTATATGAAATACGTATACTGTAAATATGTCTATGAGAAACAAGTAGTCAAAAAAGTTGAATTCTTGAATTTAGGTATCTGTGTTGAGGGGTTATCGATTATATGCATTACACACAATAAAAAATCAGGCCCGTAAACAATTTTTACTATACTGGGTAAAGATTTTAGATTAGAAAAACATTTTCTTTTCACTCTATTCTTATAACAACAATAATTCTTCAGTACTGAAATTTATTTTCTTTCTGTATTAATAATTAACTCTATATAGCTTGAGTATTCACTGTGATAGTATTCTACTTTAAAACTATAACAGAATCCACTTTAATTTTAATTTTTTTAAAAGATGAAAAGCGGTTAAAAAGTAATCTAAATTGGTAAAAAAAGTTTGTTAATGTTCATGTTACTCTAGTAAGAGTAAATAAAACGAATTGACACAATATACACTTGACAGTGTATTTATTTGACAAGAGAAACGTGTGCGCAATAACGACACTAACAAAAAATGGCGACAATCAGATGTCTGCTGCATTCATAATTTTACAATTCTTTAAATAACTTAATGTAGCTGTACAATTTAAAACGTAATGAATAACAAAGCACGTTCTTGTGTTTTAATTGTATATACATATATACTTTTTATGTATGTTTGCATTGCAATAAATAAATATATCACTTAATTTATTATTGACTCTGGAAAACTACACTATTTCCATTCTAAATCTTAATCTAAATAGATACAAAAATTTTATAACAATCGACTCTAGATAGGCAATATTTTTCCTATGTAGAGTAAAAGATTCAAAAGTCAAGAGTAAAACCTTACTCCGAAATCTTGTTTATTGTTTCCAGCCTTATTTTGTGGAACTCCATAATCATGTAATAAATAAAGATTATTAAAAGTTTCACAGTTTTATTAAAATATACCTGACAATATTGTTTCGACAGCTATGCTGTCATTATCAAAGGTAATATAATTATAAACAAACACGTCGCTAAGATAGATACAAAATAGGTAACTAGATAAAATAATAATAATAATAATAAAAATTAATAATAAAAATCATAATTAAACATCTAATACTTCCAGTAACGGAGAATTACTGAGTTCAAGTTGTTCATTCATTAAAGGTACCCTGAGTTTGTGTTTGTATATCTCAAAGGCTTCTAAAATGTCTAATTTGCGTTTGTTATTACAAAAATGTAGGAATTTAATATTATTTTGAGGAGTCATTGTGTGATTTTGTTCTAATAGGTGTTTGGCGTAATTCGATTTTTCAGGATGTTTATTTCTGTAATGACGTACGTGTTCTTTATATCTTATGTCAAAATTTCGAAGTGTTTGTCCAATATATACCGAACTACAAAAAGAACAATTTAAACGGTAAATGCCCGATTTCATGATATCATGTGTTCTGTCTTTAGCATTAAATAAAAATGAAAAAGTGTTAGTGTTGGTTTTAAATGTTATTTTCTAATTGTTGGTTTTTCTTAGTATATGTGCAATTTTTTCTGATATTTCGCCAAAATATGGTATAGATATGTAATTTGTGTCTTCTGTTTGATTGTCAATGGGATATATTCTTTTGATAGCTAACCTATAATCTTTTTGTTTAATTAAAGTGTCAATCATGTTCGGATTATAATGATTTGCATGTGCTAGTTGTTTAATGGTTGATATCTCTTTGCTAAAATCTGATTTTGTTAGTGGAATAGTTAAAGCTCTGTGTACTAATGATCTGTATGCTGCTATTTTATGTGTATTGTGGTGACAAGATTCATTTGGTATTGTTATGTCTGTTTGTGTTGGTTTTCTGTATATGGAAAATTCAAAAAGATTGTCTGCGTTAATCTTGATATTTAAGTCTAGAAAGTTTATAGCCCTGTTTTGTTCTGTTTCTAGTGTAAATTTTATATTAGGATGGATATTGTTTATAAGAATTAAAAATTCATTGATAACCTCAAAAGAACTGTCAAAACAAGCTAAAATGTCATCCACATAACGAAACCAGAAGATAATGTGTTTAGAGAGGTTTAATTCAAATATTCGATCTTCAAACTTGTCCATAAATATGTTAGCTAATAGAGGACTTAGAGAATTACCCATAGGTAAACCATCCTTTTGTAAATAAATTATGTTATTAAAAGTGAAATAATTTTGACTTATACAAAGGTCAAATAATTGAATTAACTCTAACCTTTTAACTAATTCTATATTACTATTGATCAAGAAACTATCTAATAAAGGAATACATTCTTGTGGTGGTATTCTGGAGAACATGTTGCAAATGTCAAAACTAACAAGTTTTGAATGTGGTGGAAGATGTATGTTTTGCAGCTTTTCTACTAATTCTAATGAATTTCTAACAGAGTATTTCGATTTGTAACCTATCGTGTTAATAATCTGGTTCAGTTTTTTGGATAAAATGTGATTAGGTGCATTGATGTATGATACAACTGGTCTTATTGGCATATTCTGTTTGTGGGTCTTGACTAATCCATACAGTTTAGGTATTTGTGGGTTTTTATTAATGATTTGTTGCTTTTCTAATTCTGAAAAGCAGATATTGCAGTTTTCTAAACCTTGTTTTATTTCTTTTTGGAATTTTGTGGTTGGGTTTTTGTTTAACGTTTCAAAATTTTCTTTATTAATAAATTCATTAACTTTTTGTATGTAAATATCTTTTGAAAGAATTACCAAAGTGCTACCCTTATCTGCTTTAACAGAAATTAGATTGTTCTCTGTGATTTTCTGTTTTATAGATTGAAGAAGTGATATGTTAGATGTGTTGTACATTTTGTCCTGTTTCAAAGACATCTCTTTTAACAAATTCGAAATTTGGAATTTTGCATAGTTATTATGATCTTTCTTAAGTATAGTTTCGCATTCAACGGCCAAAATTTCTTTAATTTTGTTGGTAAATTTTGGAAAAGGACAAAATTTGAAACCTTTGTTAAGAAATCGTGTTTCTCTGTCATTGAATGTTATATTCGACAAGTTTATGAAACGAGGATAAAAGTTTATCTTCTGGTTTCGTTATGTTGATGACATTTTAGCTTGTTTTGACAGTTCTTTTGAGGTTATCAATGAATTTTTAATTCTTATAAACAATATCCATCCTAATATAAAATTTACACTAGAAACAGAACAAAACAGGGCTATAAACTTTCTAGACTTAAATATCAAGATTAACGCAGACAATCTTTTTGAATTTTCCCTATACAGAAAACCAACACAAACAGACATAACAATACCAAATGAATCTTGTCACCACAATACACATAAAATAGCAGCATACAGATCATTAGTACACATAGCTTTAACTATTCCACTAACAAAATCAGATTTTAGCAAAGGGATATCAACCATTAAACAACTAGCACATGCAAATCATTATAATCCGAACATGATTGACACTTTAATTAAACAAAAAGATTATAGGTTAGCTATCAAAAGAATATATCCCATTGACAATCAAACAGAAGACACAAATTACATATCTATACCATATTTTGGCAAAATATCAGAAAAAATTGCACATATACTAAGAAAAACCAACAATTATAAAATAACATTTAAAACCAACACTAACACTTTTTCATTTTTATTTAATGCTAAAGACAGAACACATGATATCATGAAATCGGGCATTTACCGTTTAAATTGTTCTTTTTGTAGTTCGGTATATATTGGACAAACACTTCGAAATTTTGACATAAGATATAAAGAACACGTACGTCATTACAAAAATAAACATCCTGAAAAATCGAATTACGCCAAACACCTTTTAGAACAAAATCACACAATGACTCCTCAAAATAATATTAAATTCCTACATTTTTGTAATAACAAACGCAAATTAGACATTTTAGAAGCCTTTGAGATATACAAACACAAACTCAGGGTACCTTTAATGAATGAACAACTTGAACTCAGTAATTCTCCGTTACTGGAAGTATTAGATGTTTAATTATGATTTTTATTATTAATTTTTATTATTATTATTATTATTTTATCTAGTTACCTATTTTGTATCTACTTTAGCGACGTGTTTGTTTATAATTATATTACCTTTGATAATGACAGCATAGCTGTCGAAACAATATTGTCAGGTATATTTTAATAAAACTGTGAAACTTTTAATAATCGTTATTTATTTCATGATTACTGCGAAATGATTAAAAATTTGACTGTTTTAGTGTAAAAGAGTTACCATAAATTATTAAAGATATAATTGTTTTAGAGTGTAATAAATTTACACTAACATTCTATTGAAGTTAATGCTGTGGTCTACATGGAGGTACATATTAGATATTTTACTCTAAATGTATATTGGACCTAAACACACACTTTCTAGAGTGGTTTAGTGTTCGAATTTTACACCAAATCTTTTACTGTGAACAAAAGTACTCAGTTACTCCCTGAAATTACTTACGTAGAAAATGTAGATAAAGACTTCAAATCATTCACTCCGCTAAAACTATTAGATTTATGTCAACTAAACGTGGTCTAAATCATTCTTTTGGCAGGGTCTAAAAGTGGTTTTAGTTCCAACTCTTCCGGAGTAACAATGTACGAGACCTGTCTCACATGAATTGGATCATGCATTAAATTTAATTTGTTTTTGACATTTTAGATTTCATTTCGAATTAAGTGATGTATTTGTTGCTAAAAGCATGCACAATCAAAACTATAATCATCTAACCACTGATAATTATTTGTTGAATGATAAATATTAATTACAGAAACATACAGTGGTCCAATTCATGTAAGACGGGGCTCGTATACCTTTCATGCAAAAAAACACTCACTACGAGACAATTTTTGTCAGGGGGCACCTTAACTTAACTGCCCTCCTTCCACATAAAGGGAACAAACCGTGACGAATGTACCTTTGTTGTATGTAACCTACACGAACATTACATACGCATTAAAAAAATGTTAACATTTAGAAGATGACAAAGCGGTTTTAATCAACACTTTTTTTGTGAAGATAAGGGCTATTAATTGGAATACTTATTTTTCAAAAATATGGAGGTGGTTTGCTTACATCATTTTTTTTGGTTTTGTTAAATACCACGCATTCAGGTCGCGTTTCTTTTTGTGGTTTATGTTTTGTTTCTTCTGGTTATCAATGAGAATTAATTTTCTTTATACAGAATTGATATTGAATTTTTTTACTGAATTTATCTCCGGTTTAATAACAATTTCTAAAGCTATTTTAATTCTATTCAGCAACACTTTTTTTCAATTTTTTTTGTGTATTTATAAACGGTTAAATGCGCATCGCCATTCATAACATTATAACCAGTTATCTGTCACACACCTAAGCACTTTGCTGCCTTTTATTTGTTTTGACATTTTTGTCATTTATTTTGACGGATGAACTTTTTGATAAATTTAAATATTTTGCATTTATTTGAAATAATAATAATAACAACAACAACAAATGATAACTGATAATTTTTAAATTGGTTGAATTTATTTCATATTACTCATATTTCCTTATCTCTACAGATCTCAAAATTATGAATGAATAATAATTATGTTACTTCAAACTCTGTTTGATTTTAAATTATAAATTAAAACTTTTTAAATTAGTTATAACCAGACCCAGGCGTGATTTTGCCGGTTGTATAGATGAGTACACATTCCGATTGTTTGCTTAACGTGTTATGTTATTGTTTAGTTGACGTGCCGATGTTGGTAAACGTAGATTTCCAAGTTAAGGTAAATTTGAGAAAAGTGGGTAACAAAAACAACAATGAAAAATGGTACTGACGACGTGTTAATACGAAGAGATTTCAATTTGACCAGAGGTTTATGGATTTGATCGCTCCCGCTGACGTAGTATAATCAATGGGGATGCAGCGTTTAAACGTGTAAACGTTTAGTAGTAAATAAACGTTTAATATAAAAATACACGTTTAAACGCGTATGGAAAGTATTTTCAACGAAACATCAATATTATACGGGAAACGATAATCTCATTAGAGCTAAAAGGCAACAATTTGCTTTCTCCGCGGCTATTTGCCGTTCGACGTTCAACCCGATACGGTACTTGATTAAGGTAATAAATAATTTAATCAAAGCACGCATCATCGTAGATGATGAAAAGTAGCGACTTTAGTGTACGCAAAAATAATTCACAGAAAACACAGTTTATTAAATTTATTTTTGTATTTTGCTGAATTTGCTAAAGTGCGTCTGAAATACGCTGTCGCAACGACGTAAACCACCATAAGCGATGCTATTGGTAGGCGCGCACGTGTACTCTTTAACGCTTAAGCGACTTTACCTACATGCGGAAACACGTATATGCAATCAGTTCTCGTTAACGTTTATTTATTTTGTTAAATTTGTTTTGTAATTTCCCTTTTTAGGGCAAACAGCTCCTAGCAAACTAGGCTTTGTTAGGTTTAAATAGCGAGTGACGAGTCTATTAAATTGTGGTGTAGGTATTTAATTTTCATCAGTATGATTTTCCATTCCATATTATGCTGAAACCGTAAGAGCAAATTAAACGCACACGGTACGCAAACGCGTATCATCATAAATGAAGCTTCAAGGGTCAGCTAACTTCAAGTTTATTTACGTCTTGCGACAGCTTATTTCAGACGCACTTTAGCGCGCTTCGCGATTTATCCCGCCGGGGTCTTTCTGTACATTCTCTTAACCGTTTTTATTAGTGGTAGTAGACGTAAACTAATGTGAGTCGTCCCGTCCGCTTTATGGCGCGTATAAATTAAAAATCAAAACAACAGGATTATAGAGAAATGGTTTCATAAATCTTTCGAGGGAAGCGTTTAAACATGTCAACGTTTAGTTTTTGATGGTTTAAACGTTTATTTTATTAAATGTTTGTTTCATCCCTAATAACCGATAAACATAATATTGAGTGAGCTAATAAAGTTTCTTTGGTTCAGAATTTTTACAATAAGCTAAACATTCACATTTGTACTGATTTCCAAGTTTTATAGAAAATGTTTTCTTTTGCCAAGTAGTTTGTAAAATGTGTAGATTTTAACGATATTTCTACAAATTTAAATTATGTTAAAGATGTCAGCAACTATTTCTTCAAACAATTGATAAAATGTAGTAATAGTTAATAAAATTTATCGCGTTCATTGCAACGAAATTTCCCTTTGTATTCTTAGTAGAAGTTAATTTAAACTATTTTATGGCAACAAAAGAATACTATTCATAAGCCTTTTGTTACAAATGTGTACTGTGTTCTTATATTTAATTGTGTCAACAAGGGCTAAAGAATACCAAAAGGTATGTCGCATAATCTCAGACACTTTTTTTAGCCTTATTTTGACTTAATTTTAAAATCCAATCTGTATCAACTTTTTCCAAGCTGTGGGCAGATATCAATTTAACATCATTTTAATCACGATCGTTAACATGTAATTTAGTAGCGATTGCTTAAATTTGAACCTGAATTAAATAAAGACCTGAAAGCAATTTGCCAAAAGAACTTCCAGTGTTTAGTCATCATTGTGAAGCAGTAAATAATAAGAAGAGAAATAGGAAAGTTTTGTTGCAAAACACAAAATTTATCATTTTAATTATGTATTCTTAGATCAAAACCTGCTCATCACGTGTTTTTTTCGCAAAGTGATATTGTAGCCTTAGTATATACCTGAAAATAAATTTCAACAATATCTGTAGTACTTAGCTGTCTAAAACTTCATTCTATAGTCTGTTCGAAATACTCTTGGAAACTAAAATAGGCTGTTTCGGCTATTTAAGTAAAATGCAACCTGACGCAGAGCTAGCTGGATTAACGGTTTACTTTTCCTACGTTTTTGTGTGAAAATAAAATTACACAAAACGATTTATTTCGTTTACTGAATCCTATTATCAAGAATGAAATACTTGACAGTAAAATATCTGCAAGTAAACATTCTTTTACTGTTTAATAAAATTTGAACGACACGCCTATTTGGTGACCTGCGTTACAACGGAAAGAAGCTTATAAAAATAATACCCTTCAATTACAATAAAACAAAGGTAGAGAAATTAAGAATAACAGTTCAATGACAAATATAATGAAAAATAAATGATAACAACAATATAAAAGGATAACTGTAAAGTTAATAATCTGCATTAAAGCATAATGATAACAATTGCAAGCTAATGATTGATATTACAGTTAGTCTCAAAACAGCGGCTGATTTCGCAAAGAATCCGAGTTATTAAGAAATAAAAACAGTACATACATAAAGTATTCAAAAAGCACTACCACGTTTTTGCCTAGTAAGATGTCCAGTCACCATTATTATTTGGCATGACAACAACAATAACTACATTTATAGCATACGAAGTGTGCGCCATGTTTTCTGAACCCGTGTGATAACCTTTTTGTGAGGTTGTTCAAAACCGGATTTAATATTGCATATACCGGTAAACGTCGCGGTAAAAATTATCAAAAACAATTTAATAAGGACATACATCTGAGGAACAATTGGATTTGTGGGTGTAATTTAAACAATGCTTTACCTTTTTTCCGTGTGTTTTGTTTCCTGGAAATAAGCGTAAGAAATTTGTTACATTTAAGTAAAAAAATCGAAAAACATGAACACACTGAAACGCATATTAGCAATGAAATACGATTAGTTTTATTTGGCAAAATAAATAGGAAAGCAAAACAAACGTAAACAATTTTGAGGGATCAGCACACTCGACAGTATTTGGTACGGGCCGCCACTGCTATGATCATTTGTAAAACTATTATTGTAGATTTAAATTGCATTAATGCGTTAACGAATTAAATCTAAATTTTGAGAATACCGTTAGTATACTTCACAGTGGAAATTATTTATATAGTTATAATTTTTATTTTTTTATACCAATTTTAGATATCTCTTATACATCTCTGACGGTCAGCGCCCATGTGAAACGGGGGTAAAATTCAATTAGTATTAGCACCGGTAGTAAAATTAGCATTATTTAATTGTGTGTACATAAACAAAATAATTATTTCCTAAACATAACCGAGGTACTGCAGTTAATCGGGGAACAGGACGATTCGGTGCCGGGCGATTTTACTATAAATATAGATTTTTTGCATCATATATTTGCTAGCTTTCTACTTGTGAAGTGACGACTACTTTGAAATGGACCTTGGCCAATGAGAGGTGGCAAATAGTTATAAGGGCAACTACTTCTTTGACAAATGTTCCGCTGATCGAACTAAAAAGTTCTGGAGATATTTAAACAAGGCGAAAAATGTTCCAAGGACAATGGAATTTAAGGACCACTGTCGATAATAAATTAGTGACCAAAATCCATAACCGTGATATTGGATGAAGCTGGTATGCAAGTTTCCAAAATTAAAGAAACTGTCAAACAACGAGCTACTGATACCATGGAAACTCTACCTCAGACATACAACAGCGCCTTAGAAGAGTCAGGTCCAGCGATACAAGAGCAGATGGCTAGCAAAAATCCAGTTCGCAGAATGAGATCAAACCAGAAACATATTTACGGCAATTAAGCAGTTTCTTTACAAAGATACAGGAGCCGATGGTTCTAATCGAATCTTGATATTTGGAAGACAAGGTCGCCAGTAGTAGAGCAGGCATATGAAAAATATTTCAACAAGCTCTTTCTCTTTTTTCTCAAGTGTTTGTGATTAAGAAGAGTAAGATTTGTGCTTCAGCTATTTACATGTTCTATTAACCAATAATACAACGCCAGACTTGGGCCTAACTACATCTGACCTAGTTGCCCCACAGAGAGTTTTTGTGGATGTAGTTTACTGCGCAGAATCAATATAAAACTACATTTGCGTGCAGTATTACTTGCACTATTTTGCACTGGGTTTTTTGCAATAATAGTATATTATATACCAAGGTTGTGAAGAGTTTTTTCTAGAGCCGAGCATTATTAGATCCCGAGATGCGCAGCATCGAGGGATATAAGATGAGAGGCTCTAGAAAACACTTCACAACCGTGGTGTATATATTATTTTTTTCACTACTAGTACTTTTATTCCTTTTATTCTTCTCACATAAAAAACGTACTATCGCGATCACGGATTTTTTCCTGGATGCCAGTGTATAATGGGATGAATTTTTGCCCCGTGTTACACTAAAATCTGGATTATTGACTAGTAGTCAATAATAAAAAATTATTTACCACTAGGCAAGAAGGCTAACTTCACAAGGTGACAACAGACTAGATAATAGTATGTTTTAAAGCTAGTAGTGAAAAAACTTTATTATTATTTAAAATAACACGTAACACAATAATTACATGCGACAAGGCACTTGAGTAACCATTTCAGTACTATTCATGCTGCACAAATTGCAGCTGTTTTAAACCATACATTTTGCGTCTGCAAATCCATCCAATGACAGGCGACACTTATCGAAATAACCTGACGCTTACTGTCAAAACAACACAGCTACACACAGATTTAATGCATCCCGGTATCGCACTAGCGGACGGGTGTTACATCAGTATTATTTAACCGACTCCGACTATTATGTAACCGATAGGAAACATCATAAAAAGCGCGCTTTAAAACCACATCGTATATGTATCTAATATCTAAATTCAATCCTGCATTTATTTTCGTTTATTAATTTCACAATTATTTTAATTTAATAACTTGTTTAGAAAAAATTACTATTATTCAGAATTATTAGTAACTTATCACTTATAATAATTAATAATAATAGATATATTTCCGAATATCTATAACAGTAATATTAATAATTTTTTTAGTTATAATTATAATAACTTTTTTTTTATTACAGACAAAAGACGATACAGTCTTTTTTTTGGGAAATAGCTATAATGAAATAGCCTTGGTAGTGTAATGTCTGGCGTGCCGGACTTTCACCCAAGCGGCCCGGGTTCGACTCCCGGCGCTGGCAGATCTGGTTAAGGTTTTCTGCAGTTTCCCTTAGCTGTAACACAAATGTGGGATTTGCGCTGTTCCATCTATAAGTCGGCTGCAGCCGCACATTGGGCCTACATAATAATAATAATCGCCCCCTCCCTCCCGCACAAGCTTATAGCTTCTGGGGCCTTGGTTAAGGTTATGGGTTGTAGTAATTATTATTATTATTATTACCTATTTTATGTTTGCCCTGCTTTAAAAACTTCGTACTACGTTTTAATGTTTCTTTAATAAATAGTAGAATTTTTAAAGTATTTTATTTATAAAATACAATTTGCCAGTTTGGCAAATAAAATCCACACTTTGTAAAAGTTGTTGTTGGTACATTTCGAAGTATGGTATGTTCTTCACTTCAGACATTTGAGGTTTGTTGAGCTCCGGCTTCTGTTTTTGGAGATCATTCATCACGCGGTTTTCCTTTGTTCAGCTCTAAGTTTGAACAATGCCAGGTAATGTTCGAAATACCCGAATGTTACTTTTAGCAAATACAAAACTACTGCGTCAGGGAAATGGTCACTTCGCCGGATGCGTTAAAAAAATGACTGTTGTTCATAACTATTAGTACAGATTATACAAATGAGTATGAATTTTCTTGGAGTGTTTTTAGTTTTTGTGCAGCTGCAGCACTTAAAGACAGGGCCGCCAGTGTAATATACTGTTATGATATAACATATTTGAGTAGTGCAGAAATGTATATACGCAGGATGTGTTGCCTATCTGACAGGCGACTGAATTTTTAATTTAAAAATAGATTTAACTTATTTAAATTGGGTTCAATTTATGAAGGATACACACTACAACACTGTGAGATGGGAATGAATAAATTTTAAACAGATTCTTCACTTGAATTTCACAAACTCAATTTTATGATGGACGATCTTATGTCGTTGGTTGATAGTCTTACATATTCTGAAGCCATTTTACGGCCTGTTTTCACCTGAAAATTATTAAAGACATGGGTAAGAAAAGGGTAAAGAGTGTATACAAGTATTTCTTATTTTACTTACAGTTTTTATTACCGAATTTCAAGAAAATGTTCTATTTCTTTGACGATTCATGATTTTCTATAGTAAATGGATGTTTATAAATGTTATTTGAATTTTTAACTAAAATGTTTTACTGCAATGTTGTTAAGTAAGTTCTGAGGTGCTTTTAACACTAAAAGGTCAAAATGGGCAACTTTTTTAAGAGAAGGATTAGGCCTTTGAGACCCCAAAATTGTAACGTTTCAGCATGGTCTGCTAGAATGTTAAAATTTAGTTTATATTTATAATTTTGGTGTCAATATTATGTAATTCTTCTTGATAGGATCTTAGGATTAATTTTATGATAAGAAAAGGATGCAGCAAGATGTTAAAATGTTTTTATTTGAATTTTTGTGAAGTAATAATTGTGAGAAAATTCAAACTGATTGTTAAAGAATCCTGAAGTTAATTTTGCATCAGGACATTAATGTTGGGTATTGTTAGAAAATAGAAATCTCCTCTTTCGTTTTATAACATTTGTTTAAACAATTAGTTTAATTTATTATTAACAAATTGGTTAGAGAATTTTAGTGTAAAAGACACTCTTTTGTTTTTTAGTAACTTACTAAATTAATCTAGTTCCGAACTAGGAAAATCACTAGCGATTCGCAATTGTTTTCCAATTATTATAAAAACAGCACGAAAATTTTGTTATTTTCTCTTGAAATTCCATACAGAGCAGAAGTCATGTCAGGTTGTACGCTATTTTTATAAAAAATTTCGAGGTTTTGTTGGTGAGTTTTACGTCACTTAACTGTCAACAAAGTGAGGTTATGACAAATGTTATCCTGTTTTTAAATTTTTTTTATAAGTTAATAATTTAATTAATAATAATTATAACGAACAATCAAAGCGAACTAAAAGTGAAATAAAACAAAAAGTGAAGTGTTAATTGGTGTACAGACTGATATCATAAATTGAAGAAACACTTTGGAATTTTATTTTGAATGGAACGAATTAAAGGAAGGTGATGGAATCTTGTTGCAAATAACCGAATTATTTTATGTACTCACGTCATAGAAAATACATGTTTCACCTTTAATAATTGTAATTATCTTCATAAATCACAAATAAAATTCATTTGGATGGCATGAAAATATGCTCATCATGTCAACAATTAAGCAGGTAATTGTACCAACTATAACAGGAATCTGCTAACCTTCAAGTTATGGTGATTAATTTTTTTTGTGTGACGCCAAATAATTTAAAAAATTTAAAATAATTTTCAATTTTTAATTTTGTTTTTAATAATTTAAGATTGTTGGATTGATCAGATAAGAATTGAAAAGAACAAAGAGAATTAGAATGTCTCTTAATTCTTATTTTGTTAAATCTATTTGACGCCAAGATTTAATTGATTTTGTTTCACGGTTGTTTAATTGAAATTTAAGATGTTAATGATTGTTTTTGTTTCTCTCCAATGAATTATAAATTTTTATTTCTTTTGTTTGTTCATAAATAAGATTATCCATTTAAATGTTTAAAAAGAAATTTATTTGTGTATTTATTTGTGTCTGGTCCATTAACAATGTTTTACAGATTTAATTTAAATAGCTTCCTGATTAATTAGCGACCCGCCTGATTTTGTCTCATGAATTTATGGAACTTGTTTTCCAGTTTAGAATAACCGAGAATTTTTTTTTATGATAAAGGTAAGTGATATTTAGTTGCGTATATTTTCAGACTGTTTTACCATGATTTTGTGTTTGTGAATTTCAACAATAGTAAATTTATTTTGGAATTTATAACCTTTCATCTTTCATCAAGTGTTGGAAGGTTTATAATCCCCAACAATAAATATTAATCTGCCCCATCAAAATATCATCTCAATACGTATTTTACTTTTTACGACGATGCTAAATTTGACAATTTAACTTTTGCAGTTTGTCATTTCTGACACTACTAACTTTATCGTGCACGGTACACTGTAAAATTAAACGCATTCATGGCCTGCTCTAAATTCAATAATTTTGATATGGACTAACCCTCAGATTATCCTGTTGTAATACCGTATTTCTGTATTCTCGCGCTCATAAGTATCAGGAGATTAGATCACCGGCAGATGACGCCGCACCTAAATGCTGAGACTTTCTTAATGAGACGGTGTTGGTTAATTGTGCTAAGGAGAGCGACTGGAATCTAGGCGGATGCCTCAAACTTGAATGCTATTATCGTACATATAACTCCCTCCTCTCTTATGCGCAGAAAATTCACTCGTTCATATGTCAAATACTAGTAGTTATGCTGTATATAATGTCATTAAAAAAAGAAGCAAGCCACTTTTTGCCTACTCCGTTTCAAAAGCTGCATAACAAAGTGTAAAGGTGTTTTTATCAATGTCAATTTTCCAATTGATTATAGTCAAGATAAAAATCGATAAAAAATTGTTGCTGATATTATAAACTTTATTATACCACAAACTGTTTTATATAAAAATTACGTTGAATCTTCTTCAAAATATATTTTGTATAAATATCTAAATTAAGACGGTCATAAAACAGTCTTAGAAAAATATACCTTACATCCAAATTCAATTCTATTCCCCTGTAAGGTTTCTTTATGTAAGCTTGTCTACTGTTCACAAAACTTCTTTTCATCATTAAAAATTCATTACTTAAATTTCCAAAGGGATGTTCCAACTTACATTTTCTTTAAAGTTCGTGCAATTCTTTATCCCTCAACTTAATATAATTAACGAAAACTTAAAAGAAAAACAAGAGTAAAGTTAAGGAAAAGCTTGTGTCTCCTCGAATTTCTGAAACTTCTTATGCATATATAAATAGAGACTGTTAAGAGCAAGCACAGACGACTGCTAAATGTTTCCAAGAGCTCTTGACAAATCCGGATTCTGGTGTTGTAATAAATTTCCTTTATTTTACATTAAAAAGAAAAGGTGACGTTGTATCATCAACTAGTTTTATCCTAAAACGAAAATGTCATCTTGTTGTTAAGGTCACCAGCGATAAAAAATTGCTATATGCTATTTTATTGTAAAATTAAGATGAATAGTGTTTTTATGTAATTAACAGTCTAGGGTATTCTTTTTTCTCTAAAATGCAGTAATAAATGTGAAACCCACATGACGTTCTACAATTAATAGGTATAATTAATTACGACGATTTTTTTATGGGGTAAATATACTATCAAGATCCGGACTCCTGGAGTGCAATATCATGTCGAAGAGGTATTTTTCGCAGCAAAGTTGACACTTGACTCTCGACTCTCCCGTTGACAGGCAATTAATATTCAGACAAAAAGCGATAAAATGTCGGATATTTCAGCAATAATACAATATCAACAAATCTCAAAATCTGAATTAAAGTTTATCATTTAAATACAGTCATGAACATTTTTCAGATTTTGATAAATCCTGAACTTTATGTTATGTAATCCATTATGTAAACACAGAAATAAAACGAATGTTTTACATGACAATGGTAGAGCGTAACAAATTGGAGTTAAAAAAGGAAAAAAAAGGGGGGGAACTTTATTGAAACGACGCCGTTTTTCAGATATGCCCACTGGTTAAAGCAAACTTTTTTTAGTTATGATACATTTCTGGCACAAAACGTTGCTCTACTAAATACTATTTATCAGCGCGGAGAGTGCGGACAAATATGATAAATGGCGTCATTATACAACAAACGTGAAATATGGCCACCGAGAGAAGGGTTGACAAAGGGAAATTTGATGAGTTTTCCAGAAGTTGGCAGCTCTAGGGTGGATTTTGTGGAAACAGGGAGGAATGGTAGGTACAAACACAAACATACATATACGCACATATACTAGTTACATAATATACACAAAACAAATCGGCTTAAACAGCTTATATCCTCTAGTTTATAGGACGAGGTTTTCCCCCCTTTTACAATTTTTGGCTGGTTGTATATTCTTGTTTTTTCTTACCCTTAATCGTTCGCAAACTTTCACACGCACTTTTCTGACGCGAGAAAAGTGAAGTAAACTTTATAGTTTCACCGCACAGCTTTTTTATGGTAGGCAATTTATTTACTTTTAGGTAAAAGCTTTGTTAGATTATGTGGAGGTGCCTGGGAGATTTTCGTCGAGATAACTTAATATGAAAAACGGGATTGCGCGCATATCAAAAATTACCGTGTATTTTTCATAAAACGCTAAAGTATGGATTCACCTTTATCTCGTTTTATTTTTGTCTAACATATTTGCAATTTATCTTCGTTTGTCGTTCGGAACACAGGAAGAGTAAAACAAAGGAGAATTGTTGAAAGAATAGAAAATGAATAGATTTATTGTCTGGTAATAAAATACTTTTTTCCTTGAAGTTACCAAATCCATGACAATATTTTTTTAAAGCCTACAGACAAGTCTTGCAGTAGATTACATTATATTATATTTACAAGAGCTGTCATATTTTGTAATATACGAGGGTGGTCTGAAAAGTTTCCGACCTAACACAGATTCAAGACATTTTTTCTTTAAATTTATTTTTCTACATAGTCTCCTTGTAAGTCTACACACTTCTCCCAGCGATGCTCCCATCTCTTTAACCCGTCCAAATAGTACTCGGCGTTTTTCTCTGCAAAATAATTGTTCACGAAGGTGATTGCCTCCTCATTTGACGAAAATCTCTGTCCTCCGAGCGCAATTTTTAGATGAGGGAAGAAAAAGAAGTCGCTTGGGGCTAGATCTGGTGAGTAAGGAGGATGGTCAAGCAGTTCAAACCGTAATTCGTGGATTTTCACCATGGCAACTGCGGAGGTCTGAGACGGCGCATTGTCTTGGTGAAACAGGATTTTCTTTTTCTGCAAATATGGCTGTTTTCCGCAATTTCTGCCTTTAGCTTGTCAAGTAATGATGCGTAGTATGCTTCTGTAATGGTTATTCCTGTATGAAGATAATCGATTACGATAACTCCATGACTATCCCAAAAAACAGTCGCCATCACTTTCCCAGCCGACATAACAGTTTTTGCTTGTTTTGGAGCCGATTCCCCCTTCGCAGTCCACTGTTTTTGACTGTTTTTGTTTCGGGCGTATAATGGTGTATCCAAATTTCATCTGCAGTACTCAATCGGCGCCAAAACTCCTAAACGATTTATTGCGCCTAAACTGCGCCAACAGAGCGTTGGAAATGTTCATTCCAACATGTTTTTGGTCTAACGTGAGCAAACGCGGCACCCAACGCGCGGACAGCTTTCTCATGCCTAAATCTTGATTCAATATGTGACAAACACGTTCTTTGGACATATTCATAGCGTCTGCTATCTCTCTCACTTTAATTCGACGGTCGTTTAGCACCATTTGGTGAACTTTAGCGATGTTATCGTCAGTGGTTGCAGTTTTTGGACGTCCCGAACGTTCATCGTCTCCCAAGCTGGTACGGCCACGTTTAAATTCAGCTGCCCAAAATTTCACTGTGGTAAATGATGGCACAGAGTCCCCATACACAAAGTCCAACTCATCTTTGATTTGCGTAGGCGTATTGTCTTTCAAAAACAAATATTTAATGACAGCTCGATACTCGATTTTTTCCATTTTCACAAAAACACTCATATCGACTCACTCAAACGATTGTCAAACAACACAGGTGAGTACCTGTCAAAAGATGCACAACTACATTCCCTAGCTTTTATTGACGAGTGCTGCCATCTTCACGTTAAGGTCGGAAACTCTTCAGACCATCCTCGTATGTGAAAATCGCATACATAAGGATGCAAAATCTTAAAACTGTTTTCCGGTTCTTCGCTGTTGTCGCTGATAGAACCTGGTCCTTGGAGGTCTTTCAGCCGGTCACTCGGTTGCTCTTTCAATTTTTGGCACTCGGTCCCCAGTTGTTTGTTTGAATCAGGCTGTTCGGTTTTTCTATGCAGAGATAGGGTGTGACTGCCAAATATACCTTAATAGAACGGGCGACAATGGAACCAGGGACAAGCTTACATCTCCTCTATTTATTAACCGATGTATGTGTTTCGTAGAGAGATATTAGACACAGTTTGGAATTTACTGACATGTAGTGACAAAACGGCCGACTTCCGGTTTTGTGTGAGATACCAATAACTTTTAAATGGTACACCCTATATATTTTACATTTCTTGTAAACTACAAGTTAGATTACTTCCGGCGAGGTTGCCAAATTTTCATTTTATAGTAATATTTTTTATTTCCAATTTTATTTTTTAATGTCGAAGGTATGATTGAGTAAAAACTGTATTAATTCATTCTAATGTTTGACTTTATTTAGAAAAATATTAAAATACTTATTTTTAAATTATAAGTACAAGAAAATTGAAAATAAAAAGAATGGAAATTAAGCAACATAGACAAATGTAATTTGACTAGTACGAGGGTTGCGCTGAAAACTGTTAGTTATAAAAAGACCGTTGCATTTTTTAACAAAAAATCTTTATTGTTTTTCAAAATAATCTCCATTCAGACTAATACACTTGTGCATTCTTTGAAACCACTTTTTAAAACATTCGGAAAATTCATTTTCTGAAACGTCCTCAAAAATTCTTTGAAATTCTGTAACTGCTGCATCTGCGCTGGAAAATCTTTTACCTGCATCATTTTTTAACAGTTGGAAACAAAAAAAAGTCGCACGGCGCCAGATCTGGGCTATACGGAGGATGAGTTACCAATTGAACTCCCGTATCTTTCAAAATATCCAATGTTCTGGCAGCAGTGTGGAAGGATGCGTTGTCATGATGGACTAAGATGTTACGCAAACCGATCCTTTGGCGACCTGTCTGTAATTTTGCAAACATCTGTGGTAACGTCACTTCGCAGTACCATTCAGAATTAACAGTTCTGCGATCTTCAAGTGGAATAACAGCAACAGGACCACTTCGGCGGAAGAAAACAGCAATCATTTTCTTATTGACGCTTCTGCCACGAATTACTTTTGTGTGCAAGTCTTCATCTTCGAATACCCAAACACTAGACTGCTGTTTAGTTTCAGGGTCGTAACTGTATACCCAACATTCGTCACCAGTTACAATGCATGCCACTTGTTTGGAAGCTCCTCCGTCAAATTTTTGGAAGATACATTTACACCAGTCTACTCGAGCCTGTTTTTGACTTTCTGAGAGCAAATGCGGTATCCAACGGCTTGCTAGCTTTCTTACCCCAAGATGTTTATGCAAAATGGTATTCACCGCCGAGGATCCAATCTTCACTTCCTCCTGAATCTCCCTATAAGTAATATTTCGATTGGACTAAATCAAGCTTGCCACACGATCAACATTTTCTGAACAGGCAGCTTCCGCAGGTCTTGCTTCGTCTTCTAGTAGCTCTCGCCCTCGTTGAAATTCGCGGAACCAATGACTAACAGCGGATAATGAAGGGGCAGCATCGCCAAAAGCTGCTATCAAATTTTCATGGCTTTGCTGGTATCCTAACTGTCTTTTATAGTCATAGAAAATCATAGCTCTAAGGGCAGTTCGCGGAATGCTCATCTTAACTGAATTAAAAATGCACAACTACTTATCTTACAAAATTAACTACGTTTCACAAGGAAATCGGAACGTTTGACAATTGTGGGTAACGAATGTCAACTAATGCGACATTCAATTGTTGCAATTGTTTCTAGCCAATTGAGCTTCCATGGCCTGCTACTAACTATTAACAGAGCATCCTTCGTAGATTGCAAAATTGCATTTGAAAAGGCGAAACCAAGAGTCGGTCATTTTGTTGCTACCAGCCAGTGACTCCAAGATTGTGCCTAATATCTTTGTACAGATTCTTGTATAGATCGATTCAAAAATATTGAAGATATACGCTTGGCTCCATTGCCACCCGGTATGTGGATATGCTTGTGGCTATATTTTAGAGGTTGACATTGATTATTTAGATAACTACACTACTCGTATAAAGAACTTCCACTTTGCCCTGAAACTAATATTACCTGTAAGCGAAAAACAAAAAAGGCTACTGAAGACATTACAACCAAAAAGTAAGATTAGATAAGATCCCTAACAACTGTGTTTATTTTTCGTAAAATAGTTGTAACAGTCGTAATAAGTCTCTCATTTCTCGTAAAATAGTATGTTATTATTGAATTGCAGATTAGGTAATTTCATTTAATTAAAGATCCAACTATAGAGACTCATAAAGCAAAGAAAAATTTCATTAAAATGTTCTAAAATTAAATTTTAGTACTTGCTTGCCTACCTGTTGAATTTATCGTTGCAGTTGAATAAACCGAAGTAATATTGTAACAGCTGAAAGCAATGGGCAATAAACTAAAGAATATGCACGAAGATGACGACAATATAAGCGGAAATAGCTATATCCTAAAATTGGTATTTTTAAATCTTAACATTTCAAGTAACAAAAATTTTTAATTCGGTTTCTTTGCTGAAAACAAATGTTACATTCAGACATGAATTGTCATTAAATCTTTTATAGCAAAATACTGGACATGCTGTTTAGTTTAGTACACTATACTGTGTTTCGTATGTTAATTCGTTTTATTCTAAAATATCTATTGTTACAGTTACTGTTATATATTTATATATTTTAATAAGTTTTAATAATTTAAAGTTTCTAAAATAATACTAAAATTTCAAAACAAATGTGTTTAAGTTTTCAATTTAAATTTCTTAATTTTGTAACATCGAAATTTCAAAAATTACGAAGCAAATCAAAGAGTTCTGAATTGTAAAATTCAAATTCACAAAATTTTCAACGTCTACAATAATTCTCTAGGCTTAATTAAATTTCAAGATTTATAACCTCAAAGATATCTATAACATCAAAGTGTCATTCTAATTTAAATGTTTTTAAGTGACTTATAAAGTTATTAGAAATAATAATCCAGGTTATCTTAAATTTAAAAATCCAAGAATCTAATAGTTTCGAAATAAAATTTATTTACATCTAGTATGGTTATGATAAAACAAGTTGATGTTTTAAAATTGGTTCGCATATACTTCAGTATATTTTTTATTTTTAGGTTAGATTTTAAGTAACGGATTTATTTTAATTTTTCTGATAATACGCATCCTCAGAAAATTCAAAATTTTATGGCGGTGTTACTGTATGCGCATTTACGCAATTTAAGTTGTTGTATAGACCGATAGAATTTTTTAGTTGTAACTTAGTAATTGTTAGATATTATGTAAATGCTGTATAAAACAACCCAAGCAGCATTTTTAGTCACCTCTACGTACCAGCAACCACCGGTGGAACTATAAAGTTTTTGCCGTTAGTCACAAGAACGTAATTGCTACGGTATTGTTACGTGTCTGGAACCAAAATGGGGAACAATTTTTGGGTAGCAGGTACGTGGCGGCGTAGTAATTGCTACTTTCGTGGAACTTCTTTTCTCTTTGACACATCATGTCGCGTGTTTGTTCTCTCTTGCTCTTGCAACTTAACAAATATTCTATCATTTTCTATACTATATAATGCTGGATCGTGTCACAAAATGAACTACCAGTTTATTTGTAATACGTACTTAATACAAAGAGCGATGAAATGTTTGATTATTTTGTCATTCCAGTACACCAAAATTATAAACCATTGCAACTTTTCTGTTAAATATGATGATGATAGATCGAAAAATAACAACGCGCCTTCTTTAATTATATTTTTTAGTAAAAAAATGTCACAAATGTCAAAAAATAAAACATGATAAATATACACGAAATACTTATACGTTTGATACACATGATAGAAACCATTTTTATATTATTCCTGTTATGTTCTTTTATGTGTTTAAATAAAAGATACTCAATTATTGTCATTAATTAACTTTATTAATATTGAGTGAGCTGGGAGAATTAAATACACAATGCATAGACTGTAGAAGACGTATATCCTCCAAGGCGGCTCGAGTGTTACTGACGCACGCCCAGAGCATGCCAGGATTGGTTAGTTAGATCACTATAAATAAATGTTGCCAACTTCAACCTACATACATAACAATCCCTAAGGCACAATTTGGCACTAATTTGTTATTTTTATTGAAGGTTATATAGTAAAACATCTATTAACAATCATAACAAATTGCAAATTGATTAATGATTATTGATTAATCCAACATTTTACAAGTAAATATGGAGATGGAGTAGTTTACGAAAAATTACTTTAATGTGATTTTTCTGGGTAGCAAAAACGTAAGTGTTACATTCAATACTACTGTAAGGTTTTAAAAACTTTAAAGTAGCTTCGAGCAAGTTACTGCTACAAGCATAATACCACTTTGAAGTTGCAACGACTTTAAAGTAAGTATACTAAGTGGCAATACGGTTCCAAATACTTTAATAGTTACTCAGAAGTAATGAAACTACATAGTTCCAATAAATAGTAGAAACAACTACACAATTACTAAAATATTCCGAATTGAAGAAATTAAACCTATAAAGTCATAAATTTAGTTGCAGTTACGTAACAACTACTCAATCAAAGTTCCGATCTCAGTTACTGCTACTTAAATGCTGCTTGGGAAGGCATTTACGTTACTCTTGCGTGTGAATTTGTTAATGAGATGAACAAAATGACTAACAGAATATTATTAATAAAAAATTTTCGTAGTTTGATGCAAATACATTTAAAGCCAATTTTAAAGGCGTTCGTTTGTACTTGCACAGCCATACTAGATAAAAATAAATTTTGATCATATTCTATCTAAGTATTTTACTTTCTAAATATATGTGATTTTAGGTTGCTAACTCTCAATCCATGTCGTAGTAGTCTACAATTTCGAACTAATAAGTGTCTTTAGAAAATTGCGCATCTCTCAATATCTCAATATTTAATCCATAGGTTTCTATATACACTGTAAAAAATGAGGTAAAATTACCTTGGGAAAGAGGTAACTTTTCGCTATTATTTGCGGTATTTTTACCCTAAAATTAATTTTACCTATACATTTAGTAGTTTTACTATTTGTGGTAAAATGCCCTGTAATTATGTAAAATTATACAAATATAAGTAATTCTACTACATTGAACTGGTTAAAATCACTATCCATAATATAAATTTACATAACTCAGACAATTTTTTCCTTACAAATGTATAATTGCTCAATAACTTAATTCATTTTTAGTGTAATATTAAAGATAAGATGAACTTGAACAAGAATAGTGTAATTTTACCCTTAATATGTTTTTAACCGTTGAGATGCTATTTCGCTGATCGCACTTGTTTGTGACCTTCGTTTCGTGAAACAATTCAGGAATCCATTATGAACAGTCCAAATAGGCTTTTTGGGGAATGGTCGGAATGGTGTGTACCATTCTTTTATGATTTCGGCGAGGCGTACTCTATCGATACCGAACGAAGTGTTCATTGCTCATTAATATTTTGTTTTTCGTTGTAGTGTAGTGCGGATTTATTAAAGGCAAATATTTACACGTATGACCGAAGATGGGAAGAATTTTATTTTATAGTAGAAGTTAAAAAATAATAATCGGTAAGTACCTATATGTTAAAATTACAAATTTAAACCAATAAAATAAAAATATTTAATTTAATGTTTTTCTAGGATGAATCAAAAATTGAAGAATTCGAAATAAACTAGCATAACTGTAATTGAGAAAGGTACTCGTGCATAATTGTTTATATAATTTATAATTTTTTAATTTTCTAGGTGGAATCGAAACTTTATCTGAATGTCTTTGAGAGACCAAATATTTCCCAAAGCCCCTGAAAAGAAGGTCTGTTAATGTCTTATATTTTATATAAGTACATACGTTCAATAAAAATTACTTTGATTTTATTTTGTTTCATACAATTCCCAGAGGAACGATTGAATTTGCAAGTACTTTCGCAAGTCATCGTTACATTCAAGAAGTATTTTCACATTTGTATTTTAACCCTGAAAAGTACTATTGCCATGAAATATTAACTTTGTCATGTAACTTTACACAGGTGTTTTAATGTTAAAATGTAAAATTACATTGAGATTGTAATTTTAATCTGTAAATTTGCTTAAAAAGGAAACATTACAATGCAAACTTAACCTAATGTTGAAATTTTTCACTTCCTATGAAAATTACACTTTGAAGTAAATTTACCCCAAAAAATGGAGGTAACATAGTTGCCTCCATTTTTTAGGGTATAATTCACCGGTAATTTTTTAGAGTGTACGTTGCCTATAGGCCTATATGTTTTCTACACGTTTCTGCATTTCAATTTTGAAACTACAGATTAAGGCCTTATACAGGGTCAACTAATAAAGCAACATATGATCGCTTCTTGCTAGTTTTCGAGAAATTCGCATTTTAAATTTTAAGTACGCTCATTGTACTCACATTACATTAAAAATACTAAACGAAAAAAAATTGTACTGGTGCAACCTTACGGAACCGTGTGCTCGAATACACATCAGTGATCGCATATATCTCCTCTTGGTGATCATGTCTATTTTTTTCTTTTTTTAATAGCAATGGGAACAGTCAAATTATTCTCTTAAAATTAATGACAACTATCGCTGTAAATTCTAGTTAAGATAATTTGATAATCAATAAATTCTGTAGATTAAATGGAATGAACAGAAACTGACACAGAAAAACTGATATTGAATAACAAGGACAGAACGCGACTTTGGCATACTAGTAGGGAAAAAATGAGAGTTCTGGAACCACCCCCCACTCCTGACCTTGACCTTGAACCTATCTCGCTCTAACACATGGTGACCTTGAATCTATCTCTGTCATGTTAACGTGGCAACACCGCATTCTCAAGGTCAACAAAATGGCAACACCGCATTCTCAAGGTCAACAATATGACAACACCGCATTCTCAAGGTCACCAATATGGCACCACCGCATTCTCAAGGTCAACAATATGGCAACACCGCATTCTCAAGGCCAATGATATGGCAACAATGCATTCAAGACCACTCTTCAAGGTCATCAAACACCATTCAAGGTCAAGCTTTAGATATATATAGCAGGTCGCATGTATTGAAAATGCAAAATGTGTGTAGAAGCGAGCTTGCAGAATACGTGCCTGACAGAACGAGTGTTATCATTTCGTAATTGGAAGGGTATACAAACCCCAAAATCTTTAGCTGAGGCCGGATTTGTGTATACGGGGCGTGAAGATAGAGTAGAATGTTTTTATTGCCGAGTGAACATTTTCAAATGGGAACCGTCGGATAGTCCAATCGTAGAACACCTGAAATGGTCACCACATTGCGTGTTTGCAAACGTGTTAGCACCCATAAACGTTGAAAGCGGTAGAGACGTTTGCGGTTAAAAGAAGATACAACATAGAATATAACACTAAGGAAGATGTTACCAATCAAGGCGGTAATATTATTAGCAACCTTGTACGAGGGTGTAGTGTACGTTGCAAAACTTCCAGACACAACAGCAGCTTTTATTTCATACAACTTCAATACGAGTGTGTGGTATGGAATGCAACCGGTGACGTTGCAACACATGGGAATGTTTAAACACGAGGTCGGCAATAGAACGCAAGAAGTACGATTCAGGGTCAAATTCGTGTACCCAACATATACCATGGATAGCGAGTGGCAAACCCTCGGGAATAGTCCGGTAGAACAATGTAAAGTCAGCAGCGAAACGTGTTACGCTTCAGTGGCGACCTTGGGCACCCTGTTAATCGCAGTAGTTGGTGTAAGCATGGGAACATATTGTATCGCTCGTTATCGTTACCACTAAAGACTATGACCTTGGCTCCCACCCGCCAACTGAAACCATGACCTTGGATCCCACCCCTCGACTCAGACCATGACCTTGAATCCCACCCGTCAACTCAGTGTATATAAACGCATACGCAAGAACACTTCAGTAGTACAGCATCTACACAAGAACAATTCAGCAGTACAGCATCATGAACGTGGTAGAGGCAACCGTTTTAGTAACATTCGATTTCGAGGACGACGAGGATGAAATGCGAGACGAAGAATTATATGGTGGGAACGTCGAGAAAACTTTAGACCACCACAAAGAGGCATTCATTAAACGCGTCAAAGAGAAGAGTGTTCTTGAAGCTGGTTATCTGGTGTTTGCGCTAGTGACGTTTGCATATTCCATGGACTTAAATGGGGAAAGGATATGGTTTGACGGAAAAAGTGGGACAGCGCCGAAACAATTGGAAGAACCGTTAGACGAATGGTACGATACAAATATAAAAATTCCCATCATGAGACGTATAGAGGAGTATAATACCGATAAGTTGCGAACGGAACATTTGTGTCGTTTCACCATACTAATAGCGGAGAGTTAAAGTGCTGTTTATAGACTAGTATAAGCCGGATAAGTTTCGAACAGAACATTGGCGTCGTTTCACCATCTTAATAGCGGAGAGTTAAAGTGTTGTGTTGTTTTTGTAAAGTCACAGAAACAGCCAGCGCATTATTTAGTGAAAAGTACGCCGAGGCTTAACTAATGTATTATTGAAATAATTGTACTCTGTAAACAAATACAAGATTGTAAATTGTAAAAGATAAATGTACTCTGTAAACAAATACAAGCGGGTAAATTGCATATGTATTTAGTTAAATAAACCACGTATTTATCTCATTATATCGTTTCATTTAAGACCGATCTCCGTCTCTTCTAGAGATTAGTTTAACGATTAAATCAAAAGTGAAACTAAGATTTAAAAATGTCATACCATTTTAATTTCAATTAGATTCTTACTTAACTATGAAAATATCCAGAGGAAAGATCAACACAACCTCAAGGTAAGAACGACACCAGACAGTCAGGAATGTGCAAACAAAGAAATTCCACAGACATCGTTGAGAACAGGTGAAACAAGGTTAAGGAGATTGTATTTACACAGAAAGGAGTGGCCAGACAGGCACGAATGTGCAGGCAGAACAAAAGAAATTCCGCAGACGTTGTTATGTTTACAAAAAAATGTACACGAAAGGTCAACACTACCTCAAGGGTAAGAACTACAGCAGACAGTCAGAAATGTGCAAACAAAGAAATTCCGCAGTCTTTGTTGAGAACAGATGAAACAAGGTCAACGAGATTGTATTTACACAGAAAGAAGTGGGGGCACAGATATATCTATAACTTCCAAGCTTCACCACTCAGTTACATTTACAACAGTGAAGATGAACAACGAAATGAACAATGAAAGTGGAGTAGAAAGTGGAGTAGAGAGTTCGTCGCCGGAGGTCGACCGACCAGCGTCTCGGGGATCAAGTCTGTGGAGCGAGGATACGGAGATCCTCGTTGTGAACGACGTTGCGCAGGTAGAGGACCTGGAGGAGACTGAGGAGATGGAGGACGAGGTGGAAGACCTGGACGAGGTGGAAGACCAGGAGGAAACCATGGAAGTGCTGGTAAGTAACTAAATAATTTAACAAAATTACTTTTAACAAAAATACTTTTAACAAAATTACTTTTAAATAAAAGGAGGAAACGATGCAAGTGCTGGTAACTAACTAAACAATTTAACAAAATTACTTTTGAATAAAACACATAGATATGAGACATATATTTTTATTTTAATGTTTATAGCCGGAGAACGTTTTAGTGGCGATGTCGCGACCCGTACTAGTACGGGGGCGGTTTAGCACGCTGGTGCTGTGTTGCGTATGTAGGGAGACCTACATAACCGTCCCTCGGGACTATGACGCGGTGAGGTACGCCGCCACTCACCAAAAGTGTGAGGCATGCACATAAGTGAGTTAGAATTTGTATATTGTAATAAAATTACGTTTTAATTTACCCCGTGTTTTGCAGGTGCAGCGCGAGTGTAAACAATCCCCAAAAAAATCCCCCAAAAAAATCCCCAAAAAAAATCAAAAAAAAATCAAAAAAAAAATCAAAAAAAAAAATAAAAAAAAAAATCAAAAAAAAAACATCAAAAAAAAATCAAAAAAAAAATCAAAAAAAAAAATTAAAAAAAAAATCAAAAAAAAAAAAATCAAAAAAAAAAAAAAAAAACAAAAAAAAAAAAAAAAAAAAAAAAAAAAATGAAAAAAAAATCAAAAAAAACTAAAAAAGTTAAGGTAGGTTAGGTTAGGTTAGTTGAAAACTAGATACTACAAAGAAAACAAAGCTGATACTATAGTAACCCCCTTAAATGAATTTTAAGGGGTGTCAAGGTAAAGGTGAGGTAAACAACAGGGGGGGGGGAGGAGGCATGGGGAGGGATGGGTGGTGGGTTGAGGGGGGGGGGGGTTTGGGGCCGGGGGGGGAACGAAAATTGAAAAATCAGCGCTCTAGCTCTCAAGGTTAACGAAGGGCAAGAATTCGATTGCTCGATTTGCTAAGTAGAGATAAATGAAGGTCGTCACGGGTATGCTGTTGACCACAATTGAATGGTCATAGAGTATTTCTTTTTATTTTTGTATTTGTATTTTTTTTTTTTTTTTTTTTTTTTTTTTAAATTTTGGATATTTTTCAGAGAGTATTGTCTGGTTGCTACAAACTGTTGAATTAAAACAACATAGTGAGTAATGGGTCAGACGGTTTTAGTGACTTTTTGTTTACGGTTATAATATCTACAATTTCTTTTATTGTATACAATCAAATCATCAATTGTAAAGGAAAAAGAATTATTTCATGCTATTTTTTATTTAAAATGTGTTGGTCCTAACTAAATAATATTAACAAAAGTACTAAATAATATTAACAAAATTACTAACTATAATGTCTATAATGTCTACAATTACACATCACTGCTGATCCATCTCCATCGCCAACCGTGCATTCAATATTTGAAAGTAAAGGCTGCCGTGACAATTATCATCGCAGGTACACTCATCCGCATCGTTGCCTCCAAACTGGGATACCGGACCGAGGATATGCAACCGTTCGCAACACGCAATTGGGTCGAAGGTGTTGTACAGCATCCGTTTCATGCAGCCATCACACCAATGGGATGGTACGTGGGAAATCGATCTCGACACCGTTGTGTGGTATTGCTGTGGTAGGGTGGCCTTACTACACACACTGCGTATGCAGCCCTTGCATAGACGCTTCTCTTTCCACGTGTAGTATGACCACCACAGACAGTACGGGAGATCTGCCACTGTAAAGCACCCCTGCAATACCGTAGCCACCTGTTGAAACCGTAGGGTTCGGTTTGCACAATCAAGGTCCTCCAGGTCACCGAAACGGTCTTCATCATAATGTCTTTCGGAGTTAGCGGTTGTATACCAATACCATTTCCACATCACCCATAGTTCGAACACTAGGCGTTCAATTCCTATACCTATGGATGATTGTGGATTCATCAGCTCTCGATGGTGGCGGGCGATGGATACATGTGGACCCAAGGAGGCAGCGATGCAGCGTAACGATTGAGCCCGTAGGCTGAGCCAGCGATCCCATTTCTGCGCATCTGGCGCGGTATCTCCTTCAACGGAATGTGGTATGCGAGGTGCGATGACGGACATTGTGATGTGTTACCTGGTGTGGAAAACACTCCCTATTATATCGAAGTTACAACACCCACGGAGGGAGTGGGAAGTGGAACACCTTGAGGTACCTATACACCAATGCCCTTGAGAAAATGTAAGGTTTCTGTCTAGACACCGACCTATACACCAATGACCGTGAGGAAATGCAAGGTTTCTGTCTATACACCACTGACCGTGAGGAAATGTAAGTATTTGCGCGAATGCACGGTAAAGTGGTGGGGGTGATGGAGGGGTTCAAGGTGAAGGAGTGGGGGTGAAAGTGGGGTTCAAGGTTAGGGAGTGGGGGGTGGTTCGACAAAACCGGAGGGCGACGAAGCGGAGCGTCAGTCTGTCTTCGTTCATCATGGATACATCATCTAGTAGTGTTACCAGTGTTGGTGAAGTGAATAAGTGTCGTTGTGTGACATTGTCCTTCTGGTCAAAATTATCGATGAAGAAAGCGTGCCCGGTACATGTGCCGCGTACACCATCTCCAGTTGCTGCGTGCCCGGTACTTGTACCAACTATCGAGCGTGCACCATCTCCAGTTGCAGCGTGCTCGGTACATGTTCCGCGTACACCTTCTCCAGTTGCTGCGTGCCCGGTACTTGTGCCAACTATCGAGCGTACACCATCTCCAGTTGCTGCCGCAAAGAAGATCATAGTACTACAAAATGTGGTAGTAAAGGCGGCAGCCGTTAATGTGGAGAAGCCGAAGTACGACATGCTTTCCGGGCGTTCACAACCTTTACTGCGAGAGCTGTTGACTTCGACAAATGTGTTTTACGCTGTTGGAAGTTTGCACATGAGAGGAATCCCCATCGTGACGGTCCAGGAAGCACCTGCGGCATCACCATGTTCGGGTGAGTGGGACTCCCAATTGTTGAATAGCCCACCGGGCAGCGAGTATGATATCTCAATTCGGGGGTCCCTTTTGGGGGATGCATCACCATCTGCAACCGATGATGAAGTGAACCTGCCCATGGAGATTGCTGCAAGTGCAAATGTAATTGTTGATGAAACGGAGTCGGACTGTTCCACATCAATTGCAAGCGATCCTGACGATGACGATGAGGAGTTAATCATTCCGGGTACCCCCTGTGATGACGGGGTGCATGACCATTTGGACATAGACACAGCGACACTTATGGAGGTTTCTGATGACACAGCGTCCATACAGTTGTCCGGCAGCATCAGAGACTTCACAACTTCGGCGATGGTCTTCATAGATGGTGTACCATGCGAGAAGCAGTCTTTACCGCTTGCTGTCGTTGATGACGCACAGCAGACAAGGATTACACGACGGTTAAGAGAAGTGGCGTCCGGTTTGCGAGGGTGTGAGAGTGAACGCATCGCTCTCCTCCAACGCAAAACGGAGCTCTTAGCTGCTGTGGAAAGATATGAGATCAAAATCAAGAGTATCAAGACGCAGCAGCTACGACAAGTGATGGAGGAGTTGGGGTCCTGTGAGAGCGAACGCCTCGCACTTTTAACCGAAGCGGAAAACTTGTCAGCTTTGCGTCATCAACGACGTTAACGGTTGGTATAACTGTGACCTCCCACTAACAATAACCCAGTCCTCTTCCTATCCCGGTCGGGTTTGCATAACACGTCCTCGTCGTCCCGACTGGAAATCAGTATCGCGAACGTTAGTGGTAAAAGTTGATGTAAAAGCTTTATCGTTTGCCAGTGCGTTCCCGTTTACTGATTACAAAGAATATGCATGTGTGTAGCTGTGGCGCGTCCTTCACCCGACGTGATGCCTTAGCCCGTCACCGAAGAGAAAGCTGCCGTGGACCGCTGGACTACCCATCCACGAGCGGTAAGTAACCATTCCTGTGAAGTTGTATGATGTGATACGAGTATTTTGTTGATTACAGCTGGGGGAGCTTCGGATGCTGTAGGTTATACCGGTGAAGGACCTGCATCTAAGAAAGCGAAAAAAACCTCCCCGCAAGGTACGTGTACACATTGTTAACGGCTTTAGTGTTAGTGATCTGTGCAATTGTTTCAGGAAATACCTCCGCGACGGTGTATTGCGATGTGTGCGAGCTGGATGTTCCACGACGTGGCTACGCTGGACATCTACGAAGCAACCGCCACAATCGTCGTAATACCGCGTCAGTGCAGTCGGAGGAAGTGGTGGTCCTGGAGACGGCTTTCAAGTCGCGTATAGCCAGTTATCGAGTCTCGGTGAGAAATCATCACATAAATCTCAGAGAATTTACTGATGAGACCCGCGAAAATGTGTTAAGACTATTAGAAAGAAACGTTCAGCGCTTTCGTAGTGTGAAAGTCAATCTAGAAGTATTCGGAATGTACTTTTTGGAAAGTCAAAATTTGCACGAAATTAAATCGTTTAATACGCAAAATGAGATTGTGACCGGGACTTCGAATCTGACCGATTTGTATGATGATTTCGTTGAGGTGCTGGATACGAAGATGTCGGACTTTAATGATCGGAACTCAGGTAATGAATAGTTACGGGTTACGATTCGATTGCTAATTGTAGGGTCCTTGCAGGTTGGGTACTGGAGCAGCTGTTATTTATAGAAGTCAACGTCAATAAATACAACCCGCTCCGTGCTTCCTCCTATGTTCCACTTCCGCCGTCGATACAACATAAAAAGGCTGTAATCAACGTGCAAAATAACGATCAGTGCTGTTTTGGTTGGGCCTTGGCGTCCGCTTTGTATCCGCCGAGGGGGGGACCTTCCAACAGGACGACTTCGTATCCAAATTTTGCACAACTGTTTGATTTTGAAGGTATCACCTTTCCTGTCAAACTGGATGCTATTTCGAAATTTGAAGCGCGTAATCCACGCTTATCTATTAACGTGTATGGTTTGGAAGCTGTATTTAAAGACGGAGAAATGAAACAAGAAGTTGTAGGGCCTCTGCATTACTCTAAGCAAAAGAAAGAAGTACATGTAAATTTATTATTAATTTCTGATATGGAGGGTAATAGTCATTACTGTTGGATAAAAAACTTTTCGCGTTTGGTATCGTCACAGTTGTCGGCTCACAATGGAGAAAAACACTTTTGTGACGGCTGCTTGCAGTATTTTCCAAGTGAAAGTAGATTAAAACAACATACCCGTTTTGATTGCAATCATGTTTACACCAAGTTACCAACTATCGAACCCGTATGCAATAAATGGGGGCACGACCAGCCGGGTAATCTATTGAAGTTTGAAAATTTTCAAAAGCAACTTACAGTACCTTTTGTCGTTTACGCGGATTTTGAAAGTGTGTTGAAACCTTTGGACACGGTTGAGCCGGATCCTAGTGGAAAATTTACCATGACATCGTACGAACACGAACCACATTCGTTTGCGTATTACATTAAGTGTTCCTACGATGACGCGTTATCTAAATTTGAATTGTACCGTGGTCCGAATGCAGCAAGTGAGTTTATGCTGCGCTTAGAAGGAGATGTTAGAAGGTTGTATAAGGATCATTTAAGACATGTTCAAGACATGCGACTTTTATCGTGCCGACAAACTTTCAACTATGATAATGCAACCGTGTGTCATATTTGTGACAAACCCTTTGGTGAAAACGACGTTAAGGTGAAAGATCACTGTCACCTCAGCGGCGAGTACCGCGGAGCGGCTCACTCCGGGTGCAATTTAATGTATCAAATTCCCGACTTCATACCGATATTTTTCCATAATTTGACGGGATATGATTCACATCTATTCATAAAGCAATTGGCATTAGAAAAAGAAGCAATCGAAGTGATTGCGCTCAATAAAGAGAAATACGTTTCGTTTTCGAAACAGCTTTTGGTAGATGAAATTAGGGACGGGTCCCAACGAATACAGGTATGTCTTAAAATGCGCTTTCTGGACAGTTTACGATTTTTAAATTCTAGTTTGGATAAGTTATCTCAAAATCTAACTTCCGACCAGTGTTTGACTATCAAAAAGTATTTTGGAGATGGGGTTAGCTTCGACTTACTGCGACAGAAAGGTGTGTTTCCCTATTCGTACGTCGACAGCTTCTCCAAACTCGCACAGGACACGTTGCCGACGTATGAGGACTTTTTCGATCGTTTGACAGGGGAACACGTCTCTCGATCGCGGTATGCTCGCGCTGTGGAGGTGTGGAATACGTTTGGTTGCACGACTTTGGGCGACTATTCGGATCTCTATTTGAAAACCGATGTCTTACTTTTGACTGATGTCTTTGAAAACTTTAGACGTGTATGTCTTGAAAATTACAAGTTAGATCCGGCGCAGTATTTTACTGCACCGGGTTTAAGTTGGGATGCTATGTTGAAACGCACGTCTGTAGAACTGGAGCTGCTCACGGATCTGGACATGCTCCATTTCTTTAAGAAAGGTATTCGGGGAGGTGTCAGTACCTGTGTTGGCAGGAAGTGTTTCGCGAATAATACGTTTCTTCCAAATTATGACGCGTCCAAGCCCCATTCTTTTATTATGTATCTCGATGCTACCAATCTCTACGGTTACAGTATGCGACAGTATCTGCCGCAGCGCGACTTTGAATGGCTTAGTCCGTACGAAATTGAACAGTTCGATCTAAATTCCGTGGCGGAAGACGCCGATATGGGTTACGTGCTGGAAGTAGATCTACACTACCCAACGCGGTTGCACGATTTACATAATGACTTTCCTTTCTGCCCCGAACCTCTGGTGCCGCCTACGGGAAACGCGCGTCACCCAAAATTAATTCCAAACTTGTTCGATAAAACGCGTTACGTTATCCACTATAGAAATTTACAACAGTGTCTTAAGCATGGTTTAGAATTAACCAAAATTCATCGCGTGTTAAAATTTCATCAGGCACCCTGGTTGCGTTCCTATATTGATTTGAATACCACGTTACGTAATCAGGCAACTAACGAAGCGGACAGGGACTTCTTTAAATTAATGGTTAACAGTTTATTTGGCAAGACAATGGAAAATGTCGATAAAAGGGTGGACGTTCGTTTGGTTAGTCATTGGGAACGTCATGGTAAAAAGCATGGGGCTGAGACGTTAGTAGCAAAGCCTCAATTCAAAAGCGTTGCTGTCTTCTCGGAAAATTTGGTCGCTATAGAGTTACAAAAAGTGTCGGTTACATACAATAAACCGGTGTACGTGGGTTTTACTATTTTGGATCTTTCTAAAACGATAATGTATGAATTTTTTTATGATTTTCTCAAACCTTTATATGGTGATAACGTGCGCTTGCTGTACACAGATACTGACTCTTTCATTATAGAAATTCGTACTGAAAATTTTTATGCTGATATGAAGCAACACTTAGATAAATTTGACACCTCAAAATTCCCACCTGACAACATTCACGGTATACCGCGCACGGCCTCGGTGGTTGGTAAAATGAAAGATGAATATTGTGGAGTGCCCCTCTGCAGTTTCTACGGTGCAGGTGCTAAAACGTATTGTGTAAACGTGCTTGACCGCGACGGTGAAATGGCGATTAAAAAGGCGAAAGGGGTAAAAAGGGCGGTAATTAAGCGCGATCTCACCGTTGAGGACTACCGTCAGGTTGTGGAAGATGGTGTTGTGCTCTTCCGAAAAATGTTTATATTCAAATCACGTTTACATGCTATGTACACAGAACTTCGGAATAAAGTAGCGTTATCACCAGCCGATAACAAACGTTACATTATTCCCGGGTCGCACAACACTTTAGCATGGGGACACCGCGATATTCATCCGGGGCGTGATAGTTATCAGAATTTGGATCGTCTGTTAGAATTACTGCAAGCCGAAATGTAATTTTGGAACTCGTTTGTTGGTAGAACCGACGGTACTGATTAGTATTATCGCAGAGGCCCCCGGCTACGTTGACAACAGCCTTTTCTTTGTTATGAATTATTGTAAATAGTATTTATGCTTTGTAGTTTGTTACCGTATATATTTCATGTATTTATTATGATATTGATTAATGTGAATAAATTATATACATCATACTCTGTGTTTCTGTAAAGGTAGAAGAAATAAAACACACTATTGATATCAAAAAGTGATTTATTATTGTTTACTGCTTACATAAAATGATAGTTATATATTAACATTGCAACACATACACTGCATGCACTGTACTACTTAATGCACTGTACTACTTAATGCACTATATCACGTGCTGCTATATACGAGTTGTGGGTATTATCAAAGCCCAACCACTTCACTAAAACTTGATCTCCCTTTTTTTTTAACACCTTCTCTACTAAAAATACTTCAGGATGTTTAACCATCTGTAATTCCTCCGTGTAGAAGCCTCCACGTATCTCTTCCCCGTTCGTGTCTTCCAAGATATACGTTATGGGATTGGTTCGATTAACCTTTTTAATTTGAAAGATTTCGGTACTCCATGTGGGAGTATAACCTTTCGCAAACGCTTCCCGATGCTTGCTGATTCGCACGTGATCACCGACTGTGAATTTAGCACTTCGCAGGTCGGTGGTTTTCTGGAAATCGTAAACTGTTTCTAAAAGAATCTTGGCGTTGCTGTGGTTCACTTCAATGGGTTTGTAGCCGGTGGTGCGGTGTACGGTATCGTTGTATTGGTTAACAACCTTTGGTAATAACTGCAACCACTTATATGACCCTTGCATGGAAAATTCCTTCCACATCTTGTTTTTAAGAGTTCGGTTTACACGTTCTACCGGACTTGCTTTCATACTAGAAAAGGTGCTGTAATGGTTGATGTTGAACGTTTGCATTAGCTTACGAAAATGCTGGTTGTAAAATTCCTTCCCCATATCCGTTTGTAAATTGTCGGGAGTACCTCCTGTTGATGTTAATAATTTTTTCATTGCTTTCGTGACGTCTTCACCGGTTTTTCGTTTAAGTGGACACGCCCAAACACGCTTGCTAAACATATTCAACAATACTAAAATATATCGAAAACCTTTATTTATTTTAGCATAAGGAATCATTTCCACAAGATCGGCCATGTACAAATCGTTCAGGTCTTTTACGATTACGCGTCTTCTTTGAAATCGTTTACGAGCAGGTTTATGCAATTCTTCAATTATTTGACGTTTTATACTCATTTAGAAAATGCTGGAACACTAATAACAGCTTCAAAAATAAATATGTCCTTTGATCCAGGCTTCTTCACCTTAAACTTATCCCCTTTCTTCAATGACACTCCGATGAGTGATTCGGCATCGTATAACGTATCGTTTAAAAAGATTTGCGCATCTGTGGGATAGTATTTGATTTGTTTAATGATACCTTTTGTTAGAGGAACGACATACTCGAAGTTGGTGGAGTTCAAAAGTGCATAACCGTTTTCATGGTTGTATATTCCCATCATATACAACATTGTCTCGTAGTGTAAATTAGACACGTCTTCTAAAAAGAATACTTTTGCACGAGCGTCGAGTTTAACTCGGACAGGAGTTTTATGAAGATGTTTACCGAACTTATCCAGAGTCATCGTCGTGAGGTACTGACGATATATGATGATATGGCTGACTAATAACAGCTTCGAAGTAAAATGGGACGGCTGTAGACGGATATAGCATCATTGTTGTGTACCTTACATTTGGTATATCGTCTAATAGGTACACTTTCGAACGAGTGTCGAGGGGTTTTGTGAAGATGTTTCCCGAATTTATTGAGCGTCATGATTGCACTAACGTTAGCAATATTATGAAACGGATCGATACGCGTGTGATGATTTATTCGATAATTTTAGCAGCTCTCAATTCATCGATAATATATATGATTTCATTAGTGTGACCGGTGTGGCCAGCCGACTTTGAACTTAAAAGGAGTCTCAATCTGTCCACTAGTTTATTAGGATCTTTCCAAGGTATAAATTCCACCTGTTTATTATTATAGTTGAGAACGCGCATATCACCACCGCCACGTTTTGGTAATGTGCGAGTTTTCGATCGCGTGACCGGTGTAGTAGGTGTAGACTCGCTTCGAAATCTTGCTCCAGGAGTAGTTAGAAGGGGTCTAATTATACTTGAATATTTCTTTCCGGTTCCGTGTAGCTGTGCACCCTCAATGTAACCTCTTCTGGTAGCATTGGTACGTGTAAGAAGGTCCTTATACTTCTGCAAGTCTGATTGGGTGTATCCAATAGGTGCTTTTTTAAATACTAATTCGTAAAAACCAGGAGTGCCTGTATATTTAAAAATTGTGCCTGAGGGTTTTTTAATAATAAAGTCGTTCTCGTCAAAAGTGAGTACGGCGTCTCCGATTAGGTACTGGTGAGATTCCGGATGGAATCGTACTCCATAATGATGATCGAACTCGTTCTTAGTATCCTTGAACATGTTTTCCATATACATTTTAGCTCTACCAGAAAAGGTCTCATCTATGTAAGTTTGGAATTCCGGACTGAATCCAACAGCAGCAAGTTGTTCTTTCAATTGATCCAATGTTGGGACCCCAGATTCTTCCAGGACTTCTGTTTCAAAAACTGAGATATCAGGTGAGGGAACGCTAGTAGTGCGCATTCTTTGGGTGATAGGTGATGGTTCGTGAGGTATTCGTCTTGCGGGTGGAAGTCGTTTATAAAATTTTTTTGGGGTCGAGGTAGGTATGGGAGAAGACACTTCCGTTTTTAAGGGTTCTTCTTTCGGAGTTAATAATTCCGTTTTAACTCCGGTTATAAACTCACGCAATGGTTGAGTGATAGGTTGATAGCGGCGTTGTAGTTCCACTTCTGACCGTGCAATTTCAGACTTGAGACTTTTGTATTTCTGTTTAACATGACGTCGTGCTTTAACCAAGTCTTCTGCTACACGCTTATCCATGTTTACTAAAACGTTTAGTTCGTGTCTTCGGTATTTATGGTGAAGTAACAGTCGAAACCTTTTCGATAACGTCCTCCATTAAGTGGATAATCTTTGTCGATTACTAAAAAGCCATATTTCTCCTTCCAACAGTGTAAACACAAGTGTTTAAACGCTTCGAAAGTCATATCCCCGCTAACATGATCGTTAAATATGTGTTTTAAGTTAGTATTATCCTGCTTAAACACGACAATGAGATTTGAATTATCTCTTACGAGTTGTTTAGGTATCGCAGAATATGTCTGACATAAATAAAAACAGTCGATGTGTTTATGTCTCCCGAAGCAGAAGTAATCACGTATGGTGCTTTGACTATCGCAAACTACATCGTCGAAGATAATAACCGAGTTTTGGTTTGCATCCTTAGGCGGTAATATAGTTTCAGAAGAATCGTATTCGAAATAACCGATGGGTAATGATCGAAACAGGTCGCGCAGATATGCGTATTTCGGTTGATAAAGAGATTTACTATAAACATATACGTTTTCGAAGCGTAAACCGTTTGGATGTTCTAGTAAACTTATCATTAGGTTGGTTTTACCACATCCGGAACTGCCTACTATTATACCGCGTTTGCATCCTGCACCCAACAATACGCTATGTTTAAACACTTGTGGCGTCGGTGAACAATTATCCCGATTTACAACCGGTAATCTGTGTCTCTGATGCACCAACTTTAGCTGCTCCATGTAGGACACGTTGTGAGGGAAGAGCACACGTGTGTGATATATATAAATATATGTAGACGGGTCACTTACAGTCACTCTTCACCTGTGATAGGAGGAGTAATGTGTTATGAAACGTACTCTGCGAAAAGCGGATAATCGTCAATCAACTCGTAAGGGGAAGGGAGTGATCAACACTCTCATTAATAAGTTACCCTTAGAATTACATTTACCAGGGTATAACTACTGCGGACCTGGCACCCGTTTACATCAAAGGCTTGCTCGTGGAGACAAAGGAATAAACCCGTTGGATGAAGCTTGTAAAGAGCACGACATAGTCTATTCAAAAACTAACGATCTTGGTGAACGTCATAAAGCCGATAGTATATTAGGACATAAGGCGTGGACTAGGTTTCGTTCTAAGGACGCTCGTTTTGGAGAGAGAGCGGCTGCACTTACTGTGGCCGGCATTATGTCTGGAAAAAGAAAATTGGGTATGGGTGTTCGACGGCGATCTAAGGTGAAAAGAAGGGGTACTTTAACGTTCAACAACGCCATCAAATTAGCTAGAAAACGTATTGGTGGTAAAGTAAAAAAGTTATCTTTAAAACGATCTGCTCGTCTTGCCCTAGCGGCCTTGAAACGTAAACGTATCATTGCTCCCAAAGGTCGGATTATACCTATTCCCAAGCAAGGTGGTTTCCTACCGCTGATTCCTTTATTTGCCGCTCTCGGAGCTATAGGCTCGTTAGGAACTGGAGCAGCTGCGGTTGCCAAAGCAGTGAATGAAGCAAAAGCAGCGAAATCAGCGCTCGAAGAAACGAAACGACACAATATAGCGATGGAGCAAGCGCCTGTAGGAAAAGGATTATATTTGAAACCGTACAAAAAAGGATTAGGATTGTATTTACGACCTCCAAAAAACTACCCTTAAAGCTACCACACCGACCACTGACCAATATCGATCTGTCAAAGTACGTAAACGAGTTAAAAATTCCATACTTCAGAGGTATTTTTATGCGAAACGGGTTACCGAAACGTATCCGTAAAAACGAATGTGGAATTGTGAATTTGGATGATACAGATGGGGAAGGTACGCATTGGACATCGTATGTTAAACGTGGTCGACATATATTATACTTTGATAGTATTGGACAGTTAAAACCCCCACTAGAACTCGTTCATTACTTTAAAAGTGATGGTAGCTTAAACGTTATTAGTTACAACTATGATGCTTTTCAGAAGCTAAATTCGTACAATTGTGGACATTTAGCGCTGAACTTTTTATATGAAAACACTCCTTAACATTTCCTCAGTCTTACTGGGAATGTTGAGATGTCTCAAACATTTATCTTCTCCGCTACAACGTCTGTTTTAACTTCTCCTTTTAACCCTCCCATATATTTGGATCCTACAAAACAATGGGTTATGCGTTTGACAAATTTCGAAACGTTCAATACTGTTCCGAACGTAACGGATAAAAACAACGTGTTTAAAATGGGAGAAAGAATAATAAAGATACCTACTGGATCATATGAGCTTGCTGATATAGCTCAATACATTAATTCTCAAGTAAACGGTGAGTCTGTTAACATCGATCCGAATCATAATACCCTAAGATCGATTATAAAAGCCGATCACGACATTGACTTTACAGTTGAACACTCTATCGGAACATTGTTAGGGTTTAAGAATAGAATCTTAAAAGCTAAGGAACGTCACATATCTGATTTTCCAGTTAAAATTATCAAGGTTAACTCGCTAATGATAGAATGTAATATAATAACAGGAAATTATATTAATGGTACACCTGCCCATGTGATACATCAGTTCTTCCCCAGTGTTCCTCCTGGATTCAAAATAATCGAAGCACCTGAGACTGCACCCTATTTACCAATTAATGTCAATACTATTTCAAACATTACCCTTAAAATATTGGATCAAGACGGGGATTTGGTTAATTTCCAAGGGGAAACCGTGACGATAGGACTTCATTTGAAGAGCGTGGATGATGGTGTTCAAATATAACACTCCTCGATGTTGCACTGATCGCTCTGGCTATAAAAGATCGTGTTGGAAGCGGAAAATGGTTAGTCAGGCATCGGTCGCTACTCAATTGACAAGGGGTAACCGCTTATTCTTGCAAACCTTAGGTTTTATTATCCCAAAATGAATGTGCTAAATGTAAACGAAAAAGTGCTCGTCGATAACTCGATTGTTGGAGCTGAATTTCACACTCACCAACCTTATACCACTCGTTTTGAGAATAATGATGAAATTCGAATACCTATTCAAGAGGATATGTCCACTTTGCCTTCGCGTAGTTATCTATATGTAGAAGGTACTGTACTGAAAGAAGATGGTAAACCATCAGCGAGTGGTAAATTTATAAACAATGGTATTGCATATCTTTTTAGTGAGATTCGGTACGAAATGAATGGAGTTGTGGTGGATTCGGTAACAAAAGTTGGTCTAACAACCACCATGAAAGCTTACCTTTCCCACAATTCGAATGAAAGCGTTAAGTTACAAAACGCTGGTTGGTTTCCGGATGGTACCAGCACCTTGCTAGATAGTAAAGGTAATTTTTGCGCCTGCATACCTTTATCAACACTGTTGGGGATTTTTGAAGACTATGGAAAGATTATTATGAATATTCGTCAAGAATTGGTATTAATTAGAAGCAATTCCGATGTCGATGCCCTAATATCCACCGATGCTAATGAAAAGCTTAAGGTTAACTTGCAAAAAATACATTGGAAAGTTCCACATATTCAACCGGGATTGGCTGAAGAATTATCATTAACGAAATATATTGGGAAAAATATTGACACTCAAGTGGCATTTAGAAGCTGGGAAACACATATTTATCCCGCTGTACCGCAAACGGATAAGCACAGTTGGTCTATTAAAACATCGACCACTCTGGAAACTCCCCGTTACGTTATCATAGGGTTTCAAACCGATCGTGATGGTCAGTTGCAGAAAGATATGAGCACATTCGACGCCTGTGATATTCAAAACGTGACGGTATTTTTAAATACGGAAAGATATCCTTACGATCAATTAAATATTAATTATGGTGAAAATCGATATGCTACTTTATACGAAATGTATGCTAACTTTCAACGATCCTACTATGATAAACCCAACGAACCTCTACTGACTCCTGATAGATTTAAGGCACTTACACCTCTAATCGTCGTCGACTGTTCGCGACAGAAAGATTCCTTGCTAGGGAAAGCTGTCGTTCTTCGAGTTACTTTCGAAACTCACAAAAGCATTCCAGCGAACACTACTGCTTACTGTCTCATTTTGCACGATCGTGTATTTACGTATAATGCATTGACAAAGCAAGTACGTCAACTGTAAAGGAAATCGTTATATACGTCCAAGGACCTGTTACCTTTATTAGTATAGTCGCACGCTTCGATCATGCTAGTTATCGATGTGCAAGGTTTCAAGACTTCAGAAAAAGACTTTGCACCCAAGGAATTAGCCGTGTTTGATGGACATCGTGTGTCTCACTACGTTTTCAAACCTCCATTCGCATTTCGCAACTTACCACCCACGTTTCGTCAACAAGCTACTTGGTTAATGCATAATCATCATTGTCTGGATTGGAATGAAGGATTCACACCTCCCTTTATGCTCCCTGTAATTCTGCAACGCTTAACTCAGCAGGCGGATACCATTTACGTGAAGGGATCTGAAAAGAGCAACTACATTCGACGTTTCGTATCACAACCGGTGGTGGAGTTACCAGAGGAACCAGCTCTACAGGCTATGCTTCCATCATGCTTTTATCATCATCATTCACTGTGCTATTGTGCATTAAGTAATGTATACTACTTATATAAAACTCATGTAATGGATTTTTCAGAATAAAGTTTTTAAATATTCATAATGGTTTTATTAAAACAACATAATAAGATTACAACTATTTATTCATTGTCTATTACAACTTATATAACTATTCACGATTAAATATAACAATTACTAAACTTTAATACCCAATCCAGATAACATCATATGATTACAACTATTCATTGTCTATTACAAACTTATATAACTATTCACGATTAAATATAACAATTACTAAACTTTAATACCCAATCCAGATAACATCATATGATTACAACTATTCATTGTCTATTACAAACTTATATAACTATTCACAATTGAATATATAACAATTACTACCCTTTAATTCCCAATCCAGATAACACACCAAACCCGAAGGAAAACCGACAGCAGCAAGGTTGTCACGTGCACGTTCAGTTGCAGCAATCCATTCACTATACGGTGTAACACATTTACATTTGATAAGAATGAAATCACATTTATCAGGCAACAAGTTAATAGTATGACGATGTATGAGCAACCCCTGTTCTGTACATGTGGAATTTTGTATATTTATAAGTTTACCATTTTTTAACAAATAATGGACTTCTACACCTGCACACGAAGTGTGTCGATAATCGTTTTCACTACGTACAACCACAGTGTTCGATAGTTTAGCTCTTTCGATTAACAACCCGGTATTGTGCGTTTTATAACGCGAAAATTTAATTTCACCCTTATCTGTTGTTTCAAGAACCCAGTAATGTTGCCAACCCACTTTGATTGAACCCATTTTTGTAACTGACGGTAAGCGACTGATGTGACTATTTAAACTATACCCCCACCACTTTTAAAACGTGTATTATAGATACCCTCTCTATACTCTTCTTTCAAAACTGGAGCGATTACATTTTCCACATAGCTTATTCGTCTCTGAAATCGTACCCTATCCCTTGCTATTATCTCCCATTGACTTCTGCGTGCTTGACGATGTGCATACTCCCATGTTAACATGTAATGTATTTTGTTTTTACTTTCATCAAATGTCACTAAACCACCCATTTAATCCGTCCTCTATTAAGTCATATGCAAAGTCCCTTAGATGTTGCGCAATGAGCTTTTTTACCAAACACTCATCACAAATCACACCTCTAATGAAGTCTTGACACAACTGCACGCCTTTTCTATATCGTTGTGCTAACTCTTGACAATATTCTGGACTGAATATCCCCGTACCATGAACAGCTTCGTGTACCGCATCCTCCTCTAGCGCTTCTAATTCACACCGTAGTTTCACCACAGCATTCAGTTTATCAATAGCTTTGCTTGATACGTCTTCACTGTTACGCGTCTCCATTGTATTTCACTACGTTACACCTAGACCATGTGTTCTTATATTCACCCGCCCCCCACCCTTTCCGCTCTTCATTCTTCCATTACGCAATACACCTTTTGACTTCCACATCCACTATTACCTTTTCTGGTAGATAATGCACAACTTCTAGCATTCCAAACACGTTCGGGATTTGCATCTTCATTAATGGTTCCAATATGTTTGTGATGTTCACTATGCAGTCACCCGGCATGTCTACAACACCATCTATTATGCTATGGTAGAAATTGAAAAATTCCAAACCCTTCAGAAGGTTTAATCGATATGTTAGTAACGGTATTAACTGCCACAGCTCATATAAGGACTCCCACGCTAAATACAATTCATCATCTCCTGCATCAGTTATCTTTATGATTTTTGTTTTATCGTAATTTCTGTTAACACGCTCAAACGAGATAGTTTTTGTACCCATTTTCAAAGGAACCCCGACCTCTTCTCCTGCTTTAAAGTATTTATTAATGACTCCTTCATTGGTTATTAACGCGTTCCACTCCGTTTCATCAAACAGCATGCACTGATTCTTTACTCCAGCTACTTTTATTACAGGAGTGAATCCCAAATGAGCACATAATCCAACAAATACAACTTTACTTTTTGATTTGTTTAAATAAAACACTGATTGATTCACTAGCGGTGCCCATTTAGCATCCTTAGGAAGCTCGTTTGGAACCATCAACTGCTTTTCTAGAGCTTGCGCTTTCGCATTCTCAATTGATTTAGCGAGGCTTTCCATTGTAACACTGCACTGTACACTGCAACTGCAAACGCTTTACTCTTCCCATACATGCAACCTGCTATATATATCTAAAGCTTGACCTTGAATGGTGTTTGATGACCTTGAAGAGTGGTCTTGAATGCATTGTTGCCATATCATTGACCTTGAGAATGCGGTGTTGTCATATTGTTGACCTTGAGAATGCGGTGTTGCCATTTTGTTGACCTTGAGAATGCGGTGTTGCCACGTCTAGGTGACAGAGATAGATTCAAGGTCACCATGTGTTAGAGCGAGATAGGTTCAAGGTCAAGGTCAGGAGTGGGGGGTGGTTCCAGAACTCTCATTTTTTCCCTACTCATACTAATTGCAATGAAATTTGGCAGAGATAAAGTGTTCCACATATATAAAAACTCTGCCGAGCCATTCGATGCAATACTCAAAAACTGCAGAGAAATGGGCTTGCAAAGTTTGGCGGCAAGCGGCACCATGAGTTATACCACACTGAGTTCAAATCATGATAAATTCTTTTTTTATAATATAATAATTAATTGTATATATTTTATTGCGTTTATTATTTCATTTATACTTCCTCCTATTAATACTCCCTCTGTCCCAAAATAATTTATCACATTTACAAAATCTTTTGATTATCCCCAGCTTTTTCTAAAGTTGATATTTCATTTTACTGGGAAAACTTAGTAATATTACGTTTTCAATAAAGTCATCTAGGATCAGTAGATTGCCATCTTTCTATCAAAGCCAGCAGAAAAAGAATAAGAAAAATTGACATTTTAAAAAGAGGGTCTACTACCATTATCAGATAAAATTTTTACGAAGAATGGGAAATATAATTCAATAATTATACAAAATTTAATAACTCATATTACAAATGCAAATTCGTATAGGAAGTATCGCCAATGCTGTAACCTAATAGCTGTCAGGACCGATCCACAGAACGGTAATAATTTTTAATTTAAATTAATTGCATCCATACAAGGCGTACAAAATATGTATATTTGTTTTATCAAGGTAATGGACCGGCATTTCGTCGAAAAATCATCAACTATCAAAGCTAATCTAGGTTTTTAATAATCTTATTTATTTAATAGGTTTTTAATAATAATGATGTGATTTGATAGCTCACTTGGTTAGAGCATTATATAGCAGCGTATATCCAGAACACTAAAGTTTGATCCCCAATCAGCATGATAATTGTTCTAGGCCAATTTAAATTTGTAATATGATTTAATACGACACACATACTTTAAAATTTAGAGTTTAGTAAATGGAAAAAGTTGTCTAGTAAATGTAATAATTTTTCTTCCATCAGAAACCAATTAATAGGAGTGAATAATATAATATTCGTATTTACTTATTTTAAGCGATATAATACTAATAAGGTCATATTAAACAATAATTGTACATTATAAATTTTATTATTAATATAATTTTATTGCAAAAAACCAACAAATTCTATTTATTTGCAGATCAATATTTTGGGTGATAATTATAGTAGAAGTACGTGAAACGCAAATATTTTTCAAACCATGTACATTTGATATATTTTGATACTTTTACAGAAATACATGTAGGTTGAAAAAATAAAAACAAAACTGATTGTCGAAACGTACCGAAACTAGTGAAATATACATTAAAATAAAGATTGCGTTGATTGAATGGTCCCGATTCGAAAAAAAAAAAAAATATATATATATATATATATATATATATATATAGAATTTTTTAGTCCAGAGTTAAAAAAGCATTAGAATATTTAATAAATTTTTTTTAATAGAATTCTAATAATAAATACAAATTAAAAAACAATAAGAATCGAAGTGCAGCATCTACTCTATTCGTCTATTCAGTTATGCCGCCTTCACCGTGGTCATCTCTTATTTATAAGTGGATATACGTCCAGCGACCGTTTGATATTTGCATGCCAATTTCTTTGCCGTTTTTGAATATTGCATCGAATGGCTTAAGAGAATTTCTATATAGGTGGAATATTTTATTTTCTGTCAAATTTTATTAAAATTGGCGAATCGAGGTCGCGTTCTCACCTTGTGAGACTTATTTACGAAATTGACAAAATCAAAAAACCAAACTAAAATTTGAATTGATATTTATTTATTTTATTTTTTATTATTCTTGAACATAGGCACATTATACTATTAATGTTTTATAAATAAAAATAGAAAATGTATCAAGAACAATAAATGCATTATTGCAATTGCTTAAATTATGAAGTCTCCAAACTCCACAGAAATTCCTTTTAATATTTAATTACATCTAATAGAATCTTCCAGATTCGGAGACTCCTGGAATTTGATCTTATTCTGGGAAATGTACACAGAAAATGCTCCTTGGAAATGGAAACACCGGTAATTTACTGAATATTATTTTAAAGCATAAAGGGGTTCATTCTTACCTATTTAATTTAATTAGGTAGCTATATTTAAATTTCAAAATCGTGAAAATCAGAAATATATCCACCTACAATTAATTTTGTCTGAAAATATTTCAGCAGTTATTGTCTTCTAAATTATCAGTGTATCCTAATATTGTTCTCATCCTTAAAACTCACCTCGTATACAAGTGATATTATCCAGAATTTATTTGTTATACATACAACAACATAACCTAAAAACTAAATTAAACACAATAAATGTCTAAAACCGCGCGTACGTACACTCCACTATAATGCGCTCACATTCAATTATATGTTTAATGCACAGATCTGCTAAATACGCTACTACCATCACAGCGGGATCCTCTTAACTAACTACTACACATAAGATACATCTTTACTGAATATTTAGTTAAATAAAAACTGAAACAACTCACGATGTTGTTCACCTTCACAAAACGTTTACACCAAGACATCAACTAACATTTTATAATATTTTTTGCAAACAAAACTCAACGTTTGATTAATAAAAAAGATCTAAAATTATCCACTTGAGGATTATCTATAGTGATATCATCATCTTAGAGAACAACTAAAAGGATTTACATAGACACAGGTAAGGTTTTACCGCATCCTATTCTCGAAATAATAAAAAACTTCAACAGGATAGATTCTTTTAGCAGCATCAAAATGTCATTATACTGGAGTTCAAGGTTAGCTCTGAACGAAAATTGTTCTGGAGAAAATAAACGCTATTTGACTTTTACCAGATTTTCTTTTAAAATGAGGACGACTATAAATACTGGGTATATAAAAATTTGTTTAAATATTTATATTATCATTACTTAAACATTCAAGCATAACGTGGAGAAAGGATATTAAAAAATTCAAATATGCCACAGCATACCACAAGTGTAAAAGAATATAGACAAAACTTGACCCCGCAATGGTTGGGGTTATTAATATAGTCGTTGTCCTTGCTTATTAAATATTAATTACCTTTACCTATACGAAACCAGTTTTATTATTAAAAATTTTTGCTGTAGTATATAATTGTTATTTAGCAAAATTGCAAAACTTTAAATGTCAATTTTTGTAACAGAACTATTGAAATCTTTGACATTTATCTATTGATATTTATTATTAAAAAACAAGCAATATTGTAGATAGACTATAATTATTTATTAATTGTTCTTATATTATTTTTAAACGTCCTTGTCCTTTCTATCAAGAATAACATCGGAATATCACGATAAACTGAAAAATCTCTTCTAAATGATTTTCTGGTTTGTAAATAAAAACAGCGATTGTGGTTCGGTTAGTCGGGACCCGGGTTGGAATCCTGGTCACGACTCATGTATCAAACATGTAATTACACTGAAAAAAATAATCATGGAATTTTATGGACAATATTTACTATTCTTTTTTCATTCGATATACGGTAGTTGCAAGTAAATATTCTACTTAGAAATCGAACTGTACTTGAGCACAGAATAAGAGTTTTGAACGTTTAATTGGATCAAAGAAATAATTTAGTTGATCACAGTTCTTGATTTCATTGTGTTAAATCTTATTTACTTCACCCAAGTAAGGATTTACTTTCTATCGTGTTTTCGAGGGAAACCTATATACTTCTAGGAAATAAATAATTGTGCCCCGAAAAGAATTGAAGTTTTCTTCTAAGAAGCATAATTTAATTTCAAGCAACCATCGCAGCTTTGCGTGAATTAAAAGTGATTTAACTGCAGAATTTTTTACTGTGCTGATGTGTGTTGTATCGTGATGCTGCAGATGGGCTATTGCGTTCTTCATTCGTTGTTTGTGGCGTTATGGCAGACGAGCGTGTGACAAACCTCCTTGAAGATTTCAAGTTACCCAAACTAATTGCACTTTTTGAAGGTATAAGTTTCTATAGTTTACTAAGTTTATTCGTTTCGCGTATATGCTATTTTAACACCTGAGTCAGCCTGAGTCTGACACCAAATTGAATAAATATATAAAGGGATGTTCTACTTGTAAATTTCAGCAAATAAGTAGGTGTGTGTTTTTTTTTCGGTTACTACATACTTTTATAGTCATCTCGTATCCTGCAGCACCACCATAATTAAAAATACGATTCTGATTCCTACAATGTAGTGACAAAAGTATCATTAAATTAATAGTTATTTATGTATTAAGGGACTAAACAACTTTTAGTATAGTATTACAATACCTAGTACTAGAGCTATGGGGGACAAAAAATTGGCTTTAACATGATTTTTTTCACCATGCTTATTGCAATGAGCTCTAATTAATTAAAACCTGTTTTTTAAAGGTACATTTTAGAAATTTTATAAAACTGCTGACAATTTATGTTTGTTTTGTACAGAATTTACATGTTTTTTATATGGAAAATGTTTTGTGAAGAATTTATTTTTGTTTTGGAAACAATTTATAGAATTTAGTCTTGTTCTGCAAATGATTTATTTTTGTTACAAGTATTTATAATTGATATAATAAATATACTATTTTCATATTAACCGAATAATTGTTGAACTATCCCAACCACCCCTACCCTCCCCTTTCCAAAGTAATCAAAACTGGGAACTAAAGCTAGATTTCTCACAAATCAATATAACCTACATATAAATATAAGATGCTTCTGAGAAGCTAATTTCTTCAATTAAAATTAAGTATATCTATCTCATGATAAGCAATATTTCCTTTAGTGTAGTGTATTTAAAGAATCGCGCGAGTATTTGGGTTAACAAATATTTACTTGTCATAAGTAAATGTTAACTTGCATACGACAATTTTTTGCAGAAAAATATTTTACTTCTCGTAAGTAAATCTTAACTTGTAAGCGGTCAAATAAACAATTTCCTTTGGAGAATTACTATATTGAATTCAGTAAATTATTTACTCATAGGAAGTCATTTTTATTTTATTCAAGTTAACTGTTTTATCAGTGTAATATTAATTCATTTCGATTAATATCAATTTTAGCAATGATTAATCATTAAGAGTGCTTAACCTACAAATGTTGGATAATATATGAAGTAACATTTTAATTAATAATTTATTTCATAATAAGTACAAATGTAATGAAAATCGTTCGTTGTAGTTAGGGTGGTTCAGAATCCACCTTAAACTGTGCGTCCTGTATACATCTTGTGATTATTGGACACGCACAGAACAATGCACTGCAACAGAGCACGGCACTCGCAGAAGAAGAAATAAACACTGTGTCTATCTTACGTGTACATAAGTGGATACTCTTTATTACTCGTACATATTGTATTCATTGGATAACGTACTTGAGTGTGATATCGAATAAAGATTCTTTAACGTTTAAGATAAAGATTCGATTTAGTAGAGATACCACTTGCTCATAATTACTTTATGTAATGGGTCATTTAAATAATGCAGTTCAATTATTCTACTGTGAGCGAAGGGCTCAATAATGTGAACTTCACATGTGTATTTAGGGCTTTACCGAGAACGGTTACTACCAACAATTGAAAAAAAACGACAAATGTCTGAAAGCGGATTGTACTCTAATTTCTGGCTATGCTAAGTTTATTTAATTAATACATTACATTTTCCTGACAAAATGTAATAAAAGCTGAAGCTTGGTTTTAAACAAATGGGTATAATTTAAATTAAACATTAAAAAATTAAATTAAATAAATAAATATAAAAACTACTCATTAATAATATTATTTTATGATTAATCTGTCTTTGAAAGAGTAAGATTACTGCTAATATTTATCAAATTAAACCTATTATACATTTTAAATACAGTGATACTTATATTCTATAGAAAACATTTAAATCATTATTTCTCTATGACTTAATAATTTGTTTTATGATTGAAGTGATTATTAGTATGATTTTCATATGCACTATTAAAATTTCCAGTTATATAGATTTTTAGTCAAATTTATTAGTTCATTTATTACGGTAATATCAGAACTAACACGCATTCAGACGTCATATCGAAAAAGCGAAACAAATTTATGTCCCATGTCTTTAGGCTATTGTTTAATGAAGGACCATGCAGTTCACATATGGAAAAACCAAACCCGATGAACTTTAATAGTTCACATGTTCGCCTAGAGCTGCGACTTTTTAATTAGATAAATTTGTAGTCTTTATAGCTGTGGCCGTTCGAGATTATCTAAATATGAACGTTTCTTAAAAATATTTAATATGCACAAGGATAAATAATTAGAAAATTTTTGTGTGTTTGAAAATATATAAAAACCAAAAACATATACAAAAAAATATTAAAAAAATAATATCTAGGGACCGGCGGATACTTTCAGTCTGGCCCAGAAAACATACAAAGAGAAGGGATTAAGTTTCCAAAATTTATAATTTTGAATCAATAAATATAACGCTTGTCAGAAGAGCTATCGCTGACAGCCCTTGTCAATACCTTACATTATAAACTTTTTTTTAACATTAAATCACAAATAATTAAGTATTCTCCATTTTTGAAATCGGAGTAAAATGTCTCTTACATTCAAATTGGTAAAATGCTCGGTCTCTTAATTCCCAGCGAGTTAACTTTTGGAACTACGCTTCCATAACTAGGACTGAAACCGTCGACAGGTGTTGTGACCATCTCTAGCAGTTGTAATTTTATAATTCAGTGGTTATAATACTCAAAAAATATATAATATAAAAATAGAAAAATAGTTAGGTAACGGCACTAAAGTTCGACGTTTTATCCCGAATGTGAATATAATTTAACACTGCCACATGAATGATAATGAGAAGATTAATTCTTTTCTAAAGTTAAAATCTAATTGAATAAAAAATTTAAAAACTACCTACAGCAACTATCTATAAAAAGTATTTGCAACAAAATTCATTAATTTTATATTATAAATTAATATTTAGCGTAATTCTGGTTAGAATAGTATATTCTGTAACGAGGTTAGAAGAAATTCGATGCGAGTGGAAGATTCCGAACGCGAGCTGAAAGCGAGCGTGAGGAACCACGAGCATCGAATTTCGCTTCTAACCGAGTAACAGACCGTGCTTTCTCCAAGACCACAAGAAAATTTAAACTTAGCAGTATTTACAATTTGAAAACAAGCACAATAACCTTAAAAAGTATGACATTTATAATGTTAACAATGAAATCAAGGCTAACATTTTTTTATTAAATTGTTATAGAATATTCATTCCATATCTAGTGATGGAATGGAATACCCGCAAAACACATAAGTAGGGTAGTGTTTTAGAATTTTTATTCTAAAACAAGATTTAGAATGTTAAGTTTTTATTATCAAAATTAATTTCAGAATATAAAAATTCCATAGTGATCGTGGAGAAATTATAGTTCCAACAATAATAGATTATTTCACAGTCGATTTTAAGAAAATATTTTGTATAAGTCAAGTTTTTGAAAAACTAATAGACGTGGTCAAGAATTTTTTTTGAACAAGATCGATTCTAGATTTTATTCTCATAATTTCTTAATTTATACGCGTGCAGTAAAGTGCTACAATAAATTAATTACAAATGCTATAAATAGCCATAGCGCATGTCGGCGGCAGACCCCAGAGTCTAGCCTTCCATCATCCTTCATTGAGTGTTTAATATATGAATTGTCCTGAGGAATAGACAAACCCTTGCATGTCGCCACAGTTCTCCTTTACGATTTCTACAAGACCATTTGCTAATTCTTTTTTTATAATTTTTGACTTTATATTTTCTTAGTCTTTAGATTTTTAGAACCATCAATTTAAAATACTTTACACCTGTAACGACAAAGGCTGTAAATCACAAGGATTATTTTTGTTACGCTTCGTTTGAGAGTTCTACTGGGACGATCTACGCAATTCCAAGCAAAAGGTTTTACGCTGTAGATTTGTCAGGTCTCCTTAGTTTTTCGATTTTTTAATTATTTATATATTTTAAAAGGTGTAATTGATGCATTTCTATACGCTCGAGGCCGATTTTCAGAGTGCTCGCTTCGTCGCGTCTCGGCACTAAACATCCTCCCTCTACTTGCTTATTACGTCATCAATGGCGTGCTTACAAATCATACCACAAACAATTCTCAACCGAGTGTTATTGTATTTACTGTGTAGTATTTTCACGAAATCTGATATATCTGTCTCTGTCTGTCCGTTTTTTTCGGAATTTTTTAGGTTTCATTTCAGATTTGGATATTTAAAAAGGTACAATAGGAATCTCTGAAGAACTAATGCCCTATCTATTAAGGAACATGGACGAAATGACCTATAAAGTTTAGAAAGTTGGTATGTTAAGTATATGATATATGAATTAAATGTAGAATTTAATGGTGAGAATGAGTGGGGGGAGTCGAGAAAGAGAGGAGAGTAAGCTGGGAGATGAAGTGCTAGGCTTAGGATTTTCAACTGGTTATGTTTGGCTGCGTTTATTAAAGAATCATTCATTAAAATCCAAATGATTGTAATCACAACGAACGTTGTATATATAAGAGAGTTCTTCAAAAATTAGCCTTTTGACCGTCATGTCTTGATAGAGTTTCCCTAATATCGTAGTTCGTCTAGTATCGGAGATTATAGAGATCAATTTGTTCGTTCATTACATATAACTTGTGCTGGTATTTCTATATCCCGCAAGATTCTAAGATTATTATTTTGTGTCTGCTTATTTTTTAGTTTGTGAGTAAATGTTCTTTTACAATTCATTCAAAATCATGCCTAGTATTTTTTATATGGTTTACTAGCTAAAGTGTATTCAAGATTACTTGAACACCGATCTAAACAAACCTACGTGACTAATAATACGTCACAAAATATCGGCCTCTTATTAGTTAAAATACTGAGTCGGTTTTTTACCTCTTTCTATAGAAATGTAATTACGGTCGTGTTATTAGCTGTGTTGTGCTTTAACTCTGTAGTTGCAGTTTTCTTTTTTTTATTATTATATTTATGGCCCGGCAATACAGATTTACGTAAAATGCGCACCGTGTAAATTAGTACTTATGACTAGCCACATTGTTTACATTCGTGTTCAAGTAATCTCGGATACACTTTAGCTGTTGGTCAGGTTTCCACTGTAGGATTTTTGTTTGGTGTCGCCATTTACAATGAGTGTAACAATAAATAATCCGGTCAGCACTGAACTTTCCACTGTAATTGGAATTTTAAATTTCAATGTCGTCATAATTGATCGTGAAGCCTTTGGAATTGAGACGACTTGTGAACGACGATTTTCCAGATTTTTGTTCGATTTTTCGTCAAATCCACAGATTTATTTATTTCCTTGGGAAATCTAGAAACCTTACAACGTCATCTAAACACTTAAAATGTTGGAATATCGTATTAGAATCACCTATCCATAAAAGGTAAGCTTTCGCTCATACTGCCTCATGATAGGTAGAAAGCCTGTTTAAATCACTACGCGTTGCACTGCGCAAAATTCATTTGAACTGCCCTCCAATCCTGTCATTGATTTTCGCTAAATGACGTATTGTCAAAAAGATGCACATGTAATAGTAATTTATTTCATACTGTCCGGTAAAAGGGTATTTACCGGACTCATTTGAGTCCGGTAAATAAATTATTACGTTACAAGGCCGGTAAAAAATTTTACCGGACTGAAAATCCAATTTGAGTCCGGTAAAAAATTTTACCGGACTGAAAATCTAATTTGAGTCCGGTAAAAAATTTTACCGGACTGAAAATTTTAAATGCATTTTTTTAAAAAATGAACAATGTGAGGCAGTATGAAATAAAACGCCTTACGTCATACTTCCGGTAAACCATTACAGTAGCTCGTTTCAACATTCGAGACTCGGCTCCTTCGTCGCCTCGTCCCGAAACGTTTTCAACTCGCTACTGTAAACTTGGGTTTACCGGACTTATAACGTAATATACTATTTTGTGAGACTTTTATCGTTAAATGTAACGCTTTGCTTGAATTTACTTGAATTTCGAATATAATACTGGTATTATTTGGAGGATTATTGGCAATTAATAAAATTGTCATTGTTGAACTTCTCCTTGGACGAATTGTGAATTAACACCTTCAATAGTCTGTGGAATTTTCTATTTATTTCTTTAACCATTCAGCTATTTCTCACGTTAGAGACCTTTTTCAGTCAATCACTGTTTTTTTGATTGCATTCACCTTTTGATTTTCATCTTTTGACTGTATGGAGTCAAAATATAAATGATCACAGAAAGAAAATTTGAGAAACTACAAAATAGCTTGTGTAATAATAAACAAGAACTAGTTTTTATTAATCATTCAAAGTGCTGTTATTACTTATTGAAGAACAAGTGTAAGTGATGGTTTTTATTGTAAGGTTTGCAGTAATTGAAGAATTAACGTTTACAACAAAAGATGATATAATTTCATAAAAATGAAAGTTATGCATTTGACTGCGAGATAAATTTTAAACATAAGTTTATTCCAATTAAATATAAGTATGTGCAACTTTAAACAATTTATCTTAATCCTTGTAACACCACACACAATAGAGCAAAATCTATTTGATTATTTGTTTTATTTCTGAAATAGCTAGTACTTTAAAATAGGTAAATTGTTTACCTTCTGTAATAGTGGGTGTAAGGTTTAGTAACATTATTTCACTTGTTAATATTTATAATATTAATTTATTTTTTAAACGAGACATAAAATCTTATTAAAGATTGTCTATTCCATCGATGTTATTTGAATAAACTATTTTATTTTATGATCTTTTATGTGAAATAATTGTATGAATATTACCTTTGTATTTTGATGCTAATTTATGATAATGATAATTTATGTTATATTAAATGTATCCTTTCTGAGAATGATTGACGAGAAAGATTTGCTTGTTTTAATTTCGAACAACTAATTTAGGTTGTTTTAGAAGCTTTGGAAAACTAATTAAAGAACTTTTATATTAAAAATAGAGAAATGGCTGAAATTAGTTGATTATAAAATTATTTTCAAACAAGGTAGCGATCATGAGGAGCACAATGCAAACTCAGAACGCAATAGCTCACGTCAACCTTTCAATTTTCCCATGCCCAAGTATGCATTAGCATTTGTCCCCAGTCTCCCCAACTGGGGGCAACCATCAATCCTAATTATTTCGAGTACAAAGATGTGATAACAGAAGCAATTGAAGAATTAATATCTAAAGAATTAACCGATTAAATTATCTTATCAAATGTCATCCCCTTGGCTGATAATTTATAAATAAAAACATTGTAAATGGAGCTAATGATTGCCATTTTTACCTAGTAAAGAAAATATTATTGTAGTGTTAAACAATTTCTTTAAATAATTAATACCATGTTGAAACAATCTAATAAAAGTCAAACTGCATATAAATAAATAGAAAAGTTTGGAAATATGTTACATAAAATATCAATAAATAACATTCAGAGGTCTGTTATAATATTAATTAAATAATTAAAATGACAAAACATAAATATCTTAAATTATGGTTTTGCAAGAACAATCTATCAATCTTCGTCTAAAACAAATTTTAATTGTCTTCATCTTAAAAACACACAAATTTCCCAATAGACAACTAATGGTTGTTTTACAAGTAAATAAGTTTACGTGTTTCGTAATTAAATTGCGAGATCCAGAGCAGGAAGTTCTTAAAAAAATGCTAAATCTTTAGATAAACCAAACGTAACCTGTGAAGCAAAAGGAAATCACCAGTTCACGTCAACAGAAAAATGTAAAGTAAATCAATAATAACCAACTAAGTACCAATTAGTGGAAGAGTATGCAGCTAATATATTAAAAAGTAAAAATATGTTTTCCATCACGATTCAGTTCTTACAGAAAGGATGTCACCATCACTATCATCATTTACCAAAGTTTTAAAAAGTTCCAACATCTAATTGCAGTACCACTCATTCTTGAACTTATAACTTTTGACATTTTTCATTTAACGATGAGACAACAGAAGTTTATTCAGCTTCTGAAATTTTGTGACATTCAAGGTTACAGATCCTAATATAGTTCGAGTTTCATGATTAATTTGCAGAAGCTGTGCATTTTATGGTACTTAATAAAATATTATTAATAGCAAATTATTTCTGAATGAAGAGATTGCCTAAAGCTAACGTTTCTATTGCAACGTGCAAAAAATTAATTTTCGAAATTATGCTTTACCATGATTAAACGCAACAAAACCAAATAACATCAATTTCTCAATACCTTAAAGTGTGTTTGCATTCTCAGTTAGAGAAACCATAATTTAAATAAGTTATGCAATGCAAAGTAAAATTAATTAGAAAACATCATTTCGCAGGTTTTAAGATTGCAAACATTGATTAATTTGCTTTTATTTTTAAAATCGTTTGCAAAAACAATATATCTAGAATTACACAAAAGGTTTTGCTTGTTCATTCAGCAGAATGCGGATGTTAGTTAATGGTTAATGCATTTATACGCTTCTTCTTATTAAACACACAGGATTTAGTTAGGTCTTGTGTTCAAGGTTTGTTACAAAATAAATACATCTTTAAATAGCAAGAAAAGAATTAAAGTTAACAAATAAAGAGAAATCAACCACTGAAACAAACAAGGATTTTAATTTAAATCGCGAATTAGATAAAATCTCTTATTTAGATTTAAAAAATGCAATGATTAAAGAGACTTCGTTGAAGCGGCATTTAAAAGAATTATTATAACACTTCATTGTGATGGTAACAATTTTGCTTTTTGATTTTTACTTTTGTCAGAAATCCTGACGAAATGAGAAGACTTCGAAGGAACGCTACGATGAAAACCTTTACGGAAATCTAAATCTAAAGTCTGAAAATTTTTAACACACGGATTCAAGACGGTCGACTTTCAGTATCGCCGGAAACGACTCAAGAATCGAACACTTGGTATATTTTTGCATATTTGGAATTTACGATTCGTTCCTGGTTGTCTTAAGTCTGTTCTCTGTTTCCCGCCTTTCCCATATAATAAAGGTTCATGTTGTTTCTGATATGCATTTTTCTTTCGTTCTACTTTTCTTGTCATGTAATTTGCTTTTGAATTCCGTTAACCTTTCTAAGTACTGTAGTGATTATAGCATGCCTTGGTAGTTAGGTGGTCGGTACCCAAGGCAACGAGAAGTAAACAGATTATCTGAAAGCTTTACGTGGAGTCCCCGTATTAGCATACCTCCACGTTCCTTCCCTTGGGAGGAAGTAATTGAAATACGCTCAATCAGCGCGCAATCGCATAGCAATTGCTCCTAGTCACTCACTGGTCGGAGCGAGGTTACCTATCCACCCTCTACTAGCTAACCAGGTTAGTACCGGAGCGATTGACTTAACACGTGCTCACCCACCGGCACTCTCCCCGTCCTCTTTCATACGGAGTCAAATGCCTCGTCCAGCATTAGGACTATTCCCCCAACTTAGGTCAGTTCAGTAGACCGAGCCAGAGTTGGGGCCACTGCCCGATCGAATCCAACCTCAATGTGGCGGGACTTGGTTTTTAAATTTGTTCGCCACCACGATCTCCCAGTTATAGGCCTCGTGCGCCCTCGACATAGCTTCGTTTCGAGGCTACTTTAAGGACCCATCAAAGTAGCATCCCGCTGTGTACCCGTTAAGGTGAAGTTGTCTTGAACGTGAGAGGCTATGTATCTTCGCATCAACGCCCTTAAGTGTAAGTCTTTAGACGATTTCTGGGAATCTGACGCTGGAACTGACAGCATGTGCCAGACCCCCGTACTGTCACCTCCGAAACGCTACCTGGTGGTATGCAGTTTCTCATGGGTTAGCGAGCGAACTCCCTAACCGAGATAAACCTCACTTGAATCTCCTCCATTCGTCTAGGCCAGACAGCGGAATACTTAGCTCCATAAAAGGCCCTACGTCAGGTAAGATCCAATCCACCCCCACCCCCTGTTACCCTGACCCCCTTGTTAGCAGAGCTCCCTCCGCAACGTTTTAGGGTCATCGTCGAGAAACACTCCGGTGAGACGTAAACGCAACACCTCGGCATAACTTACATTTAATTCTGACCGCGTCATCCGTTGCCCAGACAAGCCTGGGATGGGGTAGACAACGACCAGTTCTAAGGGTGAACGCCGTGTGGTCTGCCCTCAAGCTAGTTTCGAATCCTAGTGCTTCCCGACACCTCTAACGACTGCCCTCCCTCTATCTTCGGGCTAGTCTCGGATACTAGTAATGAAGTCCGAGAAGTAAACAATGATAAGTAATTTGAATAATGTATATAATCAACTGGAAAAACTGGTCAACTGTAGGAAGAACTGAGCGCACAGCAGCGATGCCCGCTTATGAGAGATGTTCGTTATGTGAGGTTTCACTGTATATGGTTGGACTCAGTGTGGACCAGAGAGTTGAATTAGATGACCTGGTGAGCGTGGCTTCGAATTAGTGGGCGGTAAATGCTTTTTGTTGATTTCGGTACATGGCAGGTCCCATCGTCAAATCACTGTATGATTGGATTAAGCATGGACCAGGGGGTGCAATGATGGGCGTCTTTTTATGTTAATGAACACGACAAGTAAAAGTTTTTGATAAAATATCATCTTTGTAGTTATTAAATATTTTATTAAATAAAGTGATTTAATGGAATTATAATACTAAAATTATAAAATCGTCATTTTTATCCACTCTGTTTAATAATGAAAATTATATTATATACCGGGTGTCTCACACCATTTCGTCACACTTATAGAATTTTTATGATGGATGAAATCTCTAGAATGAAATACGGCACCAAAAGAAATTTTTGGATGCAAATTGAACATTCCAGTAAAACCAGAACTGACATCAACCTTTTTATATTAAATGGAACATACTGTATATTTTTGCGTGTTTCGAATCTGCTGATTCTGAGTGCGAAAATGTGTCACTTATTTTTCTTGTTGTCATCATTTCCTCAGATGGACGTTTTACCTACTGAATCTAGAAGACTATGAATGAGTTTAGTTACTGCTCGACTGATCAATTAGTACTAGAGAAAATGAATCTTTACGTATTTTGCTTTTTCATCGTTACCTTAAACCGCATTTTAATTCTTCAATGTAGTGTATTTCATATTTTTCAAATGGGAACTCATTCTCTTAACTGCCTAGTAAGAGATTTATCGTAAAAAAAGAATTAAAATGCTGTATAACGCCGAAAACAATTGGTCTGTCTAGTAACAAATAAGCTAATTCATAACCTTCTAGACTCAATAGGTATAACCGTGGCAACAAAAATTGACAGATGACATCTAACTGTTCTCAGAATGGCCCGCAGAATCGAAATATGTAAAAATACACAGGGTGCTCCGTTTAAAATAAAAAAGTATAAAACCGGAATTGCGCTAATGTTCATATATGCATCTAAACATTCGTTTTCATGCTGTGTTTCAATTTTATAAATTTTATTCCAATCGATTCCTAGATAAAAATTCTATAAGGGTCAGATTATGACGTGGAAACCCGGTATAATATGTAATTTGAATATTCAGAATGTATTGATTAAAAGATTGAAGATTTTATACAGTAGTGTAGGTACTCATTATCTCATAATAGACACACAATTTTAAATAAATTATAAGGTATAAATATCTTATCAGAATCACGAATATTAAAGCAAAAGATAAAAGATATTTCTTTATAAAAAAAGTCCCATTTAATCCCAGGATTACTTTTGATGGACATTTTAATCAACAAAAGATGCGAAAAACTAATTATTCAATTTTAATCTTCCAGATTTCATTAAATTCAGATTTTACGAATATTAAAAAATACATTTCTACCACCCACCTTAATAAATAATGTGCATTTAAATGGAACTTCTCAACAAAAAACTATTTTTCACCGTGGTCTTTCATCACCTACACTGAAGTCAATTGCAAAAAAAGCAAAATCACACAAATAAATCAACATAAATCAGTTCGTATATTTATGTTTATTTTTATAATTATGTAAGAACACATATGTAACACATCAATCCAATTACAGCAGACAAACTAATTAATAAACATGTGTGACTCAAACCACACAAGTTTTAATTTATACCGTTCAACACATTATTATTAAGCGACAAAAATGAAATAAAATAAATATACGGAGAGCATCAAACGAGATGTAGTATACCGTATAAAAGTGAAGTACTTAGCAGATCAAGCAGGAAAATGGTACAGGCATTTATTAAAATACAGAACACATAATAAAAACTTTATGTATACATAATACATATGTATTACTAAGATAGGTGAGCATACACGCGACACTGTTCATTAAAAGTAAACCTGCGTAATCAGCAATTTGTGTAATTAATTTGTTTAGCGGAGACGTCCTCGTCCCACATTGCCGACATGGCTATTTTTACAGTATGTCTTCTTAAAAAGCTATTATTACTTATTTGGATTTTCTGAACTAGTCTTTAGCCTTAATTTTCTGTAGTTAGATTCCAATTCCAAAGGAAATTCATGTCAAAAGAAAAAATTTATTCAGAATTAAGCAACAATCCGAAAAGATTCAACGTGATGACAAAAACAAATAGAAGTAATTGATGAACCTGAAAATGGTACAGCATTTCTACACTAGATAACTCATAACATAAACGATCTTATTGCTGATTTGTACCTTCTTTATCAATTACCGAGGTAACTCCAAAGGTTACACGATACGACCTGCTTGCTTTAAAGTCAAATTCAAGAAAAACAAGGAATGGTTAATTAATGTATTTATTTTGAAGTTGTAGGAACTTTGTAATGTAAGGTTCACGCCAAAATACTTAATCAAAGATTGTATCTCATGAGACCTTTTTGGTGACCTGTGTTGGTTGCAGTTGCTTCAACCAAGCAGTAGCTCAGCTTCAAGCCGTGGCCTTTATTAACCCGTTTAAGCAAAATTCAGATAAGATACAAAAAGATAATTCCTTTAAACTTTGCTGAGTACGCTATAGCTTCCTGAATGAAACATGCCCCAAGCATTATATGTATATGTATTTCCTTTGTGACCTCTTATTAATGATCACAATCAAATAGTGATAAAGATCTTTTGATGTTTTCTATACTTGCTAGGCCCGAGTTTAATGAAATACCTAAATATGTGGAGAATTCCGTCATATCTTGTATCTTCCTACTTGGCCTATAGCACCCTATAGTTTTGGAGAAATGAAATTATTGGTAATTTTGGAACTATCAATTTATTTCGACAGAAGAAGCTAATTAGTATTGCTGTATTAAAAGAAGGTAAGATCTAAGATCATTCGATGAAATAGCTGCTGACTTGATACTTACCTAACTAATTTACGCCGCATTATCATTTATTTGGATTTGATTTGAGAACATGATGCGCATCACACCAAAATCATGTATAGTAACCGTATATTGAACGTCTTGAAGTGACTCACCTGAAACAAAAAATAAAAATAAAGTAAACTGTAAGAAAATGAAATTCTAAATATTTCACGCTAGCTTCAAACAAAAATGTTGGTCGATTATCAGTTTATTAAAAAAATATTTATATGTAGTTTCTGACAGTGTTTCAGCAAATATTATTAAATCTTTATATTAAAGATGTTAAAATAAAACTTTTTAAATCTTTTAATATAATTAATATTTCATAATGCAAAGAACTTCAATGCCGTCGCCAATTTCATGTCGTAATTATTAGCCAGCCAATTTTTATAGGATCAGTACAGTTTTTTTTGTTGAATGAATGAAAATGACAAATAAAAAAAAATGTCATTTGAGAATTACGATGCTTCTATTCCTCAAGAATAGGTTACCGTATGGAAAGAAGATAGCAGAGAACAGGAAGTTCTTTTTAAGGCATTTAAAAGGCATCACTCTCAAACAGTCGGTGACCACCGAATAAGCTCTTTCGAATCACGTTTTATTATAAAAGTTACTAAATACAAGTGAAACGCCACCCCATAAGATAAATTAAAATCTGGTTCAAATGAATATTATGAAATTGTCATAAATAGAAGTTATGAAAGCGACAATTAAATAGATAGGTAATTACAGCATATGAATTATACCATATTAAATAATTTTCAACCATGCTTTCCTTTAATTCAAATCGATCGATTTATAGTTGCAATAATGTTTGCAATAAAAATTAAATCCATATAATTGTAACACCATACCAGACAGTTATGACTAATAACACAAAGAAGACGCGTCAACAAACTGTTTTTAATGTCAACAATCAATCAATCAACCAACAACTTCTTTGCCATTTGTTCAACCTAGCTCGAATTAAAAAACTATTATCTATAATTATCAATTTAGAAATTCAATCAGATTTTTCTAATTAATTTAAAACTTCAGTTATTTTAATCATAGACAATCAAAAGCAGCCCACACTTGTAAATGGCTTGTGCTACAATTACTACAAAAACAGTGCAGACTTTTTTATTTGTGTTTTTCATAGCATTAAACACATAAAGCAGCTTCTCAAATATCACTTAACTGTCAGCAATGAAATAAAATTAACATTTATTAATAGACTGTTCTAATTTTACAATGAGATGATTTTAATATAAAAAACGAGTGAGAAAGGAGAAATGCAGTAAAATACAAAATTACGGTAAATTATGAAAAAATTAGATGATTAATATAAATTAATGTGCAGTATGAGCAAGAAGTAACTCCATCAAAGGTGCTTTTGAAATTCTTAACTCGTGAATTATAATACCAGAAGATTATATCAACTTAATAACAACTAACACTGCCAAAGGACTAATTATTTAGTAGTTTTTTTGATGTTATAATCCACATGAGTTCAAAATTCCAAACGCACCTTTAATGGAGTTGCTTTTCGCTCATCCTATATAGTATATATCGCCCAAAATTATAATTAATTCTGTAAACATACATTCACATATGATATCACCGAAACAATAAAATTATATGAAAAAAGGTGATATTTACGGTAAATATTTTTCATTACTTATGGTAACGCTTGGTTATATAACGGATATATAAAAGCATCCAAAATATATAAGAAGGTTCACAGATCTATTAGAGTTGTATAATATTACTGTAAGCTATGTATACTATCATGAAGCAGTAGCGTATTTAGGGGAGGGCTAACGGGATGGAGCCCTCCAAAAAAATTTTAATAGTATAGATTATTTATGTATTAAAAGTGGTATTACGAAAAAATTTAGTAGTAACCCAACCACCACCCCCCACCCCCCGAAAAACATTCCTAAATATGCCACTGCAATAAAGTGACATAACCCAATAAACGTTTTTATCAATATAGTAGTAACCCCAACCTTATGATCACTAAAATTAGTAATCGTAAGGTTGTTGAATTTACTATTAGTTATGTAACAGTAGTAGTTATGTTCAACAGTGTTTTATTGGGAAATATTCCGATTACTGTTTTATAAAACTTACACTAACCGTTACCATAGCATATATTAAGAAATTTATATACGATTTGCCACTACCTCACGATAAAACTAATATTTGCGGAGATACCAACTATAATCAAAGATGGCTGCGATATGCCATATGCTTTTTCTCCATAAACTTAATTATTCGGTCAATGTTGTGATTTTAATATGGATAGTAGCTTATTAAAAACTTTTAACAGAAATTTCCAATAGATCTTTCCTCCTTTATTTTTTTGCAGGACATAAAAACAGTGTACTCCATTTTCCCAAGCCGAAGGCTCAATAGTTTGACGTTATCAAATGACGACACAAAAGATGAAAAGACATTAAATTTATTGAAGTTAGGACATGTTTCTATGCATCACAAGTTCTATAACGCGGTAGATTTTTATTGTAACTTCAATTTATAAACCTTTACTTAACATTTTACTGTTAACAAAATGTATTGTAGAAAAAACACAATGTCACCATACGAACCTGAAACTGGCAGCAGGAGCTATCAGCCGGCCAGAGACGGACTCGGCGTCAATTTTTAAAAACACATCGATTTTTATCGATAATTTTTTCCATCAATGACCGGAACAAAATTCCAACGAAGTTATTTTCTTTTTTGAAGAAAACAAAGTTTTTATCGCTAATAAATATATCGATTGCTCAGTGCATCTCGGTCCGGAAAATGTAGTGTACCTTTCTTCAGCGTGCTAACTTCGAAATGGAATTTGGCACAATGATTGCTATGAAAATGGCAAATCGACTGGCAGTGAGATTTCCGTGGCAGGAAAACGATTTTCCGGATTATAAAATATTAAGCCGATAGAAGATGCCGGCTGCTAGAACAATCTCGGTTCGGAATATATAACATAACTTTTTTCATCGTTATAACTTCGAAATGTAATTTAGCACAATGATTGCTATGGAAATGACAAATCGACTGTCATTGAGATTTCCGTGGCAGGAAAACGATTTTCCGGATTATAAAATATTAAGCCGATAGAAGATGCCGGCTGTTAGAACAATCTCGGCTCGGAAAATAGAACATAACTTTTTTCATCGTTATAACTTCGAAATGTAATTTAGCACAATGATTGCTATGAAAATGAGAAATCGACTGGCAGTGAAGTTTTTGTGGCAGGAAAACGATTTTCCGGATTATACAATATTAAGCCGATAGAAGATGCCGGCTGCTAGAACAATCTCGGCTCGGAAAATATAACATAGCTTTTTTCATCGTTAGAACTTGGAAATGTAATTTAGCATTGAAATTTCCGTGGCAGGAAAACGGAAATTTCACTGCCAGTCGATTTCTCATTTTCATAGCAATCATTGTGCCAAATTACATTTCGAAGTTATTACGCTGAAAAAAGTTATACTACATTTTCTGAACCGAGATTAACGTGACAGCCGGCATCTACTACAGGTTAATATTTCGAAAAACAGAATATTGCCTTTCTGTCACGCAAATTTCATCAGGCGAATTGGCATTGTCAAAAGTAGAATTTGAGACTAATAATTCGTTTATGTTCATTAAACAATTTATTTGTTGTAATCAATTAGTTTTTTTAGTTCAAAATTACAATTGTATAATATAAGTTTCAACTTAATAAAAAGTAAAAAAATGTGTAGCAGTTGGTATTGAGCTTACTGCAGAAACAGATTTGGTTATTTTCCGCCACTCCATTCATTAAAGAAAACGATAATTTGACATTTATTTGCGAATCTATACATGAAAAGGTTTTGTTTGCCGCAATAATCCTTAACAATGTTCTGGTGGAACTCTAGTTATGCGCATTACAAGAAATCGCTTAGCGTTTGAAATATATAAATAGTTCTCATATAGTAAATAGCGTAGGAAGCGCGAGTGCGGCCCTGTCTATCTGGCTGCTAATTCCGGCTGCCAGTTTCAGCGTCATTGTCACCATTTCCTTTTCATCTTTTCCATATAATATGATCCTTTCTTTCTTAATTTTTACTGGCCGCACTCTATCTTACCAACAATACCGATTCAACTAACAACTGACAAAAATAATAGTTTATAGACTGAAACACAACTCCGTAGTTATACCGGGAAATTTAAAAAAACTCAAGTAAAAACCCTATAAATAATAACATTTTCAGTAACGTTGTAGCACTTAAAGATATATAGTGTTACTTAAAATTATTTATGGGTAATATCAGAGTCCTCAGTGTTTATAAGAGTATTTATTACCTTACCCCATGACAGTATATGCAGAACTGAAAGAGACGCTTTTAAAAGGCATTATTTAAAATTAAATATTTAACTTATTACGAAAGTTGAGCTTAAAATCAGCATTCCTTTAACGCAGTATTACAGGACAACACTTTTATCGAACTTTTTTTAATAAACATTTAAAAAATTACAATGCAATTTCCAAATCAGTAAACTAAAATTTATTATTTCTATATATTTTACAGGCACCTTTAGTTTTTGAAGGAAATTTGTTTATGTTTACAATAAAACATTTCCCATAATAAAATTTCTGGAAAACAATTGAACTCTATTGGAAATTTTGCATGAAACAAAAGACCTCTGGCATTTGATTTAAAACATAACGAAATTATTGTTTATAAATTTTAACTAATCTTAAAACTAATTAGATAAACTGATAGATTATTAAATTCCCCATCTAAAGACATAACATTCATGTTTTCATTTCAAAACAAAGCGTCTATAGAATGTCGATAAAATCTCATCTTTACACAACTATTTATTAACTTATTTACATAAACATACCTTTCCACACCTTCCAATCTTCACAAATTCTAACTTTATATGCTAACAAACATTATTTACATAATTTCAGGTATTAACAAAATGAAAATTCAAACCAATTACATTTTTTTAGTGCACGATAAATAACCGCACATACTTGTATGTTGTTTTACTAACATCATTTTTAAAAAGCAACCCCTACATTTAAGATAACTTCAATTATATGGTAAAGAAGCAACTTCACAATCCTGCATCAAAATCATTTACCCAAGAACTATAAAATTTTGAAATAGAAGAAAATTAATGAAATCATTAATCTCGTTAACTTGAAACATATTTCTTATAAAATGCTCAGATAAGGTAGTAAATACTTGTATACGTCCTCATTACAACATACCTTGTCTATTTTAAATGCCATATCAGATCACCGTCTCCCACATCATTAGCTGGACAAGGAAAATTACCTATATTCTATGGAAAATCAGTTTTACAAAAATCCTTTTTCTGACTGTAGTGTACTAGTGTGCATGTTACTTATAGTAAATCATTTTCTAGCTTCATAAAAGATAAATTTTTCAAAATACTAATTTAAAAAAATGAGGTTAGGCAACCCATCTAACGTGTCTCTTTAAACTTCATATCTAAGCTTGCTTAAAACTATTGAGTGGGTGAATTTCTTATTCTGTAGGTCAAAATAACAAGACAATAGGTATTCGCAACTCTTATAAACTGTTGCGTTAAAGCTCTTTAAGTGGTTTATAAAGGAAACAGAAATCTTTCCGTTACTAAATTATATAAATTAAGGTGATATGATGTTAAACTGAGTTTAAAGTTTTCATCTATTTATTTCAGGATATTACAGATTTTAAAACAGCGATTTTTTTTCGAGTCGAAGAATTCGATAGCGGAGAATTCAAACTTTTGTTGTAGTGTTAGAATTCTCTTTCCCTACATATTCTGTATACTGGGCAGGTAATTTCCCATATACAGGATGTCCATTGGTACTCCCTTCTTTATCGTTATTCAGATAAAAAATTCTGATTGAGGAAATGTTGATGAGATTAAAGAAGGCAAATCTTAACGTTAGTGGCATATATACAAAGTGTTTCACAAAAGTGGCGCATATTTTTCTAAAAATGAACTAACCTTAATTTTCTTGTGTGTGTATGTCTTCAACCTTACATATTTTCTGCCCTTAAATGTCGGGTTGCCAAGATCTTACTTTTTAAAATATTTTTGGTCAATATCAACCGTTTATTTAAATTTCAATTCAATCTGTGACGTCGTTCCGAAGTATTCACGTAATCAAGTATTCAGCTTAACTAAAATCCACACTAGTAGCATGTTAATTTTTCCGGGCTTTTTCTTGGCAATTTTTAGTACAACTTTGGGCACTTTGTCTTATAATAGTCAACCGTTAAAAGCTACATGAATCGAAAACAAAGCGACGTCGATTGATAAAAAAACTGCTCCATTAATGTTTCGTAACTAAAAAGAAAAAGGAAAAACTAACGTCTTTTATAAGATGAAGTAACTCCCAAAACCCTTCGTTAAAGAGATTTGTGTTACTAAATACATCTCCTTGAAAACATTAATTAGTGTAGGTTTTAGTTAATACCTTGCGATTTATACGCCCTGTGTGCTACTAGTGAATGTGTAAATCCGAAAGTCATTTTCAGGATGTAGATGGGCTTGAAAACATGAGTTTCAAGACGGAACTTACCAGCTTTGGAACAAAAGCAACCGGCTTGCTTGCTCTACATAGTTCCTGAAACCGCTTAAGGAACTTAGTTAATTGCTCCGACATATTAAAATACAATCTTACGTGTTACGTTGATAGTAATAGTAAGTAAAAGGCAACAAGGAAAGAAAAAACATTACCATTCAAGTTGATGTGTATGTAATTTTGGTAAAGTTTAACTCGTAAGCAGTAAAAGTTTTAGGATGAAACAGCTTTGAAGCTTCACAACGAACTTTACACCTCAGGAACAATAAAAAGACCATAAATTCCGCAGATTACTTGCCAAGCTGGAAGCTTTTACCAAATTATAAGGTCCGCAAGTTACCAACATTACACACCAATTACTTTAAATTATAATTCATGCTCGCCATGTACTTTAGTACAAAGTTATAATGTAACAGAATTATAAATTCAGGGTTGTTGTATATTACATGTTTCCTTCCTTTTATTTTTGAAGATGTATTTTTTTATATAAATGTTTAACTACGAGTATTAAACTAGACTAAGTTTAATAATTTATGTTTAAAACTTTTTAATTAAACTATTTCAAATGCAACGAGTACCCGCATTTTCAAAACAAACTTTCAAAACCTACCTAATTATAAATTGTTCTTCATGGGAGAGAACTTTATTTTTATTTGTTATTTATTAAAGTCTTACTAGGGATATACATAAACGTGGAAGATATAAAATGCTTAAAAACGTAACTACAATACTTTTTTAGCAAACTGATTTTAATTGGTAAATAGTAACAAAAAACGTGATTTCAATTTCTTTTAAAAATCATAGAAATGTTAATGAGCAATTTTAAGGTCGAATGAGAGGGTATTAAATGAGACTATTTACATAATAATGTAAACAATACAACAATTTTAATCAATTATAATTTTATTCTACTAGTGATACCTGTCCAATTAATACTATTGTTATTTATTAATTAACTGTTATTTTAGAAAGAAAATTACCTAACAAGGAGTAGGCAGGATTTGCTTAAATGAAAATTTAACTGTTCATTCGTCCGATTCGTTTTTTGTGTCATAAATAAATACGAAAACCGCTGGAGTGCATGCGCCTTCGTTTTCGAAACCAATCTTTTTTCTTAAACGCCAAGTAATGGCGCTTTTTATGACAAGTCATCTGCTTCCTCTCTTCATTTTGCGGACCTGGGTTCGAATCTAACCGCAGAAATATCGAAGAATACAATTTAGAAGATAAATAGTTTATTTCGAATTAATTTAAAAATCACCCTTTATAGTACCTAAATCTTTTACATGTTTGTACAGTATTCTGATTCAAATCCATAGTAAAGACATGAGTAGAAACATAATAGATTTTTATCAAACCGTCAGTTTCATTATTTGAAAGAAGGTCGTGGTAAAAAATCCCCATTTTAAAATTCACTGGTTAAACTTAACAAAAACCTTCAGGTTAAAATTTTATTACTCTATTTTTAGTCAATTCTAAGATTTCCATCACTCTAACTTATCTGCTCTAAAATTCCATTACTTTCATACTCTACGCTAGAAATATAACATTCTACATACATACCAAATCCTAATACAATATTGTAGAATTTAAATTATAAATCCTACTTATTAATTTCTAAGCGTTTACTCCTAAACTTAGTCTCCAGATTTTTATTCAAATGGGCACTTTAATTTTAAATTCACTTTTTAAATTAGACAACAGATTTGTATATATGCAAAAGATTGATGAAATAAATAAAATATTAGTAAAAGTTTCACAGGTTTATTATAATCTACCTGACAGTTATTTCGACAGCTAAGCTGTCATTATCAAAGGTAATATAAATATAAAGAAACACGTCGCTAAGGTAAATATAAAAATAGATAATTAGATAAAAACAAAAAAAATTATAAAAATGATGGCACTTTATATTATGGCAATTTAGAAGATCGTTTTTAATATCAAATACGAAAATTTTAATATCATAAAAAATTAAAATTCTTTTTCTAACGGAACGTTTATTTAGAATTAATTGCAAAATCATTTACAAATTAACTTTTTTTTAAATTATTTTTTTATTATTTTTATCTATTTATCTATTGAGATACCAAGTTGAAATTTTATTACAATAATAAGGACATATCATGCAATAGTTGTGATCTTTCTGGAGAAAATTAATGGAACATTTTGACAGTTACATTCGCTGTTCATGATACAAGTGCTTGTCGTTTCAGAACATTTTGTTCTCACGACTATAGAAGAAAATTCATAACTTCTGATTTCATAAAGATACCAAATTGAAATTTTAACGCAATTATAAGAACATTGCATACAATAATTGTAATCTTTTTGAAAAAAATTAATGGAACCGATTTTGAGAAAAGTCAAAATGTGTTAAAAACTCAGTTAATATACTATGTTACAAATGTTGGAAAAACGAACAGAAATTACCGTAGATAGTCCATTTCATTCTCTTTCAATTGCAAAAAACCCTAACTAATAAGAAAGCTGAGTAAATAGCATTTGAATGTAGGCATGTACGTTTAAAACTAAAAAAATATACCCCTATATCTCGCGAACGGTGTATTTATGGGCAGTAATATTTGGGCTTTATATAAGGCTTGGAAAGGGTATTACGTGAACAAAATATAAACAAAATCCATGAAGATACCGCGCCAACTTTTGTCGAATCGGCGTGGAATGTATCCTACACAACTATCAGATAACTAAAATTAACTTAATTACTTAAAATTACCTATTTACATCTTCCTATCTTGTCGAGATCTTAATTAACATTATTTACCTACTTTTAGATATCAATAACATGAAGATATTAGCTAAATTACGTTATTTCATATTGCTATAGCAAAACGTACACACTTGCATTTTATTTCAATGATGTTTTCTACAAAAAAAACAATAGCACATTCAAGATTGTTTTAAAATTGTGCTTAAGAAACTGTTTGGCAAAATAGCATCAAAGCATTTTACCCACGAACTGTATAATCTATCTAAAGAAGAAAATTTAACCATATCACCATCTCGTTAACTTGAAACACATTTTTTTATATTAATACAGCAGGTAAGGTAGCAAATACTTGCATACATCATGACTACCATGCACCTTGTCTGTTTTAGGTCAAGACTTGCCTTAATTTAATATGCACCCTTATTGAGAAACATGCTATTTGGGTTGCATAACTTCTAGGAAGAAAATTCTTTTTCTATAATTTTTTAATGAAACCAAAGAAAAATGTTTCAAATTGATAAACAAGCACTCTAAAGTACACTAGGCAGAAAAAAGATAAGTTGATTTGTCTTTCTGTCTTGATAAAATTTCATTGTTTAGCTAACGATGTGCTATCTTTACTTAATTTTGTTCCTAAATATTAACTTGAAGCCATCTCAAGGCTTGTTTTGACCGAAAACAGACAAGGTGCATGGTTGTGAAGATGTATGCAAGTATTTATAACGTTACCTGTAGGTTTAATTTAAAAAGGATTAAACGATTAAAAAACTTGAGGGCTGAAATATTTAATTAAGTTGTTGTCAAGCAGTTCCTTGGACACAACTGAGAAATAAATGTAAACGTTGGGATTGTTTTTTATAGAACTTGTATTGGTTTGAAAATACAAATTTCTGTAGTTTTACAACGGCAATCTGAAATTATGTAATGTAGTTGTTATTTTATAGTTTGGAAATCTAAAAGTATGTGAATAATGTTCAATAGGATGTAAGGATGGATTTTGTAGGAATAAGATGTAACTAGGTAGTTTTAATAAATTAATTTAAATTTTAATTTATAATTGAATGCTTTCAAACATGATTTGGTTAACAAGTTCTAGCCATCTTATTATTGTGTTTTAGTACAAGTATTTGATATCATTAAAAAGAGAATTCTTTCTCTATCTAACTATAGAATTTGTTTAAACAATAAATAACTATAAATAATTATGTGGTTATGTAGATCTAGTTCTAAATTGGCATTTATTTTTAACTGGAAAAATAACATAGCAGTGTTTTGTTTTTGAAAAAATATAAATACAGCAAGTGTTTTGGCGAGGAGCTCTCTGTAAATTTAGATCTTTCAAGCAGTGCATATGTGCCCAGAGCAAAATTTTAATATTTAAAGGTTAAAATGTTAGATTCTAATTTGGCGAAACGTCAAGTGATTTATAATTTGTTGAAGTTCTTTGAATTTAACTAGTGCGTTAACAATAATTTATTTTCAATTGAAATAATATTAAGTGCTGTGAATTTTATTAGCGGATAATTTCTTTTGTAAGAAACATTTTTTATGGATTATTAGATGTTCAACCTTAATTATAAATTGGATGATGGAAAGGAATTTATCAATTTAATTATTAAATGGATAAATTATCTCAAGAAAGCAGCTGGTTTTTAATAATTTCGATTATTACCATTTAATTTTACATTTATATGAAGAGAGGTGAATTTTTGTATTTCAAGCTTTTTAGTTATGAACCATATTGAAGAAAGAGTTTTGTTACTACATCAGTTGGTAAAGGCGCCAATATATTGATATTTTTTTAATATTTATGGTATTTAATTAGTTTAATCTTAGTGTGTAAGGTAATATGAATGACAGAAATATTACTTCTGAAGACAAAAAGAATTAGACTATCTTAGAATCGATCTGTCTTTGATTCAGGGTATCCAAATTTCATATTTTTATTTATTTCAATTTTTTTTTGTTTTTTCAATTGTTGTGTTAAATAAATTTTGACATTTCAATTCTAAAGAAACGTATGGTTTATTTGTTTTGTTTTATGTGTAGTTTAATTATGTTTCATAGATCCATATTTAGTTATTGCCCTATAAAGCGACCCGACCCGCCTGTTAAGTTTCAGTTGCGGTAAGATTAAAGCTTCACAACAATTATTTTAGCCGGAGCATTTTCTTTTATGGTAAAGCTAGGTGGTTTATATTTTGTATACATTTTCATTGTGCTTTTACTGAAGTCTGTTTTGTGTTGTTTTATACTGACAATTAAATCAATTTTAATAATTTATCAAGTTTCAATTTATTTTTAGAAACAACTTACAAACAACACAATTTCAAATAAAAAATTGCCCCCCACATCAATATTATAGCAGTATGTATATAATTACATATTTGCTTAAGCACATAAGCAATAAGCACATAAATACACAAGTACATAAACTGGAAAAGATAAGCGCAAAGTAGTGAAAGTTTTGTTTAGTCAGTAGTCGGTGTTAAACTGTGTCACTTTTGGCATAAAATCTGCACAGATATATACTAAATACCTGATACAATACTCTGGTCTGAACTACCATATTTAACATCATGTGACCTTTGAATGAAAAACTCAATATTTTATTAGAAAACAATCTTTTATGAAAACTACGCTCTTTTAGCTTTAAAAAAGCCTAAGATGAAAGTTCTGCTATGATTAGAAGCCAATTTACGAATTGTCCTTGTAAACGTAAATTTTAAATTTAAATTATCATGTTTGCAACCCTGCTATATGAATACCGTGTATCACTGAGGGCTATAACTTTACATACGTAAATTATTTTATGTCTGCACCATCCTACCAAATTTCACAAAAATCTGAGATGGTCGGGTTGAAAAGTTCATTTTTTTGTGATGATTTGGCATGGAATGACCCAATAGTTAATGTGTTGCTGACGAAATGCCAATCCATCAAAATAACTTGATAAAACAATTATATGTAGTATTCTTTATATGTTATATAGAGAAATTGTCAGTCACCTCTTAGCTAAGTTGGTAGAGTTCTCGCCCGGAAAGCGGAAGATCCTGGGTTCGATTTCCAGTCACGGTGATAATTTTTCTATATGGATTTACATCAGAATATGATTTAATGTAAAACATTAATTAAAAGATTAACCTTTTCCTTAAATAGTATAATACATATACTTATAATGGTGTTTTCCAAATTTATTCTACATTTTGTACATCAGATTCAATAATATGTTTCATTAAGACTTTTAATATTTTACAATGTTATCATTCCTTTTTATCTATACACACTAGACTGATTAGATCAGTCTATTTTGACAGAAACTAATTCCTATTCTAGAATTCAATACATACAAAGAGTTATGATATTAACGTTATTGAAACCTTAACCCGGATTAAACGGATAAAAATAGTTTCTAGAATAATAGAATTTTAATCAATAAACGTATACATATAACAAGAGTGAAGAAATTAAGACTGTACAATTTTCATGGTTTATGATATGATTTCCGATAAAAATATATTAATACGGGCGTTTTGTTAATAACAATAATTTATCTTTATGGTTACATTGCAAAATGAGTTAATACGCTAGTATGTCATTATTGATTATTTGTCCTCAACAAACCATATAAACGCCAATTTAATCGTGTCAGTGACTAAATTTACTATGGTTATTACTTTATTAGGAAATGTCTACAACATAACGAAATATCCATAACTATATTGTGATGAAATTACGCTACAAAACTAATCACTCATATTTGTTATTTAATTATTTATGTACATTTATAAAATTAAACGACCACACAACGAAGCTACTGTTGAATAATTAATAAGAAATGAGTTAAATTCGAGCACCTCCAGAGTTTTGGAGCTTAAAGTTTGCTCCGGAGTATGATAGTTGTTATAGGTCGAGCGTGTTGGTGGGGCTTTAATGTAAGGAAGGCTACATGAAGGATGTAACACACCGGTGTATAATTAAGCGCATGAGTGTTATGCAAAACCCGGATACATAATTCTGCGGCTTTTCACCAAACCAAATGTAAATGCAGGAGGAATTAAATTTGTAGGTAGTTCGAGAGGAGTTGGTATTAAACTTGTCAAAACGCTGGGACTCGTAAAGTGGTGCTGGTAGGCCTGATTAATCAAAATCGCCGGTTTTAGACAAGCAAAATTAAATTTTTAGAGTTAATAAGACGACATTCTCATAAATTATGGCTAAAGTTTTGAACTGTAAAGACATACTAAAGCACAGCGTGAGTGAACACAGCGATGACTATACTGATGTTACCTACATTTCTAAAATCTGAGAGCCTGCAATAAAATTGTCACTTGTCTAAAACGTGTAGTCGTTCGCATCTTCCTAGCCTCTTAAAAGGCGTTCCAGCCTTTTCCACCCCTTAGTTTCAACTTTTGACATTTTATAGTGGTGCATTTTGCCTGCCGGCTAATTTAACACGAACATGAAACGCGTTGTAAAGTAAACCAAATGATAACGAGATAGCGCTCAGGAGAGATCTAAAACTCAATGACGTTTTGACTCTATTTTCGAGCTTCGGTTACTTCATTTACGATCACAAAGAGACTCTGGCTTTGTGCGTAATCATACCCAATTTCGCATACATCAAAATTCTCGAACAAGTGTTTAGAATTTATAATTGTGAACACTAGGGAAAGCAGATGCAAACTCGCGCTTTACGCCTGATTAAAATTTATGAATTTTATTCTGTTAGCTCTGGATACAATTCTGATGTCATTCTGTCTGCCTCTTCTCTTTTCCCTCTGTCTAACTTTATTTGAATTAAATGTGAATATAATTTAATTTTCTATAAATCAGTTTCTCTTCTTCTTTTATAAATAATCTTTTCAGGGAAATGAAATGATCTTTAGAATACTGAATACTTTTTTAATAGTTAAGATACTGTAGGAAATCAACAGGTGTGGATGAAATATTTAACTGATATTTAGATAAATAAACTTGGTAATCCAGTGAACTTAATGAGAGGATTGCCCAGGATTTGCATACAGACTGGCACGAATAGAGAGTAGAAGAGTTGCTTTTTAATGTATTTGAGATTCAAAACCCAACTGTTAATAAATAATGTGCAAATACGCACATACACACAAGCATGTGATAAAGTGAATGTGCATACGTGAAGCCCTTTAGGAATTCACAAAGTCATCCCTACTCTGAGATTCATAACCAGCGAGTTGTTTTTGACATTTTAAAACGGTATATACTATTATGAAACTGAACACGTAGCGTATCAGTTGTTTTTATTGTAAATAAGCCTTTCTACAACCTTAGTTTTGTTTATATCTTTGTCCATCAAATTGTCATATTTTTTTAATTCACAATCATGTTACAATATGTACATTTCTATCATTGTAAAAACCTTGGAAAGTAAGCTATTGATATAGCAACAGCAAAATTGTTACCAATTTCATTTACAAAACTGACCAGTCAAGTCTTGGTCAACTTTTATTTGTAAATAATTTAAAACAAGATGTTTTATCCAATTTAAATCTAGGTTTTTATAAATATATTTAATACTAAAAATTCTTTTTTATTTATAATCTCATTCTTTTTTATTTAATATTAGTTTTATTTTAATTTTTTCCGTATTTTATATTTAATAAATATTAAGGAATTAATTAATCTCCAATTTTAAAATATGGAGAGCATACATTGCCATCTAGCGGCGAACAATGAAACATTACTTAAAATTTTGTTGATCGATAGATGGCTGATTGGAATTTACTGACACTTTACAGAAAATTTATTTTAAAATTTATAATTAGTTTTTATTTTGATTATTTAAGTCTAGTGATTGTGAATTGTAACGGTACATTTTCCACCGGCATTCAGTACGTAAAATTTTACATTTATATTTATTAAAAATCTAAAGTCCGGTCCTGTAAGACTGCGCTTTATTCGAAATAGAATTTCGTCATGCAAATATTTCCTATGAAAACATCTTAAGAAAGGATTGTTTTATATTTGATATAATTAAAGAACGTAGCGTCATAAAAATGATGTTTTTTTAGTATTTTGTTTACTTATATTCTGGTTAAATATCAATTACATCGTGAGAGATCTTGATACAGAAAATTATGGGAAGTACTTGATCATCAATTTCATAAAAACATTCCTGTTAATATTCCGAGAATGCAGGACTCAAAAACAAATTTTTCTTTGTTTGTCATATGCGTTTTAAATTTTAAGTCAGGTTGTCGCGTAGCGATTTCGGCTAGACACCAGATGGGTGTTATTTTGTACCAGTTTGCGCGCATATTCTTTCAGTACTACTTTTCATTCCTTTAGGTCGAAATCTCTGCAGACGGTTAGTTAAAAAACTTCCTTACGGCCAAATAAGACGCATGTTTTTGCGGGTGATTAGGGTCACAGAGGCTGGTTTCCTTCGCGCCTCGACAGATTAGCGTGAGGACTTGCTTCCCGTTTGCGCTTCAAGCTAGACCACCTCGGTCAGATCGCGCTATGAGGGTCGATATTAAGAAACTTGCGGTCCATCTTTGAGATTAGTTAGTTGATTTTGAAGTCGGATTTATTGTGTTATAATTCAGTGTTAATTATACAAAATTAATGCAATCTTTTGAGTACAGTTCCCGTACAGTTTAGTTGTGATTTGTGGTACAAGTGAACTTTTGAAGCTAACTGATTTTTGAGAATTTTCGTTTGAGAAGATTGACTAATATCGTCTCTTCAATAAACATTTATAGTTGGTTTATGTGTAATAAACCATTAAAAACAATTACGCTGTTTGCCTGCGTTAACAGAAGAAAGTGAAGTTGTTATTAAAAATCACTTAATTTGGGTGATAGTTTAAAATTGTGGATTGTCATTTTATCTGGCGATAATGACAGACAGTTATTTGGTTTAATCCGTCGAGTTTTAAATAAAGGAGATTACAATTACTCCTCGAGAATAAATTTTAACAATAAACATTAACTAAACAAGATTGTTTAAACTGTGTTTAACGAACATTGGTGCTGAAAATTGTATGGATGATTGACTATTGTTATAAAGTATTTCTTTGGACCTGCTACCATCAAACTGCAATTTAATACCATCAAATCATCGAGAAATAACTACGGTTCTTTCCAAGAGAGGCCTTTTCCAATTTCTAACTGACCAGTATGATTTGCTTTGTACAGCAAATAAACCAAGGTTTAAGGTATTGTACTTTAAGAATTGTTTATCTTTATTATTTTGAGGTTGGACTATTTTAAATAAGTGAATTTTGTTGTTCTTTACTAGAAGAGAGCTCTCAGTAGTACTGAATTTTAGTTCATTATTAGTAGTGAAAATTAAATTTATAAATCTTCGAAATATTTAATTAGATTTATTTTAGTCTAAAGTGATGGATATTTGTTCGTCAAACTTTTCAAAAGATTTCTGGTTTAAATAAATTCTTGAGTCTAATATTATGTTGAAATACTTTTTAGCTAATAAATCCGAATATCCTTCATATCTTGTTGAACTTTTGGGATAATTAATACTTATTAAAGTTCTAATAATATTTATTCTAGACTAATATTCAAATTATCTTTGAAACTGCCTTAAGTCTATCAATTATAACGTAGTAGACTATTATTTACTAAATGCTTAGTCTTAAGTTTAATAAATTCATACTGTTTATGTGTTTTTTTATGTGTTTGACTATTATTATTATACCTTTGTTTGACCTATTTTCTGCTTTTATTATTTAATAAATATGTGTTTAGTTTATACTGATGATCTAAACGGAACCATATAATTATGAAAGTTTTGTTCAAATTTTACTTTAAAATTTAAAAAAAACATTTCTAAATTTTTATTCAAAAACCTATTATATTTAATTCATTTTCTGATTAATGAATTTAATATCAAATCAGGCTTAATTAAACATCAATATTAAGCTTCATAATCAGATGGCGCCCTTTTAGTGTTTTTATTTGTGCTCTAAACCCTTATCTACTCCTTTTCACAAAATAAGACAACTGCAGAACCAATACCTGCGACCTGAACATTTCAAATTTGTAAGAGAGAGTTTAAATCTCAAGCCGTGGCAATGATTTTGAGCATATATGATAATGTAAGTATGATAATTTTATAGTTGTGTTCTCGTGTAGAAAAACCTTTGTTTCACTGCCTGTCCAACGTGAGACAGATTTAGTGTTGTTGCACTGGAGCCCAATCGCGGGGCCTTGTTACGTTTGTGAGATTTTAGTTGTTGCAGAATAAAATAGTATACCTACATGTTTTGTTAGTAAAGTTTCCAAGCTAAGTGAATAAAATCGCTTGGCTTGTAAAGATGTCCTTTACCAACTCAATAATAAATACTACTTGTGTACAAACTATGAGTGTGTAATGTGGAAAAAATTATATAATAATAATTTAATACTCCATTTTTGTTATTTAACTTTTCTTTTTGGAGGCAAGAGACAATTTTCTGGTAAATGCCATTACCCATTTTATGTTTCCAGTGTTTAAAATTTTGCAATGGAACGATTTTTATCGTTTAAATTATTCATCTCAGATTACACAGTTCGTAACTAAAATTCTTCGGTGAAGCTATTTATATCGATAGGCATTGCATGAAACAGTACGCCTATTCGGGTGCATACAAATCCAGCCTCGTAGTTCTGTATGTTAACGTAGTATTTTTTATAAATCCTTTATATGAGACTGTATTATATACAGTTAATCTATGTTATATTTTATCTATGTTATATAAAAATAAGACTATTCTTTGTTTGCCTTTGTTCTCAAATAAATCGTATATTAACAATAAAGAAAAAGAAACTTCTATATATTTTTTAAGGTAAGATATTTGTTTAGTATTCATCTCTTTATTTGAAGAAAGTTGTTAGTATTTTTTTGTGCTTTCCTAGGGTTTTGTTTTACCCCAAATCAAATTGTTTTTGAAACCGTCTCCTTAGATAAAAAATATATAAGAATGGGCCTTTATAGCGTAAGCACAAATTCCATTAAAATTTTAATATTTTTGTAGCTCCAGTACTGCAATGGTTACATACAGAAAAATATTTTTCGTTTAAAAGTAAGATGACAAAAATGGCAGTGGACAAAAATTTTCTTGTTTTAAAAAAGCCGGTTAATACGTAATAGAGCTCTGATTAAGAATTAAGCATTAAGAAAAGAGGCGGTAACGCCATTCGATTTAGGCGTTTTATTTAGGTTAAAATTAACCTGCAACTGTTGTTTACATTGCGAGCTGTTATGAGCTTTGTTATTTTTCCTTTTTACACATTTTTAATTATATCTATTTTTTCACTTTTATTCTCGAACTTCAAACATTTCACAACTTCAAAGGTTTGAGGTTAGAAAAGTTGTCAAAACGTTCGCGGCGAAAGAAGCGTTTGCAAACAATCTCTTATTGGTTCGGGCTCTAACACGTCACATACGGCGCGAATTTAAACTATAATATTTTTTTCTCGTAAAGGCTTCTGTGCGGCACAAAATGTTATTACTAACCTCAGTTTGTAAGTTTACGCTATGGCATAACTCAATAAAAAATGTGGCTGTGAAAGTCGGTTGGATAGATTAGAAATTAGAGCCAAATTTGAACCAAATTTTAAGTTGGCTTGTGCAATGACTTGCTTAATGAAATTATTCAAGTAATTATTACTATTATTGCCTGAACAATAAAACATAAGTGATAGTCTTTAAGTTGTTTGAACCTATTGTACAAAGAAAATTAAGATTATTTTGCAGTTTATAAAAAACTGAAAACTAAAATAAAATTATGAAATTTAAAGTTAATGACTCATATGAATAAAATGTAGTAAATTTATAGTAGTAAAGAATAAAAGATTTGATTTTCAATTAGTACAAATAGGACAGATATATACAGTATTAAGTATTTACTACACTTTATTCATACGACCCAATGTCTTTTAACCGCAAAGTAAATTTTAAGTATAATTCTATTTTGAGTAAAATAACTATATATCGAGAAATTTGGATTAATCTTTGTAATACTCCTAGTGGAGTAAAATAAAATCAATGTGTGAATTTTATTAACAAACTTAACTAGTTTGTTTGTTGTAATATCATTACCAAAAACCTTCGAGTTGTTTTATTACCATTCTTCGATATAATCTATTTTCTTGAGAAATCATTTCAATAACTACTGAGTGAACTTTTATAACTGTGGCTTCTTACCTTGTTTCTTAATTTGATAACTTACACAATTGTTAACATTTCTTTCAAACAAGCTGGTGCTCATAGGCAACTATTTTCAATATTCCTATGCCCGAAAAGAATTTTAATGAAGACTCGTCTCAACTGGACTAGCTCATTAATGGTACGCAAATTTGAGTTTGAGACAATTATTTAATTAGTTAACTCTCTATCGTCATTCGCCAGTAGTCGAGCTGTTTTATTACCTGCCCGTAATAAACATCGCATAAACATGTCATCGCACCACAGACAATAATATACAGATGTTAAAATTAGGAAGCATTCTAAAGTACCTATTATGTTCATTAAAGTGTGTTTGTTTTGTAAATTTTAGATTCCTGTTTTCGTTTTATGCTTGCAATTATCTAATTCGTGTAGAAAAATGATCATTTTACTGCTGGTCGTCTCGGTAGCTCAGTTGGTAGAGATCCCACCCGAAAAGCAGAAGGTTCTGGGTTGGATTCCCAGTGCGGACAGACGACATTTTTCATAAAAATCTTGTTTTTTCTACCCCAGTGTGTAATGTATTATTTTGCTTTATCGTGCTTTTTTCTTTACTTACTATTGATCTAATCAATGCAGTTAGTGGTTGTTACTTCTTTGTTACGAGTAGTCACGGACAACGGACGGTGAGTGGGTACTAGAGCGATAAGTAATGTACATATTTACCGTACGTTGATATAAACAAAAAAGCTCGATCATGCCTAAAGTAATCTTGCAATAAGATTTAGATGATCAATAATTGACTTAATCTGTCAATAGCAGTTAGTTTTTTCCTCGACGTTATTGTGTTCACTTACTAATTCATAAACATTAAAGTTTCAATTTTAGATTATTTATGTCTTAATTACTTATGCTACTGACCATTACGTGACGTTCTTTTCGATCTTAGGGACAGATTTGTACCTGAATAGTATTAATGAGTTTTGAAAGAAATGTACAGCACATTTTTCTAGTAATAAACAATTTCATGATTTGATGAATCTAAAATTATCTATTTATTTACTAATTATTAATTAATTAATACTGTTTTATAATGTTTTTAGATTATTAATATTCGTCGCCTCGAACTAGTACATTAAGTTGATTATTATCGTAACTCATACTTTAGATGATTGTTTTATAATTAAAAGACATTCTTTCCAAAAATACGAACTATTGATATAACCGGGGACATTTCGTTTATCTTGTAATCGATTCGGCATACATAATTAATGCTTATTTAATGATATTAGTAATTTACCTGTATACCATTCTAGTTAAGACTAGGTACTTAGTTTATTATCAATTTATCTTGTTGTAACCAGGGCTAGGTGGAGACGACGTATCTATTAAACGTTGGCCTACTGCGTTAAATACCTACGAGAAGAAGTTTGATATGTATTGGCAACTGAACTTTTTAATCTTAACTATTTAATATGCAAATGTATATTTTAAAATAAATTAGAACAGCATTAATACAGAGATTGCTATAAAATAATAATTTTTATTATATCTTTATTACCTACAGCATAAATTATATATAGAGTGGTCTTTTTGGTCCTTGATGATTACCTATATTAATATAATTGATGACTTTATTTTTATTCTAGATGATAACAAATCCAATTCGCCAATACATAATGGTTATCCTTGGTATACGTTTAAAATAAATGGGCACCACCGGGCTACTGTGGTGATATAACATATAAAAGATAATTTAGAATAATAATAATAAGAAGAAATTTGTATTTTCGAAATACATGCTCGTGGGCATGCGGGTGTGGATTATTAATGTGTGGATTTGGTATAAAAATTCTATGCCACACAATAGAGACCGAATTCGTAAATGGGCAAAAACTAACCAGCAGTGGCAGAATACTTTTAGGAGATTAAAGTATTTAAAAAAATCCTGCCACCTATATAGGTATACTTTAAAAGTAAAAAACCAAAATTTAACCTATAACTATTGCTTGTGGGGTGTTTTCGAAGTTAAAAGTATTTAAATGTGAAAACGCACTATGGCAGTTAAATTGGTAACGGATTTTTGTGTTTCATATCAAATCTAAACTGAGGTATCAGAATGAAAATGATAATTGGCAATGGTGCTGCCAACATAAACTTTTAAATTAAACTTCCAGCCCTCCTAAATAGCCATGATTTAATTTAATTGGATATTCGACCGGAAATTTCGTCCATTCTCAGTTTTATGAAACTGATACAATTCAATAAAATTAAAAGAGATAACAATAAATTTCTTATAATTTAAATTAAAGTGCGCCCACCATTCATATGTCATGACCGCCGCCTCCAAGGTGCATTTCTGGTATAAATAACGGTTCAACTAAAACTATAAAAAATAATTGGGGTTGCTGTGTTATTTAGACTGCTATAAAAAGTTTCTGTATCTAACGTGAACAACCCTTGTAATTTTTCCCTTTCGGTATTTTAATATCATAGATGTCCTTGTCCATACTTAGACCATAAAGATTTAACAATTAACAGACTAATAAAAGAAGAAGGAAGGCTACTTAGAAACCTCGCTTCTTGTGTGCTATATAATAGTCTAAATAGTCTTAACCCACTCTTCACCTATAATTTGCCTTTGGCCAGTCCCAGAATATATTTATCGGCTTTACGCGCGTGTTAACATGTTTTGATTTATTCAACAAAAACGCAAGAAATATGAATTTCCAAAATGTGTAGAACTTACCATTACAGAGACAATTAAAATGTATTAGAAACGTATTGGAAGCAGTGGAAGTAGACCACGCACCTACGACCTCGTGAACTTGCGCAACTGGTAGCAACTAGTCGCGAAGTGGTGACTTAAAGGTAGGCTGTCTATGTTTATGGATCTGCAGCTCGATATACAGAGTAGTGCTTTGTTTTAGTGAACGGTACAGTCGAGCCAAACTTGGCAGAAACGCTAAGAATCTTTCCAGCACCCCCAACACATCAAACTCGGTCTCATAAAAAACTTCGTAGAAGTCGTAGTATATATGGATCAGTTTTTAAGTATCTGACCAACAAATCTCCGTCACTTAGCAAAGCAAAAATTAAAGAGGGAGTTTCTGTGAGTCTTCAGATACGAAAGATCTTCGCAGGCTAGCAGAGAGTGATGCGCGTTTTTTTTTGTGTCAACTAACTTCCTCAGAAATGCAAAGAACTGTTTAAGGACGTGTTGTGTCGGTATCACAAACTTAGCTGCATAATGTTCTCATATACACCCTTTATATCCTTAGATACTCTTACTCCATTTCTGCTTGGATTTCTTTCCTGACAACTGCGGCATGGATAGTGACGAGCACAGGGAACGTTTCCACCACGAAATTAGAATGACATCAGGGAACTGGTCCACATCCATGTTGCATGACTATTGTTGAATACTAGCTAGAGATAATCTTGAATAGTTTTAGAAGCGATAGGCAATTCTTTTGTAAAATCTTGTTGTCCATGGATGATTAGTTGATTTCTAGTGCAATTTCAGCTGCATAGGGTAACTCATACCGCACATTTCCAGGTGTAGAATTGCTGCATTTTATATTAGATTAATTTAAATCATAGATATTATAACAAAGGTCTGAATATACTGTCAGAGTTGGAATAATTCAAATTGAAATTATTCAACTATTTCTAAAGATGCACTTTCAACTGGCGTAACTGCTTGTGAAGGTTGCCACGTACTGTATGAAACTGAGTGCTAACACAGCTGCTCTGAACACCTGCATCCTGTCTTGCATACTCATACTTACGTGTGACCTTGCCATGCGCGGCGAAATCGTGGTCACTGAACTCCCACACGCGCTGCAATTTGCAAAACAACTTAGGTCAGCACGTATAAACATAAGAACTATATACAGGGTGGTCCAGACCACCCGTACACCCCTTTTAAAATGCGGGGGATTAAACATTTTTAACAAGAGGATGGGTTATCTTACTAATGTCGATGTGCTCTTTCGAATGACGCCAAAATGGAATCTCCATTTGAATTTTTAAAGTTGCCCCCCTTCACCCCTACAAGGGGTGGTCAGGGGGGTTCCATCTTGGCGTCATTCGATAGAGCACATCGACATTAGTAATATCACCTATCGTCTTGTTAAAAGTTTTTAATCCCCCGCATTTTAAAAGGGGTGTACGGGTGGTCTGGACCACCCTGTATAATGTGTAACGTGCTCAAATTCCTAATTTTGCATAGATGCAATTTTATATGCATAAATGGTAAAAAAAGCTTATTATATTTATTCATATTTATTATTATTTCATAGTTATTCATTATATTTCAGTTGATATTTCGAATTGACTGGTATTCTTTTAATGCCAAGGGTCACCCTAAAATGTTTTCGTAAAAGATTAAAATTCCTTCTAGAATAAAATTTACTGTTAACATTGCGCCGATACAGGTAAAAAAAAATAAGATCGGCTTTTAATAAAGGAATCATTTATCTGAAAACGCATTAAACCCTAAATTTATATATATCCTGTACGTGCCAATTTTTAACTTTGATGAGCAGATTTTCGTGCAGATGTATAAAAAAGCATCATATGACCACCTGCAGACGCAGACTTCAGGCGGTAATGTCCCGAATTTAAACGGATTATTCTTTGGTTGAAAGAAATATTAACTTTCTTTGGATTGGTTGGTTTCATTTTACCGCTTTTAAATTCAAGCTTAGCAACCCTATGCTAAGCTTCCTTAATTTTCAGTCAGTAGATTACAGAGTCTGGTAGAATCAACAAAGGGTACAAGTAACGGGCCGGGCGGAGAGCGGTTGCTCGCGTTGACCTGGAGCTTCATCTCGGAGAAGCCCCCGGTGAAGGTTTATGTTATTTCGCGTTCTAATTATTACCGTTTTCGTGTATAAAAAAGTTACAGTTTGAGAAATACAAGTCAGTTTTGCCGAAAGCAATTGGTTACAGTATGTTTTTTCAGTTAAACGAATTAGTTTAAATACAGTACGGAGTTTTTTTTGTTAACGTGGATTCAGTATCGTACCGTGATCTAATAAAATTAGATAAGTGATAAAGAGAATTTTGTAGGAATTTGCTAAACAAATTTTGTGTGAGATTTAAAATGAGTTCAAATCAACAATCTAATACAGTCCATGAACTTACTGTTAAGCACAACTAGTGGTTGTTAATGCAGTTTTAATTCTTCGAGTTGATTAAATTAGTAAATTATCGAAATTTGAGAAGAAGTTTAACCTTAAAACGCGTAACGAAATGTTTTAATAACCAATAACATGATTCTGAGGATTTACAATTTGAAATCTATAAGAGAATGTAATGGTTAGTTAATTTTGAAAATAAAGAATTCAACTTTTCGGTTTAGTTGTGCCGTAATAATTTAGAACACTGCCCCTTTGGGTGTTGTATTAATAAAAATCAGTAAGGAAATGATATTTGCATATCACCCGATATAAACCGTATTTTTTTGGTAATCTTTCTTTTACAACCAATAGAAGTGGTTTTTGAACTTATATGGTTTTAGTTATTCATAAAAAGATTGCTAATGGAATTGCAATTAAATGATAATAATTATTGTGAACTTTAGTTTGTTGATCTTGCGTGGAAAAGCGATATCAGCGATTGTAGTTTCCAGTTCTTCCTGCTTTATATCAACAATTTATGAAGGCCTTGTATTTAGTGTTAAGTGAAACAAAGGCATTATTAAGAAAGTGTTGTTGGTTTTTTGGAAGTTTAAAAAACTGTAAAATTCTACCAAAGTATCAGTACTAATGGATACTCGTTCGATTAAGGTAAGTTTTATATAAAAATTATTTGTGCCATTTTCCCTAAATAATTATGTTATATAAATCTATGCCTATATTTTCCTTTAATAAGAATTCTTATAAGCGTATTACCATCAAAACTTTTACTATTGTCATTAAAGACAAGTAACTACTTTATTTTTAAATAAATGAATATTTGAATTAAACCCTACTATGATAATATTGGACCATTCGCTTGCGAAAGTCTTTAAAATATTTTAACTAGCTTAATGTTAATGTAACTAAACATGATTACTAATTGAATTTAATCAATAAAGCCAATATTCTTTTCTGCTTGCGGATATTGAGCTTCAAGGACTCGCAATCAGATGGCGCCCATATTCATTTTTATTATGTTATAAAATCTTATTCTTCTTTATAATTAATAAGCTATGAAAATCAGTACCTACTTCCTGAGCAGTAATTTGTCTTTAAGATGTCTTCAGCCTTGTGGTCAGTCTTGTGGCATTATAAAGTAACCTGAATATCGTAAAACGTAAATGTTACAAACGCGAGGCTTGCTCCAAGCGAATTCAATTTCCCTTTGAGAACTCAAGTAACAATCATCTTGTAGCCAGCCTTGGCAGGTAACTGCGCCATGGTTGACATGGCAAGTTACTGCTCCCCTAATGCTTTTGTATTAGTAACTTATTATATTGTTAAAATAGACCTTTAGATAAGCACCTAATCACCGTAATGTGACTTAATGTAATCTTAAGTAACCATAAGACAAATAGTACAAATAAGAGTTTGGAACGGTCAACCTTCCAGAGTGAGTAAGCACATACCTCACATGTAGTACCATGAAATTTACAGCAAGTTCTTCCATCTACAACGACCAAAGTATCTACTTTATGATACAGGGTATTTCAAAAAATAACAATGTTTGAATACGAGGTAGTTGACAATAGGTAGAGAAAACTCTTTTTATACCTAACTTTTTTTTCTAAAATGTTTACTTTCCAAGTTATTTAAAGTTGAAATTTTCAGTCCGGTCCTGCACGTTCTGCTAGACATTCTTCTTCTGTCGCATAATGCTAAGGATTGTAGCTTGTTGAACTTGAAATAATTTGTCAATCAAGCATCATTTTGTCTATGCCGCGTAATAATACTGTTAATCTTGTAATACATTAATAAATAAAACACATGTCCTTTTAACTTATGATGTTACTGTTTGTTTATCTTCAGATAAAAGAAATTCAAGGTTTAATAACAGCGTTAAAATACCAATATTTGATTTTTAAAGAGAACATTCAGTTTCTTAATAAGGTGAGTTGATTAGATTAAAGGGAAATTTTTATTAGTATGGGCGGAATTTAATTAAAAAAACAAAAACCATTCGGCTTTATAAGCAACTTACATTAATCTGTGATATTAATAGATTGTTCACAACCTGAATAATTACTTGATTCGAGTAACCATTTTCATTAAACTGAAACTATCATGGAATAAATAAGTATTACACACTATATAGGTACTGTTTATGATCTGATAAAGATAATTTGTATCAAACAATTTCTCTTCCGTACTCTGTGCTTGTAAATAATATATTCCGCTTTGACTTATGAGTAATGATTGTTGTGAAAACTACCTAAAATTCTCATTACTGTAAATAATTTATTGTGGTCATTATAATGTTTACTACAATAAAATCAGACTGCACAAGACAGTTGTGTATACACAACATTTTTACGTCCTTTAATGACATTCAAAAACAAACAGAAAAATAAATCTTACTTTTAATCTTAAATTAAAGGGTGATTTTAAATTAAAGTACTAATTTAAGTGCGAGGGATTTTCGCAGGAAACCAATTTTATTTAAAACAGAAAATTATGGAAAAAACTTATAATAATAAGTATAATCAGTTTATGATAGCAAGAACGCTAGTTGATGTCATCATTTACAAAGACTTGACCAATATTCCTCCTCGGAGTTTCCTGTCAACTCGGCAGGATAAAATGAAATACATATCGCATAGGTATCACTTTACATTTTTGGTGATCTCAATGCTCGACCACTTTTATTTACTACTTAAATTGAAACAAAATATAACAGGTCCGTATTAGCAAAAAGTAGTGCAAGCAATTTTTTACAAATCAAAAAAATTGTTTTTCAAGCTAGAGTTTGTTTCCTTCAATTTTAGATTCTATTTCTGGCGATCTTTAAACCTCTGCGTTATTGTTCGTTTATTTTGAGACGCTCTGTATAACAAAAAATATGAATGCACAATCCGATAATGCCATATCATTATATTAGTATGTGGTACCTATAGTCTCGCCAACAAATGAAGGATTTAAGATTACCGATATCACGAGGGCAGAATTGTAAAAAGCATCTCAAATCACGCAGTGTTCACCTCATGATCACGTGGTCGACTCGAGAAATGTATCTGATAACAGAAACAACTGATACACTGGAATGATTCAGTAGCGTCACAAAATGTCCTTTACGAAGGCTAACATTGATGCTTAATGTTGTATTCGATTATAATCGAATACACGTAAAAAATATGGAAAATGAAATTAATTTATACTATAAGAACAATTATTATGAACGTCCAAGTTTAATTATTTCATTCCACCTATAAAATACTATTTGACTCACAGTTAGGCATATTTTTGTTTTCCATGTAACATGTATGCAAGTAAACGGCAAAAAATATAAATTAAATTAAACATATGAAAGCAGAAATATTGTTATAAACAAGAATTCTTAAGAACTACTATAATAGTTAAGTAATTCCTTTAAAACAGTAACAAATTGTTTATACATTAATTGTTTTATTGAAATTGGTAAATTATTATACAGTACGATTCCTAATATATAAAAAGGATTGCCATCATTTAGTATCAGTTTTATGCACTTAAAAATGTAAATTAACACCAGTTATGATTTTGTGTAGTTATGATGTGTAGTATTGATTGATTTCCTATTTTTTACTTTTAACGATTTATAGTAAAAATTTTTGCAATTACTTTCCTTTAAATGTATTCATTACCCTATGCCATTAATTATAAATCGTTATTAAGGTTGAATAGATACTTCAAGATGATAAATTTACATAATGTTAAAAAGTACTATCCGAACGTACGCTACTGACTTTTTTAAAACGTCTCTAGTAAAACAATACTCTGCTTACATTCTTAGCTTATCGTAATGTTCTCACAGCTGATGAGCACGCGTTCATTTAAATCCTTCATTTGTTGGCGAGACTATAGAAATAGCCTCTTTTAACATTTCTCTGAAATATAACATCTATGTTAACTTATTTTACGCCTATAAAGGAAAATGGATGAAGCCTTGAACAAACAATATAAAACCTAAGTACAAGAAGTGTTATTTCCCAACTAACGTTTATTATAGTGAAAGATTAAGTAAACGGTTTATGCAAAATAGTATATTTATCTTGACGGTTATTACGTGTTTTAAAAGTACCATAATCTGTGCAGAAAATTGCATATGATTGCAATAATTAACAAAACAACCGATGACCTCATGTATTTGTAAATATAATTCCCTAGCATCATCAAGAAATACTGCCTGTTTAGAAATAAAAGGGAGAGGATTTATACCAGCTGTTCTATAAAAATTAAACTCGAAAACTACAGAATAACTGTATTGAAATCAGTGTCAGTTAAGAAAGTTCAAGTTCATGCCGGTCAATTGCATTGAAATCCGTTTATGGGAAAATAATAATAGAGAAAGTCTGGCAGTTCAACAAAATATTTTTCTTCTGATTTATTAGCAGTAACGAAAACTACTAAAGGCTTCTCTCAAATTAAACTTTCAACAAAGTCACCCAATCGTTGTTATAATCGAACTAGAGGTTTACATCTTACCTCAATTTTAAAATATATGTTTAAAAAAGCCAATTTTGTATAATTACTTTTAATCATCAAGTGTAAAAATGGGAAAAGAAAACAGCAAAATCCAGAAACTTGAAAATGCTCTATAATCATTAAGAGGAAGATATGCATCTTATAACTTCTCATATACTATTCTATGTCAAGGATTATGCTTTAAAAGGAAAAACCAACAAAAAAAGAAGCTACAGTACGAAAGATTTGGGAAAGTAGTAAATAAATAAATCGTTTTATTGAAGATGTTCGGTCGTCCTTGTGTGCTATAAATATTGATAATATAAATTTAATAAAGAACGGAACAGTTACTTATAATAAACTTCGCGTGTCGCTTAAAGTTAATTATATTATTTCCCAGTACAAAAGGAATGAATCAACACTTTATTATTATCATGATTAATGGTATTAAATAAATACGTACAACTAAAAACGGCTCTTTAGAGATAATCGGCAAAATTGCATTTAACATTTTAGAAAGAACAACTGTTGATTTGACCTGTCAACGTGACAACACAAGTAATAAAGGATGTATCTTTCATGGTGATGTAACACTGCAAGGAAAAATACAAGGACGTTCAGGGATCTCTATTACCTCAATTGAATGTTAATTCAACTACCTTGAATGAGTAACACTTTTCAGGAAATAAAAGAATAGAGGATATTACTCGTAATTAATTGCTGAATAATTTTTAATAATTTCTTTTTTTAGATTATTTAAGAAAATATCAAAGGAACATTGAGATTTTACAGAAATTGAGAAAATATTAATAATTCAGAGATTAATTGTATAACTAGTAAATGTTAAGTACTTTCATATGCAATTAAAATCAAATTGCAAGGTTTTAAACTTTACATCAGGCAGTACAATATCTTAAATGGTTTCTCGCCACTTTGAGTGAATGGTGTTGTTATTATTGGATTTGGAAGGTTTCTTACCACTGCACTGTTAATAAGTTGTCATTATTCTACCTTGCTCAAACATCAACAGTTAATTCATATAAATTAATAGAGAATAGTAAATCAATTAATAATCTCTTTTCAACGCCACTATCGAAGCTTACGAGTTCGGAAAAGTTCTATGGCATCCTTTTAACAAGGAAAAAGACAACTAAAATTTTTGTATAGTGAATTTCCACTCCATATTCATTTGTGCGCTACCAAGTTCAACTTACCGAATCATTATTGTGGCATAAACAGAAAATAATATAACTATTATAATTCATAACGCCTCTAGTAAGTGCTGCTGTTACGCCCAGCAATATAAATAAATTTTTATTTTTAAGTAGTGTCGTTAGCACAAAAAAATTTTATACTATGACTTAACGATGCGTTAAGTGTTTACAACAAACCTCAAGAAACCGGGAAAACTCCACCCTTGGGGTTTCGTTTTTCCAACTTTCTCTTGATTTGTTGTAAAGCACTTACCTATCTTGTGTCGTAATATAACACAACATATTATACAAGACAGTAATACATCCAAACCACATCCATCATCTAACTATAAATAGTTAAATATTTCAAAAATGTGTGTTTTCAAATTCTTGAACATAGAAATGAGAATAGCATTCATCCACTAAAAAATAAAAAAATTCCGAGAGTTTTATATTCTAACGCGTTATTGTAAAAAATATGTCTTAAGATTTAAAGGCCGAAAATCGTAGTTCATAAAAAACGTCTTTTTAAAAAAGCTTTTCAAAAATTTCAAATAAGATTGACTAAACTTAACTATGAAAACCTATAAACTTAAAACAGCAGAGAATTTTTTAACTGTATTCAAGAATAAAGTCTTTTCAAAACCATACTACGCGCATGAAAAGTTGCAGAACCATTCAGGCAACAATATTATTGCAGAGTATAAGATACATTCGAAAAAAATTGCAGTTAAATAGTTTAATTGTTTTAAAATGTCTTTGGGACTAATTTATGTAGTAGTGAGTTGGGACTCGTCAATTTGATATCGTTAAGTTAATCCCGAGCACAGCTTTGCCTGCGAATTATATCAAATTTAAATTAAATCACATTCATTTACTTGTTGGTTCAATTTTTATTGCAAGAAAACCCAAGCATAATTGTATTCGTAAGTAATTACATTTTTAATTGCGAAATCAACTCCACCTACTCAAAAAATATTTACAAAAATATAAAAAATATGAATTTCCAGTTACCAACCTAAAACCTACCTTACCTTTTCCAAATTCAACTAAAATTGCTACAATGTGTATAACTTAGCAATAGAAACTCAATTAAAATTTGACAGTTCTAAAGTGAATGCTTTAATTGACAGTTCGAGCCAATGTTTACGAAAATATATAAGGCGAGTTCAACAAGGGCACACGACATAGGTCACACCGATTTTAAACAAATTGGAAAATATATAAAGATTCTGTCAAACCATTTGATGCAATTTCGAAAAATGACAGAGAAATTGACTTGCAAAAATGGGCGGCAAATGGCCGCTCGACATATATCGAGTTGCAAGAGACAGTCGCACAGTCAGCCAAAATGACAAATTAGCGTTCGGGTTATCCTACAGGCTGGAAATCTTGACATTTTTTGATGATTCTTTTTTTATATGAAGATATTTATCTAAAAACCGGTCAAAAACAATTTTTTAAAACGTATTTTTGTTTCAATATTTTGGTTTTGATCTTCAATACTGTTTATTTTGTTGGTTCAAAAAACAAACGCTAACCAGAGCTTAGATTATGGACATATTAATTTTAAATGCAGTTTCCGCCATTTTTTCCTGATGACTCACTTTATTCGAAAAATAAACAGGTATGGCTTGAAACAACCGCCATTTCGGTAAGAATCATTTTTTATCTGGCTAGCAAGTTTTTAGATACATATCTTGGCTTTCATTTTTAAAACAGAATGATCAAGATTCGCCAAGATCTGCGACTTGTGGGGTATTTTAGATACCGAATTTACGTTGGTTTCCTTTTAATTTGTGTTTTTTATTTATTGTTAAAATTATACTAGTATAATTTTTTATATTTATTAATACTTTTATTTTATAATAACCGTGTATTGGTAGTAGTAAAAATTAATATTGTACGTACAATAGAATACTTTCTATTGTACGTTGTTTCTATCATCGTAGGAGGTGAAACGCAAGTGTTTTCGCACATTTGATTGAACACTTCCTACGATGATAATCAATTCCCAAATGAGTTTTCGACGAATAAATGCAAATTCTTAGTTTTTTGCAATAAAATTATATTAATAGTAATGTAAAACAGTTTAATTATTTCATTCGCAGTAGTATATCGCTTATAATAAAAATCTTATGTAATTCATTCTTATTAATTGGTTTGCAACAGAAATTATTACATATAATATGTACAACTTTTCCCACATTAATAAAATTACAAATTACTAAACTTGTATTTTATTTTCTGTATTAAAGTTTAGTAAATTCTATTTAATTGCTTAATTATATTTCCCATTGTTCGTAAAAAATATAATTATTATCAAAACAGGTTTTTATGAAATAAAGAGTCTTATTAATAATAAAAAATAATTTAATTTTAACAATAAATAAAATAATAAACACGATAAATTAAAACAATAATATAAAATTTGAACCACGCATTTACAGCGTACGAATCCGGTACATAGTCCACTAGGCTATGCCGTCTTTAGCGCTTACAACTCGGTATAATAACTTAAGCGGTCACTTACCGTCGAATTTTACACGGTTATTTCTCTGTGGTTTTTTGATTATTGCATCGAATGGCTTGGTAGAATTTCTACATAAGTGGAGTACTTTATCTCTGAAAATTTTATTAAAATCGGTAAAAAGACATTGCGTTCTCCCCTTGCAAACTGAAACGTACTAAAATGAGTACCGCTAAATGCTAGGTACTGTATTTTTATTACCTTCAGAACTGAAATCTGAATTATTTCCTATAGACAACATTACGATGAGTAAGTGAGACATAAAATTCAACTTCAATAATAAGATAGAAAGGGATATATACAGTCAGGATACAAATAGGAATGAAAGAGAAAATGATTTAATTAATTAATAAGGATATATTTACATTCTTTGAAAGGAAAAATAATTCCTTTAAAATTATCAATTATAATTATTTATAAAATAATTCGTTAAAGAAATTTATCATTGCAATTTATCTACAACTGTGACCGACTGTAAATACAGAACTGATAAGCTGCATAACAGATAATAAGTTCCCTTATCTCTTTTAACTATCCGCCTCTTGCTCATACTTATTAAAAGTCAATAGGAAATGATATATTTACTATAAATGCAGGCAGATGAGAATCATTGTAGTCACTTAAACATTAATAAAATAGTCAAATTGTCTTCCGTTCACGATTATAAAATGTCTAAGCATCCGTGATTTATTTCAACTTTAAAAAGATCAAATTGTCAATTGTATATATACCGTTTTTATTAACAAACATAATTATTTGAGCTCCTTGGCTGATTCAGTTAGGGAGGCGTATTAATGACCATCGCCACCATAAGCATGAAGCATATTAGGCAGGTGGGAATATAGTTGACGAACAGGGGACAATATTACATAGGAGTATTACAAAGTGGAACAAATTTACATCTCCAATCAGACAAGAAGATCTAGTTAGTCATCTATCTAGTACTGTTGCAAAAGCGAAGACCGCATTGTAACCCATTGATACGTGGAACTGTTTGTTTGGCAACATCATCGACGTTATAATAGCATATACTAATTTGTACGAAAAATAATAACGAATTAAAAAATATTGTAACTTTCTTTTTAAAAATAATAACACAAGTGCTGTTTAAATCGTCTATTCACAAACAAATATTTATTTCTATACACTAATTAATACACTATAAATTAACGCTATGATTATAAACCATTAAAAACTATTATTTACAGACTATGAATTTCTAATACAACATTTATATTCACTATTTATTTTGTAATACACAGTTAATGACTTGCTATTGACTGGTCCCTTTCTCCGCGACGCCGACTTTATACCATCCTATAAACGTTCCAGAAGCCGGTAGAAACTACCATGTATTTCTAGAAGGTGCTAGATAAACAGTGCCTCGTTTACATTGTTGGTGCTATGCGTCATTCTCTCGAATGCCACCGAATACTCCATCCGCTGCTCGAGAAGGGGTTCTTTCTTTTTCTCTCTTGTTACACTGCCCCCCTCTTTAAGTCTGTTCTGTCCCAGAACAGGTTTTATGATCTGGTTCCTGTAGAACGGGTCATGACGATATCGACAGTCTTCACCTCGACTACACGTTCCATTACGGTAGAAGTAGCAGTCTACACTCTTCGTTGGCCTTGATGCGGGCTGTGGGTCAAAACTGCAGACGAAGATCTTGACGTCCGTACCTCTAAAGATAACTTCCAGCATGTTTCTAACGATTCTCCAATCCAGCTGGTCCCGCCCACAGCCGAGTTTGGGAACTGCCAATTTGTTAATTCCCCTGGTAAGCAACTCGATTCTCAAATTCCATAGTGCCCTCCACAAGTCGGCGTAACTCGGTTTCTGGTAGTAAAACTGCTTGGTTACTAAGTAGTAAATGGATCGGTCATGATCAGTCAAGCGTAAGGATTTACCAACAGAGGGATTTTGTTCTCGAAGTTCATTCAGCCGTCCAAATTTATTTCTAAACACCACTGCGATCCCCCTGGACATACGAAGATCCTCGGAGACACAGTGGGCAATGGAATAATCACCAGGGACCCGGAAGAGATCTTGTTGCATCTCAGTCGTGACTCCGAATCGCGCTTTTCTAGTTCCAGAAAACGCAGCCATAAATTCTCTAAAGGTTGGCTGATCATCTCCAGGCCTTACGGTATTGATAGCCACCTCAGCCTCATCTTCCGGAACTGCGTCATTATTTCCCTCATAGTGCGCCAGACGATTGGAGTGTACCACCTTTGGTTTCCCTCTTGGCAATTTCTGGATGCGATAAATCAAGTCATTTATTCGTTTCTTCACCTGGTATGGACCCTCCCAACTTCGCTGTAACTTTGGAGAATAGCCACGACGCCTTTGCGGGTTGTATAACCAGACAAGCTCTCCAGGTTGAAACCCTCCTTCTTGGGCTCTCACATCGTACGTAGCCTTCATCCGGTCACTCGCGATTCGACTATTATTTCGGGTTCGGTCGTGAATATCCTCCAACTTCTTCTTTAAGTTGATGACATAATCATTCCCGGCTACCTCCTGCTCTATAGGTGGAGACCCAAATTCCAGATCACACGGTAACCGTAACTCGCGTCCAAACATCACAGACGCTGGTGACTGACCGGTTGTTTCGTGGACCGATGCACGATAAGCCATCAGAAACAGATGCAGGTATTGGTCCCAGTCTCGTTGATGATCGGAGACGACCTTGGCCAAATATTTGCCCATTGTTCGATTCATGCGTTCTACCATTCCATCGGACTGCGGATGTAACGGTGTGGTCCGAGTCTTGCGAATGCCCAACAATCGACAGACTTCTCCAAAGAGTACAGACTCGAAATTGCGGCCTTGATCCGAATGCAGCTCCATGGGCACTCCGAAGCGACTGAAAAACTCTTTGACTAGTACGTCAGCAACAGTCGCAGCTTCCTGGTTTGGTAGGGCATATGCTTCTGGCCATTTGGTAAAATAGTCCATTGCCACTAAGATGTATTTATTCCCATCGTCAGTTTCGGGAAATGGTCCGGCAATGTCTATAGCTATTCTCTCCAAAGGACTACCCACATTGTACTGCCTCATAGGTGCTCTTCGTTTCCCCAAGGGTCCGTTGCCAGTGGCACATAGTTCACATTTCCGGCACCACTCCTTCACGTCTTCTTTACAGTTGACCCAATAAAAACGCTCCTTAACTTTCTCCAAGGTCTTTTTCACACCGAAGTGTCCTCCGGAGGCACCGTCATGGAGATGTCGCAATACTGTAGCCACTCGGCTTCTTGGAACCACGAACTGAGACCTAATGGTGGTGCCATCTTCACTCTCCAGTACTCGCTTCAGGAGATCGTCTTCCACCTTCAAGGACTCCCATTGGGCCCAATATGCTTTGAGCGTTCTGTTAAAAGGGCTGACGGCCTCCCAGGCAGGCCTTTCTCCCACGCGCTTCCATTCCAGTACCATTTTTAGTTCGGGATCAGCCTCCTGCTGTCGTTGCAATTCTTCCGGCAACCAATTGTCGTTGACGATGGTAGTCCTTAATACTTGGCAAACCCTCTCTTCCAAACGAGAGCAATGACGGCAATCCGTTGGACAGGGTCTTCTTGAAAGAGCATCGGCATTTCGATGACTAGTGCCCGCTCGATGTTCGGTGTCAAAGTCGTATCCTTGTAATCGTTCGATCCACCTTGCGACCTGGCCTTCAGGATTACGGAATTGTAGAAGCCATTTCAACGCTGCATGGTCCGTCCTCAATAAAAACTTCCGTCCGTACAAGTATTTGTAAAAGTGCTCAACGGACTTCACGACGGCCAATAGTTCTTTTCTGGTCACACAATAATTCTTTTCGGCTTTAGACAAAACCTTACTAAAATAGCCGATGACCTTTTCTTGTCCATCGGCTCCATCCTGTATCTGAGAAAGTACACCCCCAATGGCCAGATTACTTGCATCTGTGTCAAGTATGAATTTCCCTTCTGTCCGTGGATAGCTCAATATTGGTGCGGTTGTCAGGGCACGCTTCAGCTGTTGGAAAGCTGTTTCACACTCTCCGCTCCAAACATACTCGCGCCCATCTTCAGTTAACCTTGTCAGAGGTTTCGCTATATTGGCAAACCCAGGAACGAAACGCCTGTAGTAGGTACATAACCCAAGAAAACTACGAACTTGGTGTTTATCTTTCGGTGTTGGCCACTCTTGAACTGCACGAATCTTATCGGGGTCGGCTGCCACTCCATTTTGTGATACGACGTGCCCGAGATATTTCACTTCCTTTCTGAATATGTGGCACTTTTTCGGACTCAGTTTCAGATTGGCTCCACGTAGTCTTCGGAACACTTCCTCTAGATTTTTCAAATGTTCGTTGAATGATTTTCCGACTACAATCACATCATCTAGGTATACCAGGCAGGTCTTCCACGACAACCCTCTCAGGATGGTCTCCATTAGACGCTCAAAGGTGGCCGGAGCGTTACATAGACCGAAAGGCATAACTGTAAACTGACATAGTCCGGAACCAATAGTGAACGCGGTCTTCTCCCGGTCTTCAGGTTCCATTTCAACTTGCCAGTAACCGCTCTTCAAGTCCAAAGTCGAAAACCATCGTGAACCAGACAGGGTATCTAACGTGTCGTCGATGCGTGGTAAGGGATAGCTGTCTTTCTTGGTCACGTCATTAAGCTGCCGATAGTCCACACAAAATCTCGTTGACCCGTCCTTCTTACTGACCAGGACCACCGGTGATGCCCATGGACTGCTGGATGGCTCGATGACCCCTTGTTCTTCCATATCAGTAATAATCTTTTCGGCTTCTGCTCGCCTTGCTAGAGGTAGACGCCTCGGCTGCTGACGGACAGGCATAGAGTTGCCTGTATTGATTTTATGTTTTACTATATTTGTTCGTCCCTTCTGGCTATCGTCAAGAGCGAAGATATCTTGGTATCGGTGAACCAAACCCTGTACCTCTTTCACTTCTGTTCTGTTAAGGTCTTCGCACGAACTAGTAACCATGCCCACTAATTTTCCACCATGGTCTTTGGGCGCTGGTTTTGGAACATCAGCCATACACCTGGCTACTCGGAATACTGGCACACACTGTCCCACAAGGGTACTCTTCTTCAATGTCACCGGATCCACATTAACGTTCATAATTCTCACCGGTACTCTCTTTCCAACCTTGATCAGCGCTTTTCCCACCAGTATGCCACTATGGATCTTCTTATCACAAACAGGCTCCATCATTCGCACACACCCTACCCGAAGATCTCCATCCAAACCCGCCTCGACAACCATCTCGCTTTGACCCGGCAATATCACATCTTCAGTCAACAAAACCCTTACAACCGGATCTTCTCGTGGGTGCAAAGGAAGTTCTTCGTTACCGACCTTCAAAACACCCTCTTTCAAATCCAACGTAAAACCAAATTTTCTCAGGAGGTCCATTCCCAAGATGAAGTCATCAGTGATATCGGCTACCAGCACCTCATGATCACATTCTTCACTTCCAATGCCAATCTTCATCTTCACCACTCCGCGTGTTGGTATCACTTCACCTGTTGCTGTACGGAGTTGAGTAGTTGTCGGTAACAATTTAATACTTGATTGTAGAACATCAGGGCGTACGATGGATTTTGTCGCCCCCGTATCAATAAGTAGTGGAACGGTTCGGTTAGCAATCTTTCCATCTACAAACAAACTGCCATTACTATTCTTTGATGTTACGGCATGGATCGTGATCTCCGGGGCATCTTCACTCGCAGTCAACGTTCGCCCCCTCTTGCCAACCCTTTTTAACTTTTCCGACGGTTGTACTTTTCTTGGTTTAGGGCAACGACGTCGTATGTGACCTTGTTCGCCGCAATTCCAACAACGAGGCCCTCGAACTTCTTGATGATTCTTCTTACGGCTTTCTTCCTTCCGAAGAACTCTCAGTACTAACTCCTCTAGGTGATCTTTAGAACCTTCTTCTTCCTCCACAACGGCCCGAACACGCCCGTGACCTCGGGACGCTTGTTTTGCAGCTTCAAATTCTAAGGCGTGAGCAAGCGCATCATCAGTTGTTCTTGGTCGTGCTAGCCTCAATGATTGTTGTGTTTCCCCGTCTCTTAACCCATCAATGAAGGTCTGCACAGCGAGCTGTCCCAGAAATGAATCGGGTGCCGTAGGGTACGCCAATCGGACAAGCCGCGCAACATCGGCTTCAAACTCCTGCAGGCTTTCTCCATTCTTCTGGATACGATTCTTCACTTGCGCGTGATACACTTGTTGAAGATGCGCGTCTCCATATCTCATCTCCAATCTAGACACTAACAATTGATAATCATTTTCCTGTCCTGCTGGGATTGTTTGCAGGACGTTCAACGCGTCTCCACGCAAAGCCACAGTTAAAGAAACGGCCTTTTCCTTGCCTGTCCATCCGTTGGCCCCAGCGGCCGCCTCAAATTGTTTGTAGTAGGTGGACCAAGGTATCTTTCCATCGAACGTGGGTGGTTTTACTTTTATCCCTACGGCAGGAACCTTTTCTTCTTTAATTTGTTTCTTTACTTCATTAAACGGCCACTCAGAAGTTGAGGGAAACCGTAGTTGCCTCATTCTATCTTCCAGCATTTCGGCCATATCGTCTTTCTTAGTTGTTGGTGGTAATTGCATTTGGGCTATTTTCTCTTCTACCATCTTTATTACCCTATCTTGTTCCGCCAATCTACCTTCCAATAGTCCTAACGCACTGGCATTCTCCAAAAATTCTTCGAAAACTTTATCTTCCAACGCTTTGACATTTTCCAACAATTCTCCTTTAAGCCTTCTAGAACTTTCTTCAGACTTTTCTAATAATTCTTCTTTAAGCGTTCTAGAGTTTTCCAGTAAATCTTCTTTAAGCATTTTAACATTTTCTTCCAGTGCTTTAGTATTTTCAAGTAATTCTTGTTTAAGCATTCTAACATTTTCTTCGGACTTTCTAGAATTCTCTTCTGACTTTTCCAGTAATTCCTCTTTTAACATTCTAGAATTCTCTTCAGACTTTCTAGAATTCTCTTCGGACTTTTCCAATAATTCTTCTTTAAGCATTCTAGAATTCTCTTCCGACTTTTCCAGTAATTCCTCTTTTAACATTCTAGAATTCTCTTCAGACTTTCTAGAATTCTCTTCGGACTTTTCCAATAATTCTTCTTTAAGCATTCTAGAATTCTCTTCCGACTTTTCCAGTAATTCCTCTTTTAACATTCTAGAATTCTCTTCTATTTTACTTAATAACAAATTAGTATCCATTACGGGTCCAGGTATTTCGAAGAGGAAACTTTCAGGGTCTTCTTGCTGCTCCAAAAGCCATTCTCTTAGCCGATTTATTAACACACTTTTAAGGCCCGTTGTATCTAAATCTCGTTCTTCAAGTTCATGTTTCAAGTCTATTACTTTGAGATCTTTTAACAGTTTCATCACCATTTTAATCGTTTGTTGAAATTATGTTTTAACACCAAAAATTTTATTCTCACAGCACTTTAATTAATTATTACGCGATTTTATTTATTTTAAAACCTCACACCTGTAACACCACTGTAACTTTCTTTTTAAAAATAATAACACAAGTGCTGTTTAAATCGTCTATTCACAAACAAATATTTATTTCTATACACTAATTAATACACTATAAATTAACGCTATGATTATAAACCATTAAAAACTATTATTTACAGACTATGAATTTCTAATACAACATTTATATTCACTATTTATTTTGTAATACACAGTTAATGACTTGCTATTGACTGGTCCCTTTCTCCGCGACGCCGACTTTATACCATCCTATAAACGTTCCAGAAGCCGGTAGAAACTACCATGTATTTCTAGAAGGTGCTAGATAAACAGTGCCTCGTTTACATTGTTGGTGCTATGCGTCATTCTCTCGAATGCCACCGAATACTCCATCCGCTGCTCGAGAAGGGGTTCTTTCTTTTTCTCTCTTGTTACAATATATACGAAAAGGTACAAAGATAAAAATAACGTCCTTCCAACTACAAAAGAAGACAAAGTTTTTGAACTTTTGTATTTAGCAGGAGAAGGTCATGGAAGAACAAAGAAAATTTGCAAATTTTGCGGTGACTATAATACCGGAGCATAAAGTTTTCGCAAAGATAATTTCTGATGAAATGCTTCCGGATTTTCGCTCAACGTGAAGCTTCCGTATGTATAGTTGTATCCCAAATAAATCAAGCATGTACGGGATCAGAATCTCGTCAACGATGGATGCAGAAACGTTCTAACATCGCATATTATGAAAGATGGTGTGCAGTCAGAGTGTCCCTTTGGAGTCGACAGTTCACATTGTACGAATATGTTTGATTTTAATAATCAATTCGAACAAGCGGAGTTGTCAATAGCGATAAAACAAATTTGCCACCAAAAAGTATTTTAGTTACATACAATGCCGCTTAACAACATATTGTTCTGATTATTGATGTATAATGAGTTAATAAAAAAACATAAAGCAATAAAGGTTATGTCGGTTTGTTATTATTTATACTTCGGTGTATTAAAATAGATTTAATAAATGAGCTGTTAGCGACTTTGAAAATAAAATATAAAGTGTTGAGTAGTCATAGACTGCTGGAAAAACGCTGGAACGTTTTAACAAAAATGATTATATGCACCTTTTTTCTTTATTTAGAAATTTGAATTTCAGTACTTAAGTTAAAATTGATCAAAGGCTAGTAGCTAGATTTTGTTTTTTTAATCATCGGCAGAATAGTATAAATAACCAATATCCAAACTCGGCTATCGCCGCGTGCATCTGCATTCACACTCGTGAATGCGAAACGCTGGAACGTTTTAACAAAAATGATTATATGCACCTTTTTTCTTTATTTAGAAATTTGAATTTCAGTACTTAAGTTAAAATTGATCAAAGGCTAGTAGCTAGATTTTGTTTTTTTAATCATCGGCAGAATAGTATAAATAACCAATATCCGAACTCGGCTATCGCCGCGTGCATCTGCATTCACACTCGTGCATGCGTGTGCGTTCGTGTGCGTGCATGTGTTTACTTCATTAACTACAAACTAACCTTTAATGTATTTAGTGGCGCAGGGCAATTTGTATAAAAAATCTATTTAATATTATTTTGCTGTTGGTATAGAAGCGGCAAACAAAAGTCGGCGGCAAGTTCACTTCGCGTATCCCCGCTACCAACGATTCAAGATTTTCCGAGAAGCGTTCGTCAGATGTAAAATATCCAAAATAAAAAAGTCCGATGAGTAGTAAAAGTGTCAAAACAGTTCAAAAAGGAATTCGAGTGGACTTAATTTGCCATAGGAGTAATTCTAAGGTCATAACAAATATAATTTAAAAAGTATAATTTTACGAACAAAAAGTAGGTATAGCAGACATTTTTTAAAATAGATAAGTTCCAGATCATTTTTATTGCATTTATTTTTGAATATAAAAAATAGAGTAACTTGTGATGTTTGGGGCGACATATCACTCACTCGATTCGAATTGAACATTCGTTCAAGTTCTAAGCACTTCCAGATGTTATGGAGTCTTATAGTATTTAATCATAATAAGGTTTATCTGATTACTAAAAATAATAATGTAAAACCTATTGATTTTAGACCTTTGAACTTTGGGCGAATGAAGGGGTTAGTTAACCATATTACCCTCACCGTACATGCGCTTGCTTTAATTAAAAAATACTCCTATATAATTGTAATTATTATTGTATGTTTATAAATGTTTGTAAATATAAATATATCTTGTCGTTTAAATATCACTTGGATAACCGAAAACGTTTTTGATATCAATATACCTACTGCATGTGAAGTAAGTTGTGGTGTAAAAACCGAATTCTATGTACAAGAAAGCATAAAGAGTATTTTGCGTTGATCGTAGATTCCCAGAGAGATCCGTTACTTGCCAATGCACTTAGTTGTTTCTAATGTAATGCGGCGTGTGCGCAGAGTTTTCCCTCTCTCTTGACTTAACATTTACCGATGCGCATTTCATTTTGAAAACCGTTAGCGATTTCATGTGACGCATGATCAATTATAACTCAATCGAGTTATACGCAATTCTGCAGATTTGACAATGGTCTGTCCTTTAAGCTGTCTCCCACCTCAGGTGACATCCTTCTGCTAATTAATGTTTCAATATTCGATGTATATTAAGTCTCTCTTTTATTTTATTTCAGTATTTTGTATACGTATAAGAATATATATATATATATACAAGATGCAGATACAAGCGTAACATTTGTTATAACATGTTCATAAAATAATATCTAATAGCTACCTCTAGCGTTAACACAATGGCGAAACCCTTTTAGAGCATTCTTCACGAGTTTTGCCAACATCTTAGGAGGTCTGTTGGATATTTCCTCCCATATGTTCGCTTCTAAGGTTTCCAGAGACACTCGGTCTTTGAGATAACCCCATAAGAAGTACGGTGCTGTCAAATCTGATAGCTCCATTCAAGCAGAAATGTGTTTAGTCGCCAATTAGGATAATGAAAAATCAGAAAATGTGATTTTCGTTGTCTGTAGACAGAATATTTTGTGTTACCTGTATCTTATACGAAAACAAGCGCAAGTTCTTCACACTTTCTCTACAATGAGCGACGAGAAATGCGCAAATGGTGGTTAATTTTCTTATCGACGTTGTTGAGTTTTCTACCATATACGGACGTAAATGGTCTACATTTTTCCTCGACAGTTTGTTCGTCTTTCTGCATGTGGGTGCATCTGCCGTAGTTCCAGTTCGCTCAAGTTGAGCAACCAACCGCCAAAATGTACTTTGTGCCAAAATAACTGACAAACTTTTTGATAAAAAAAGATTTTCTCAATTCACGTTCTCGAAGAGCAGAGCGAAAAGAAAGTTGAACTTTGAAGCCTGGATTTAAAATTTCATTTTTTGAACAATAAATCCATCGCCGACTGTTTTCTCCATGCCTTACCTGTGGAAGGATTAATAAATGTGGTAGGATGAGTGACGGTTTTCGGAAGTAAAAGATCTTTTGAATCTTAATAGGAGATTTAATTACTTAACAAATAAATAGAGTTAATTCATTTGGAGATTGTTTAATTTATTTTGCTTGTAAACTTCTTTCGATTAGACTTTATGCATGTTAACGTTTCAAGTTATCGCTAAGGCTGAAAATGTATAAACAACTTTTTAATCTAATGTTCAGGATAGGTTGCATTTGAATTGATTTTATTTAAGATGTGACATTATATATTAAATAGTTGAAAACATTTTCAAGTTTATTAATGTGTTCTTTATTCAATTAATTCATTTCAGGCCCGGTGTATCATAATTGCTATTCGTAATCATATCAATAATTGTCATGGTTACAATTGTTTTTACAATAGTCAAATAAAATTATTAGGGGATAGAAATCTCGACCAAAGTTGAATTTAAATTGATTTATTATTGGGTTAGAGATACAATATAATTAGTTAAAAATCAATTTATTGCAGTTATTCTACCGTTATGATTTGTTAAGTGTGAGTGCCGCAAGGAAACTTTAAATTGATTAATTAATTATTTAATTAATTATATCTAATAAGACGAACCTATCTAGACCTTTATTAAGCGGTTATTAACTACATGATTTTTTTTTATTATGTTCTCTTCTTATGTTTTATTATAGTCTTCTATTGTTTCTTTTGGGTTCATGAATATTCATTAACTTTTTGGGGTTTAGATAAGAGGATTTTGAATTGGATAATTAGTCCTTTACGTTTAATGCTTAGGGCGAAATTAATATCTGAGCGAATGCATGTGTTTAATTATTCCGTTGTTTTATTCTCGTTGGTGTAAATTGTAAGATTTTCCTTTTCTTTATCAATAGAGAAACAGTGTGAAGCTTAAATTGTTTTCCTATCCACCTTGCTCTTTGTCATTTTTCTTTTTTTACTCTAAGCTAAGTAATTATTACATAAAGATTTGTGCAATCTTCTTCAAGGTGGGAGATCCTCCGTTTACAAGTTTTACCGTTTATATTTTTTCTAGAATTCCAAAAACATCCTACTTAATAACTATTTTCACGCATTTTTACTTCACTTCTAAAAAATATAAAATTCATTTAGGCTTTCGGACCCTAAGTCACATTTTCATGCACCATGTTATAAATTTATAATCGCAGATAAATTGGCAGAAACATCCGCAAAATCTTCCTATTTTCAAAATTAGTAGAAAGGTTAAATATGATTGATAACATCAATTAGGTAGCAAAAAAAAACGAATTTCAACAGTTACTTATAACTAAAAATGTGTTTATTAAGAATGAGCAATAATTAAACGCGCACATCAACAAAGGTCATGCTAATTGAATTAGAAAGAACTCCTGTTGTACACTTTTACTTTCGATAAAATCTGACGCCACCAATAAAATCAACAATTGACCACTATAAACTCATTAAATATATACATATAAAAAGGTCGAGCCGTATATAACATTTTAAAAGTCAAAGGCGACCCGAGAAAGTGTGCCATCTAATACATTCGACACCGTTGGTTGGTTCGCTGGTGACTACTCCGTAGAAGTATGTAGTATCAGATTGGTATGAGGCCAAAGGTTGTTCTTCTCCATGTTGAAGGTCAACGTAAAGGTCAGTTTCGATATTCTCTCGAGTTTGCGGTTTTCACTCGCATATTGTGAGATACCTACATAGACACTCCAAATATCGAAGTCAGGACAGGCAAGAATTATTATATTCATTTATCGATTTGTGTGATATACATGTATTATTATTATTATAAATACCATATGCGGTTTTGTACTAACTATGGAAATATGATCCTAAACCTTAATAGATGAGAAATATCTTAGCCGAAACACTAGATCCATTATCCAGTATTTCAGCTTTAGCTACTAAATATATTTTAACATTTTCAAACTAATTTAGACTTCTAATTAAAACCGACGTAATATTAAAAGTTCAAGGATGTTAAATAAATAATTAGGGTTTATGCGACAATGGAATCCCATTTAAACAAAAGGGGTGTGATAGGAGTTGGATAGAATACCATGAAGGACGTTTAATATTTAACTAAACTTCGGTAAAATTTTTGCTTTAAAATTTGGAGAACGAGGAAAAACTAGGTCAACTAAATTAGGTTCCTTTTTCATTCAGATATGTACTAATTAATTAACAAAAAGGGTCAACCTTTAATACACTTAAGTAAACCTAACCTCACTTTTAGCTTTAGCAGTGTTTAGAAGTGAAATTTTAAAACATCTATGTACTTTGTACTATAACGTATTTCTCAAAACTTACGTCACAAATTCATTTAAGAGGCCTTGTAAAAAGGTCCCGTTGAATTAAACTGTATGTTATACACACATTTTTTGGTTCGCTTTTATTATGCTGGGAACATAATACAATGTAAATAGAAAGACTTGGTCGTTAAATCTTATTAACGAGTGGTTGTAACTCGTCGTAAAATTTACATTAGAATACACCAGCGTTAAACCACGGTTTTGCTGTATTTAAACGAACAAGTAACCAAAGATAACTCGATTAATATTTTTTGTTCAAATAAATGGAGTTAAACGGTATATATACTTAAGAGTAAAAGTTCCAGCCAACTGGCTTACTGGTTTACCAGTGATCTCAAAACGGCACTAAAATAAAAATAAAACTTATTACAGCCAGCCACATCCTTTTAAACTTTTTTATTTTTTTCGGCGAAAGCGACAACTAAGCATTTTTGGAAGAAATAGAATGTAAAAGAACATCTGCATAATGATAACATGTATATAAACCTGCCTCTATTTAATCCACAACGGTATCATAAGGAAACCATTTGGACTCTGGCTCACTCTGGATCAGACTTTATACAAACACAAATGACACCGGAGTCACCGGAGCCGCGAGTCGAGTGGTGGCGTCTGTTTAAACCACAATCACAATAACTGGGGAACCCCAAAATGTAGGTGGAGAAATGCAATTCCAACACAAGGTAAAAGTTGTTCTTCCTCCTTTTGCTTTTACACATTTTCGGTCTTCTTATTTATTATAATAGTGTTGTTTTCTTTTTCGAACAAAGTAATTCCGGTTTTAGTTGTGTCATGTTGAATTCTCGGATAAGTTGAACGTAAAAAGGAGGAAAATATTAAAATATAAGATGCTCGAAATGGAGGCTTTAGAGCTCCTGTTAATTTGAATAATTTGTAATACTAGAGATTTCTCAGATATACAATGAGTATTTATGGAATTTAAACTATTAAATTGTCTCTACTGGAACGTGATTAATTTTAAACATAAATTGTAGATACATTGCTCAAATTTGTACTTAATTAGCCTTATTTGCCTGTTGCATTAACTTCTTCGCACTAATTGTCTAATCACATACTATGCATAGAATCATCTGAAACTATCAATAAGAATAATACATCTCTGTATTATTATCTGTGTTGCTGCGACATGTTTATTAAGGGGCGGTAATATGTCTTGAACAACTTTTCGGGAATGTCGACAAAGCGCGAGTTATGTAATCAATACTTTAGGATATATATAGGTAGGTACATTTATTTTTATTGTATTAATTATATGTAGTGTCTACGAGCCAAATCGAACATGAACTGACATTATTCAAAGTCAGAACTGAACAAAAGAAAACCACGTGATGAAAGACCTCCAATAAACAAAATCGAAGCCCAACCAACAAAAGAGATCTGAAGTGAAGAGATTAAAAGACACTTCGAAGTGCAGCAACAACTTGCCAAGTGGTAAATCGTATTTGATGAATAAAATACTTTTAAAAATTCTTGTCTTCAATAGTGCAAACACAAAATGGATAATGCTAGCTATTCCATTATTGCTATTTGCTAAAAAAAACTGCATTGCCTCTTGTCGCCAATTGAAAAATTACAAAATAGAAGTGGAAAACGCTGAAAACTTAAAAAAAATTATTAGTATTACTACTATTTTCCAATTTCTTGCCGTTCTTAACAAACTGCGCCCGTGTGTCATTACGAACACACACAGCGCACGATAGTTTTTCAGCCACTGAAAAAGCCGAGTGTCCACGGATACTACTGTTAAATCAAACGTTCCCATAGAAATTAACCTCAACTTATGAGCTAAATGAAGGGGCTGTAATCCTTGTTGCCAGCGGCCCTATTTAAAAAATTTGTAGACCTTTTCATAAATAACTTTATATTAATGTTATTTTGAGGATGTTATTGCCAGGACAAATAAATAAATATATCTCTTTCTCAATACAGTCGGCCATGAATGGTCAACCTTTCTGATCTTCTGAACTACATCGCCCAACAAGGATTTGTCAAGGGCTGCATATACAGGGTGTTCCGGATAAATATGCAATGCTTTAAGGGGGTGAAAGGTGAAAGGACCATAGGAGACCCCAAAACTCATAAAATAAAAATAAAAAATAAAATAAAAATTCCGATTTTTCCGTATTTTTTGCAAGACACGAGTCGACTATGAATTGTTGTAAGATTTTAACCCTGAATTACTGATAAAGCAAACAATGATCTCACATCTGCACTACTAAATTAATAACTGACCTCCGCTACGTATGTATCAATTTACAGAAACAACAGAATGTAGCAGCGGTTGCGAGTGACTCACTACCTTGATGACTTGATCATTTATTAAGGTCGGTAAATAAAATGTAACATACGTTCATTGACCTAATTGTGATTCAAATTTCATTGCCTGTTTTTTATTTTAAGATTGTCATTTTAACAAAATGAGTAAAACTTACCGTTTAGATGCAAACAATCTTTATGTGTTCAAATAAACCGCCGTTTGTCTGTACACCACAAGTTTATGCTAGCAAACATATCGGCATTTGCGCGAATGTAATGAGGCGATTTCAATGCGTGCGCGTAGCTCTTCTTCGGTATTCAGTTCTGTCCTGTACACTAACGTTTTAAAATATCCCCAAATACAAAGATCGAGGGGAGTCAAGTCCGGTGACCGTTATTCTTTATCCAAAACGCAATAATGCTCAATAGTGGGAGTCCGTCGAATTGTCCAGAAAATGTAGGTACCAGTTACCGGTTAATCGTTGGAGCAGAATAAAAGGTCTTATTAAACGGTTCTGATAAATTCCTGCCCACACATTTACCGCGAAACGCCTGGAAATAATGTCTTCGGACAGCATGAGGATTCTCGTCAGCCGAAATGTGGCTGTTGTGTGAATTAAAAACCCGCGCCCGAGTAAAACAGCATTCGTCTGTCCACAGTACATTTTGTGCAAACTTGGGATTTTCCTGTTTGCGTTCCAATAGCCATTGGTAAAATTTGCACTCACGGTATATGATCTGCAGGTTCTAGTGACTTCAAGTTCCGTTCATTCAGCAGGCGTGTTTGGTTCTGCCATAATTTAAACAGTAACTAACTACAATTAATTAAACTGCTTAAGACTAACAAATACTTAAAACACTACCTCACTCAAGTTATTAATTCTGAAACGTGTATTAATACGTAATCGAAACTCAAGTTTACCGCCACCTTAACACAAAGAAAGTTAAGGACAAACTGCAGCTTACCAATTTTAAAGATCTGAGTCATTACAGTTATTTACAGATGTTCAGAATCAATGTTTGTTATTATTTAATTAAAACGTTTTAAAAGCACGTACTCACAATTTTGTTTTGGTTATGTTATAATTTTCGAAGACTTTATTTACCTGGGTACGGTGCTTGGGTTTATTATGGTTATGACCTTTAAAAATATGTATAAATTATGCCTATTTAATAGGCATAATTTTCATACACTTTTATCTACTACTTTGCAGTGGCGTGCCTATTATTTTTAAAAGAGGGGTTGCCATTTCAAAGGGACCTTTCAGTAAATTGTTAGTAAGATGTTACTCTACACATTTCCCTATTGCTCTTTAACGGGAAAGGCACATTTTCCAAAACACCCTGTATATTTAGAATTCAATATTTATTTATGAATGCATATATTTATGAATGAATATTTATTAGAAAAAAATATAAACAAAACATTTTTAATGCGAACACTGAGCCTATTTTTCACGTTACCCGAGCAGTACACATATCTGGTTTGATAGACGTAGTAGCGATTTAAAGATCGAAACTCATGACCCACTTCTGTTTGTCTCCATATTAAGATTGACGTCGAACAAATAGTCCAAGATTTTGAACACTTTGACCTAAAAAACATATTTTCCAAAGGCGAATTTTGAATATGTTGAGCATATTTTTCCAAGACATTGTGTCAAATGTAGAAATTGAAAATTTTTTTGAGGATTCGCCGTATTTTTTCGTATCATTTCTGGAGTACATCCTACGCCTAGATTATTAATAAACTCGTGACACATGGGACCGACGACTTTAAGGGGTCCGTAACGGGTACAGTGTCGCTTTTCCAAATCTTTTCATTTTAGAAATAAAGTTATTAGAATAATAAAATTGCTATCGCAGCACCAGCCTACACTTCAAACCCAAGAAAAACATGACTTATGAGTCATGACAATATGACAATATAAAGCAGGTATTTTAAACGCGTTGGTAACCCCATTTCGAAAAGTTTTACAAATAAACCTGCCAAGTTATTCTTATTTTATTATAGTGCTAGGAAAATAAAAAAATAATTGGTAAAAGTAGTGTTGTTAATGAAAGAACTTTCTGTAAATGCTGATGAGAATGTTCGCGCATGATCAAACCATATCAAAAGAACGTTCTCTTGGTGAGCATAATCAAGCACGTTCGCGAACGTCCTCATAATAGCTCTTGAGAACTTTCAGAACAATACAGCACAAACCTCACAAACGAGCATAAACAAAAACATTAAAAATCGAGAATAAAACCGAAACTAAACGAGCTTAAACCGCAATGCCCACGCAAATGTACACGTTTTACTCACAGGTGCTGTCGACGCCGGGTGTTTCAAAGACAGACACTTTTATAAGCATGGTTTGCACAATTTATGCCTTTGAAAGTATTGACAAAAAATTTGAGTTACCGCTCAGTGGTACCTCTTTTGTCTTCGTTCTATATATGAACTTTATATTTTGTTTATACAAAAAGTGACAAATGTTTGTAAAGTTTTTAACATGTATTATTTGTGTTGGGTTTTGGGGCACTGAACGGTGGCCGTGGACACTACATCGACTGGCGGTTTTGGACATTTTGCCGACCGTTGACACTACGCCTACCGCAAGCGGTGGACACTTTGCCTACCGTGTTCGCATTTGAAAGAGTTGTGGAATAGTCCTATGCTGGACGAGAGGCCTCAAGCATTTTCCAACGCTAAGTATATGGCTAATTTATTTACAAGATATCAAATTTCTCAAATATTTTAAACACCTGCATACTAGTATAAAGTTTTTTTATGAAATGTTATTTGTTTTTATATATTAACTATGAAGGTTTTGTTAACAACCTTTGTACAAAATAATTTAATTTGATTGACTAAAGAATATTGTTAAATGATACACTAATTTATCATCTTGTAAAACGTCGATCTTATAAAAAAAAGAAAGAAGTAAATTTTTAACACGGCCTCTACACGTTACGTCCCGAGGTAGATACTTACATAATGAAACATTTTGAACGCAAACCTAAAAACTAAATTTTTTTAAACTTGAGAGAAAAGTAAATTAATTATACGTTAGAGAACAAAACCTTTTTCTTAATTAGTGTAAAACGATAGGTAACCATTTTCCTGAGCAAGACACTTGGTTTTAATTAAACTCTAAAACTGCTTTGCGGTCGTATTTTAAGCAAAATTGCACCTCTTAACATTAATGGCGTGATACTTTTCCTACTCGTCTTCCTCCTGAAAACAATATTTTTGTAACCTCCGTGAATCTGTATAAAATTTAATTCTTTTAATTTACAACAAAGTGACTATCCTTCAAAAAATGCTCCATACAAATAGGATTTTACGTTATTAAAGTCATCAAAAAAACAAATAAAACCGACTACAAAAGAGCGTCGGCAATAAGCGAAAATCAATGGGGCATATAAAACAGAAAAATTAAAAAGGAACGCCACAAAACAACCGGCCAAACAATAAAGTAATGAACTTTTCAGTTCATAAAAGTGTTTTATATCCGACTCGGAAATAGGATCCGTGAAGTATTAACCTAAAATAAAGCAACAAAAAAAAATAAAAATGTATATCGTTCTCTTTGGGGATTAAAAGCAAACATTAAAATTAAAATAACGCAGTTATATACTTTGCTTGGCAACACTCAAAATGTTGTTCGCAGTTTTCCGCTACAAGATAATATGGATTTTCGATAATAGTGTTATCATGTCACGGAAGTTAAATAGGACTATAACAAATTGTTTTCGTGAGAAAAATACACCAATTATGGAACTAAATATGTTCTTTCGCAATAAAAAATCATGAAACGGCGTTTTCACGAAGCCAAAAATATTAAGCACATTATGGAAATAAATTTTAGAATTTTTTTACACACAGTTATTTTTCTGAAATGTAGAAAGTGTCACTGCTTTCTACATTTCACAGCAGAAAGCAGTGACACTGTGCATTACCTGAAGAGATTTTGAATTGTACTAGATTCTATTCTATTGCTAAAAGCCAACTGTCAAGACATTTGTTTTCTCACCGGTCGCTCCATCCTTTTGTAAAGGAAATTTATAAAATCTTTCATAAAGTGCGTTGATACTAATGTAAGGGCACTTAGCTTTTGATAAGCGGTTCGTATTTAATTTAGTGCATGCGCAAAGGCTTCTGTCACTCTAGATTTCCCTCACTCAAATATTTTTCTACGTACGCATTTCATTTTGAAAAATACCCACGTGATTCACGTTCAAGTTAACTGAAGACGATTTATAAACAATTCTGCAGATTTACTAACGGTATTTCTTCTGAAGGCGTTTTTCATCTCAGGTGAGATCTTTTTGCAAACGAATTTATCGATATCTCGAGGTTTATTAAGTCTATATTTTCTCTTGTTTCAGCATTTTTTTCAATTGTTTTCAAATAATAATTTCACGAGCCCGAGATAACTACATCTATTCTATACTTGATAGCAGGGGGATTCATTAAATCTAAATCTAAATTAAACATTTAGATATTGTATTATTATAAATTCCTTGCGATTAGAATTTATTGCATTGTTAACTTTACAAGTTATCGTAAAGGTGGAATGCGTATAGAGCAACAACTATTAATATAATCTCAACAGAATCTGACTTCTGATGTATTTAAGATCTGGAATTATATTATAAATAGGTACAAGCATTTTTAAATTAATCAATTTGTTCTTTATTGTATTAAGTGATTTTGAAATATTGAATTATCAATTTATTATTGAGTGAAAAATAAAGTAAGTAATTAGCCAATAATCAATTTGTGAGGGTTAAAGAAAAAATATTTGGAAGTAATGGACGTCTTTGGATACGTTTGCACGTCACTGTAGCCTGATAAGAATGCAGACCTTTACTTATTTCCCTGTTCACAGGTTCTTTCTTTGAATGAAAACATTCGTTTACATAAAAAAGAGCAGTGTTCCTAATAATCCCATCAAGCGAACAACCAATGATAAAGCACCGAGCTTTTTAAGTCTTGTATGTCCGGGAATGAACTCTTTCATTTTTATTGCTGCTCAGTATGCTTATGCTACTACGAATTAAACTGTATTAAAAGCTATAAGTTCATTAATCCATATTTCTGAGGGAGAAAAAAACAAAACTTGTTGTCTTCATTTCTTCAAAGATTTTTTTCAAAGAAATATAAAATGAAGATGACTAGTATTTTACCACAAAAACTCACAATGCTTGATAAATAACAGAGTCCTGAAATTATTTAAGAATTAATTTTATAATGAAATTATTTAGAAACAGTACTTTATTCTAAAGAAGATCGGGCAAATAATAATTTTTATTTTTTTAAATTATTATTGGTCATATTTTTTCATTCATTTTTTTAGTTAAGTAATAAAACTCTTATTAACACAACAAAAGTGCTTCTTATTTGACGAATTTAAATTGACTGGGAATTATTAAATAAATTCTGCATATTTCGAATTTATTTTTGCTGGATACCTATAATAAATTTAATATTAAAATTAATATTTGTTTATTTATGACTTCATTTAAAAAATATAAATGTATCTTATCTCGGATTAGTTTTGCGATAAAAGCGTTTGAAAGCCTGGGAAAAAACTAATAGGTTAGGCACGGAGAAATATAAAGAATAGAAACAGATCTTGTTTATTTATCATTAGTTAATAGTGACATCATAATATTCCAGAAGGTTCTATACACATCTATTTTCTCGTCCGATACATGTTATAGGATCGTGTATTTTCTTTCTTCTTCTTGATAGCAAGAACAGCGTGACATATTTGTAGAGTCTTTGATGAGGGGTAATGTGAATTATTTAAACTAAGTTAGTTGTGGTGATTTAAATGTGTTCGAAAAAAATCATTTAAATAAATTCTTGTCCTCTCAGATTAACTAATTCAAATCAATCTCCTGGCGCTTAATATAGTATTTTCTTGTATGATTCCTTCAAAAAACCTGAAACCGGTAAGCCTTCAAATTAATACCTACGGTCTGAAACTAATTTGTCAAAAAATAAGTCTATGTTTTTAAGCACAAGCAGCTTCAGATGATTAAACATCATTGTACAGTAAGTATTAGAGCTTGTTTAAATATTTTGCGTGTTGTGTGTTACATATCTTTGATGCCTATTTGTAGGACTTAAAGTAAGAACCGTCATTACATATCTTTGGCGCCCAACAGTGGGACCAAAATTGTTGTAGGCTACGCAAGCTTTTTAATTGCTTGTATTTTGCTTGAACACATTCCAAAAACTCGCTAAAATAGTTATAGTAATTTCCACTTTCTCTCGATAAAACCATAAAGAGAAAAAGAAAAATGTTCTCTATAAACCAAAAACTCACTGCATCCACAATTAATTAGACAGTATAACTAGTTAAATTTCAAGATAAAAAAAGGTCGCTGCGACAATTTTCACCAGTGAATATCGATTTCAGAAAGACTCTACTAAAAGCTGGAATTAATTAACGCTATTAAAATATCAAAGCGTTTTCTCTTTCGGAATTTTTATCAGTCGAATTCGATCCCGATTTAATTACCGAGACTGACTTTGATGTCAATCATTTTATCCCGAAGAAAAACGGAAAATGGGAAAATGGAATTCTTTTTTAAATTTTTAATTATGTCGCGATGAGCACCACATCATCCTCTTGTCCTGTCTAACCAAATAGTTCGTACAGTAAATAAATGGGAAATAAAAATTAAGATAATATAAAAATGTCTCACCTTTCCATTCGAAGAAGAGAAACGGAAAGTTTCGTTTTTCTTGTCGCCTTGGAGATTTTTATTTTAGTTTTGTCTGAAACAAAAACCAATATTTTTAAATTGCACGTTACAAAGCCCCCCTACGATGCATTTAATATAGGGCATAATTTAAAGTTAAAGAAATTAATCAGAGTTAATTAATTCGTTCCGATAATAAAATTTTGCATTTCAAGCTTCAATTAAATCTCCTGAATAGACCATAAACGTACAGTTATAGTACACTGCGTAATGGTTTCGGTAGGTTTTGTTGTGCTTCCTAGTTAATTACACCCCATTCCACTATATAGTATACCCACGACTAATTTAAATAGAATCTAATTAATACAATTCCATAAATCTCATCTAAATTACACATTGTGCTTGAGTTAAGGTACCTATTTCCTTTCATATGTATGACATTTGAATAATAATAAACTCGACGTGTATATCTTGCTTGGTATATTGCAGTTTAATGATATTTGGAGTATTGTATTAAGGGTTCTAGCGTGAATGAATTCTGAACCACGAAACAACACATGTTGAATATGTACAACTCGTTAAAGTAATTCAATAAAAACATTGTTTAGTTTACACTAATGACCGATACTGGTTATTATTTCGATAAAATACTAATTAAGTTACTGGAATTAGTATTACTATGATACAAACATATGAAACAATTTATTTTTGAAATTCATAGATTGGGTGCCATTGGCGTAATTAACTTGATACTTGTCCTGATTAAAAAGAATAATATTTAAAAACAGTTAGTATGCATAAGTATAATTTTTTTAAGTTTTTAGATTTTTGAAATGTTTATTTGCATACGCTCGAGAAGGCTTTGCAGCGTCCCCTTAGTTCGCCACATGTTAACTTTTCGAAATACTCATCCTTATAGAAATGCGCGTAAGTCGGGGGTGTTTGTTAAATAACACGTCTAGGAGTCCGTTTGACAATGCTACCCCGAAGGATCGTAATTACGTAACGAATATTATATATAAATGATGTTCCTCAATAACTTAGCCTTTTGATGGTCATGTTTGCACGGTGTCTCCCTACTATTAAATTAATCTGAATTTGAAGTATTCACTATTATAAGATGCATTAAAAAAATTAATTAAAAATAATTATCCGATCTTTCCTTTTTTCTATCTCTCTTTTTTTCACTTTATTAAAAAAGCAAATGCTGTTTAATTTTAAAATGTAAGTTTCCAAAGTTACCTTTCGGATTGTGAAATGAGATGGTTAGACAGCGTAGATTATTTTACCAGATAAGATAAGATCAGATTGCAAGCAACACTCTTATATTATCTAAGCTGTTTTAATCTAATCTTATTTTCATTGCTGATTTTGCTTCTTGTCTTATGTACAATTAAAAAACGGCGCTATAAGATAAATGACTGTTTATCTTATCAGTTAAATTACAGAGTGGCTATCACGTGATGTCTGCGTGTTCCAGGACGCAGTTTGCATTTTTGCCCTCGTGATTTCTGTTGTCCAGATTCATCATTTACTAGGACACCTTTAGTTACTTTCGCATACTGGATTTCAGCCTCGTTCTGGAGTCAACGTCAAAATTACCTGCTACTTGCGACATGTGACTGAAGTAATAGTGGTCGAAGAGTGGGGTGGGGATGCTTCTTAATTTTCTGCAGTATTTCCGATCGTTGCGGAATTCGCCATCCACTTATATTTTTCTTCGGTCCCTCTACCTTGCGGGCCCGTGTGCACCGCACGCTCTGCACTCCCCTATTTACGCCACTGCGCAACTAAAACTTTCAATTTAATTCACTTTTATACTTTTTAAATTAGATTTCAATTAAAACTTAAATAAGACTTACTTTAAACAATATTATCATATTTTTAATTATACTATTTACCTCATACCTCATTATATTAAATTTTTAACCAAAAATGCTTGTATACTACCCATTATATACAATGTATTTACATAAAATTGTTATCTAAATTATACAAAATATATCAAAGAACATAAAAAAGACAAATGCTTATACAATATCAGTTAGTAACTCTTATATAAAACGATATTCAATAAATGAATCATAAACACACTATTTTTTATAACTTCTTTCACATAACATAATTAAATTTGTAAACAGTTTTATTGGAATCTTAAGTAAATAAAATACTACTTGAGAGATATAATCTTTAAGTTTCTTACATCACCAAGTTGATGCTAAATTAAAAGATTTATCTCACACAAGTTTAAACCCTTTTCAAAAGTAAGTAAAGTTAACGTTCCTCAATTGTTACGCATTTTGAAGATCTTATAATTATTGGCAATTACTACTAATACTGAAACTCCCGTAAGTCCCAAACCACCACAAATTGCTAATAATAGAAATTTCTTATTTGTCGAAATAAAACTTAAAACCCAATAAACGTCGAAAACGTAATAACTATTCTATTTATTATAGCTTTAAGAATAAGCTTCATTCAAGTAATTTTTCTTCGCGAATAACAATCATGTAGTTTCCTATTTTAGGAAATAGTGACATTTTCTAGCAATTACCGTTATATGTATAAACTATTCCAGTTGATAATAATTATTTAACCAGGCTACCATCCTAATCAAACGACAGGCTATTAATTTTGTAACACGCAATCGTATGGTTTCTAATAATATCAGTTCTAGGAAAAAACACTTTAAAGGTCTACAAACAACTCAACTACTGCAACGACAAGCAGAATTCATTAATGCGCGTTTTAAAAAATGTTTTATGATTATTTCTAAAGTCGCTGTGGTAAATAAATCACTTTATTGTATTTATCATAGCGACGTGTTTGTTTATATTTATATTACCTTAGTCAGGTAGATTATAATAAGTTTGCGAAACTCTTTACTAATTTACATTTATTTATTTCATGATCATAGAGCTTCACCAAATCAGGCTAGAAACAATAAACAATTGGTTGTTACTCTAATCCTAAAAGAACTTTTTTATTATATTTCATTATTTTAATGTACCCTAGTCTAGCGATAACATGTTAAGAATAACAGAGTTTTAAAGTTAAGGTTTTATGATTTCATATAGCGCTGTTGTGAGAATAGACACTATTTTCTCATAATGTTGTTGTGAAACCTCCTCGTATTTCAACTTTTCATTCTATATGACTACTGAATGACGGCTTTCCTTCCTTGTTATTTCTGTCAACGATAAGGCGTCTCGAAATATTAATTTTCAATTTAATATAAATGACCTGGCTTGACCTATAATAATGACTTGACCTATCACTTTCGCTGATTTAATATATAATTAAAATATCTTACTGGTAGCCTGAATAATTGATTTTAACATCATCGCACTTTACATTAATAATTATTTACATTACATTAAGTTTTATAAATATCTTTTTGATGCAATGAGATTAATAAATTATTAGTTTTTAGATTCTTTTTTTATTATTGTTCAGAACGTGTTTATCATATTTAGATATTTATCACTATCGAAAGGCCCATCTTTTATGTCCCATTAGAGAGATAGAAAAGCGAAGATTACTTCAGTTTAAGATTTTATGTATAGCTTATCATGTAAATCTCGAGTGAAAACCATAAAATAAGTAGTGCTATTTAATAATTCCCCGTTGCATTTTTATATGTTTAAACATGTATTTTTTGTATATATGTGTTAATGCAATTCTATGTTCCTACACTATTGATCTTATATTAATCAAAATCTTATTGTTTATTTTTTATTTAAATGATTCTTCGTTTTTGTTTCGGAAATTTTACAAAATGATTAATATCGGTGATCGACTTAATATTTTAAAAGTGCATCAAGATTATGACTAAGCACTTATATAAATTCTGCTTAAAAGAGCTAATAACCCACAACAACAATCACAAGAGATTTGTTAAAACGATTTTACTCCACCCAACAAAGAAATAACAATACATATGATTCACAAAGCGAAGAATACAAGCACGCCCAAAATATTTATACAATTGGTTACGAATATCTTCTAGAATGTTAACCCACGACATAAAACTGGAATCTACATCCTGTTAACTTCTTTATTTCTTTCTTTTTTGAAATTATATCTGTCTAAGCAATAATAACTTCTAAATAACAAAGCCTAAAATCTGATCAAACTACTCCATTATCGACCATAGACACGTATAAAAGCATCTTCCATCATCATTGCTGTTTTATTCTGAGCGTGAAAAGTAAATTAGTTCGTCGAAACCACCAAACAATATAAGAGTAATCAGTAGTAGGCAGAAAATAACATGGAAGTAGATGATGTCGAAAAAGAAAACACGAAAAGAGAAACAAGAAATATCCGGCACGAAAAACGAGTAGCAATTTAATAAAATTGCTTTACAGTAATAATAACATTGTAATTTTTCATTCGAAAGGCAACAAAAAAAAAATTAGATGAACTGGAATAAGTTCACCTAGAACTCTCAGAATAAGTTGTCCCTTTTATTAATAAATAATTCGATGCCATTCCCTAAATTTCGCACATATACTAGAACAGCAGATTTATAATTTTTCCTTTTCTTCTTTTTTCCAGTCTGCTTAAAATATTATTTTATATTAGCCAAGTGAAATGTTAAGGAAAGAGAGCACGAGAAGAATAATCTGGAATTTAACTCGGTTTTATTATTTAAAAGCTCTTAAAACTGTGCATCATGAATACTAATAAAACGATTATTGTAACAACCAGTACGCTTTCCACGTCAGAAAAAACCGTCAGTTTTTATAAGAGATTCTATTTATCTAATTTTTTTCCATTCATTTAACTTGTAGTTTCAGTTAAGGGAATGCCAGTTGCGTATTTTAAATGGCTTATTTTATTTTTAAATAATTTGGAATTACAACGATCTACATACAATGTTCAGCAAAATGGATAAAAATTAAATGACAACCTTATTTTCTCTGTTCTTGGTCTCTGAAATCGTCATTCCACAATTTACTGTTCCCCTCTAAACTATAGTGTATTTTAAATTCGTTAAGCGAGCTCATTGCTGTAGTTATACAGAAATTAGCTTGTACCGCTACTTCCCTTTATTAACTCTAATATTATAATTATTACTTAATCTATTCGATCATGTCTCGCGTATCATTCCAGCCTAGTCTCATTAGTGACACATTAACGATAGAACAGTATGGTCTAAGATCCCCAGGATACGTTTGGATTTTTATTACCGAATTTCGTTGGCCCATGTTAATTAGGTAATCCAATTACCTCCAGCAATTCGCGGGCTACCTGGTGTGTGTGTTGTATACTAAATTCAAGTTCTCAATGCACTCAGGAGAATTTACATTCATCTGCAGATCAGCTAGTGGACCATTTTCTTTAAAAAGAGAGTCAGATTTTAACCACTAAGAATTAAAAGAATTAACAACGTTAGTTGTTCAATTACTTGTTGCATCTATATCAGTAGATATATTTGATTTATCATTTAATTTTGAAATTAATTAACGTGATTAGTGTATTTAGTTAATCTTATGTACTAACCATTTGTTACATCGCCTTAAAATGATCTCTATATAAATCAAACTGCTTCTTTGCAATCGCTAATTTCAGTTAATTAGTTCTCTTTTAGTGATTTTGTTTTTAAAATTTGTGTTATTTATTTAATGGTTAATTCTTAATTAACCCAGTTTACATATTGCTGTGATATACAGAGGGAAAGGTTAAATAGGTAATTTGGGTTGCCTATCTTTCAGGCGTTCTTATTGAATTTTTGTTAAAAGGTTTATTTAATAGTATCAGAAGTATGGTTGAAGCTAGCTATATGCAGGAATTAAGTCAAATACTTTCTTTTTGCAATAATTTCTTGTTAAAGTTACATTTTATGCAAGATTATTTAACGATCCGATCTATTCATTACATAACCTCAATTTTTGTAATTAATTTTCAAAATGGGTTTCTTTAGAAGAATAATTTATTCACATTATGTTAACATGCATAAGAAGTTTTATAATTTAACAAAAGGATACTATGTAGGTGTGTATATGATTTAATAATTGTAAATTATAATACAACGGGTTGGTACGTTGAAGTGTTTTCCTTAAGGAACCGTCAATAGCTCAAACTTGGTAAATTGCACCTAGAATAAAATAAAACGGGCTATTATGAATTAATTAGCATATATAAAAGAGACTTACCTTGCTTAATTTTCATAGGGTGATTATTTTTTTCTTCTACGATACATGGTATTGGCTTGTCAAGCCACCGTTCTCATTTAATTAATTTAGGTTCATGATGTTATTGTGGAATCTCGTTGGATAACATCTTGGCTGTGAATGTTGCATAAAGTTTTTGTTGTTCTATATAGTTGTTTTGTCAGCCGATTCAATTTAAATATGTCCATACACCTGTGCGGAGTATAAAGTTAATTTTGTATTGTAAGTGTTTATTATTGATGTCAAATGATTGGGAAAAGTTAGACAATCAGATTATATAAAGATTAATGGGTTAAATTGGTGGTTGGACAGGTTTAAATGGAATTTATTACAATTTTTGTCAAGCGTGAACAGTTGTTTGTTCGACTTAAGATTGTGGGTTATTGTTGGGTTTTAGAAATAAAAATGTTATATTATTAGTTTAAGGAAGTGTTGGGGATTCTTTTTATGTGTTTAAATCTAAAATTTAAAGAAAATAATATTTTATTTAAAAATAATTTGAAATGTCAAATTTTGCTCCATGGCATATTTGATTATCTTACTTTATTGATGTTCCTATATGTTTTAATGCAATTTGTATTGTGAAAAACAATTAGTAATCTCTAGAACGTATTGGTAGGAGGACGTGTTGTTCTCAGATTTATTAACCTAAAAAAAACAACAAACATTTTTAATAAAGAAGAAAGATAAAGTGAGGTTACAAATTTTGAATAATTGAAGTTCATGCATATAAATGGATATGGCTTACCTGTTTGTCATTATCTCAAGAAAATAATAAATCATCGAGTTGATTTGGATAATTTCAACACTTATGGAACTTTTTAGTTTAAAAAAAATATATTTGAAGAAGAATTCAATTTTCTGCAAAATTGCATTTTAAAAGAAAAATCTCACCAACAGTCAAGAGTTGGGTTGTAGTTACCATAGCAGAATTTTCAAATCTGAAGAAGTGCCTAGTGTGCGAATGAGAATTGTAAGTGTATTTAAATTTATACTGGCCAATAACCTAAAATAAAATAAAAAGATCTTTTCGGACAATTTTTATTAAAACAATATAACAAGACTTAACGATTGAGACAATTTAAACTATTTTTTAATATATATAAAAAATAATAGAATTGAGAAAATTCGACATTAATTTTTATTTAAATCATTGTTATGAGTAGTTTAGTATAAGGTACAAAAATTGACATAACCTATAAAAAAAATATTAAAAGGCTGATTAGTAGTTTTTATCAATTGATTATTTTTTTTATTTGTGTTTAAAGAAATAAAAATTTGTGTTTCTTTCTATATCTTTAATTTATTGTTCATTTTTCTTCCTTGTGTGGAAATAATTTGTGATTTTCAGCTTGTTGCAATTTTCCCAGCTCAGTTGTTACGATTAAAGGTGGACCCACTGATAGTAGAAATTGGTAAGGTAAGGTTATTGTATAATAAATTTCAGATATATTTGTCGAGTGCTTTACTGAAACTAAAGTTGGAGCTAGTGACGGGGCAAAAATCTATTAATAAAATATATTGTGGTGGTAAACTGTTGTATTGTGGTTTTATTTTATTAAAGTACTACATACCATTGCAATATGTTATATGCTGTTTAATCTAACTAATTTTAAATTCAAATAATACGTTCGTAGTGGAACCACAATTCTATTGGTTTAACGTCAAACCAAATTGAATTCGATAATAATTTTAGCATTGGCAAATAAGACAATTTCAAGCATTAATTTTCGTTAGGCCCTTCCGCTGAATGTCAACATAGTTCAATGTGTCAAGTTTAAAATTTTATTTTGCGTCGTATGCTCAAGTAACATGTAGTATAGTAAGAAGATGAGTTTTCAAATGAATTTCTCTATAGTCAACAAATTGAGAGCCAGAGACCTGTGTTCGATCTCTAGTCAGAGTGATAATTTTTCTATGCGAATTTCATTTATAATATGATTTAATGTAAAGCTTTAATTAATAATAATTAATATTTACTTTAAATACATTTTCTTATAGGATTGTTTATTAGAAATGTACATTAGATTGGATAATTGAAGTGTCGCTGACGAACTGTCGGTCCATTGAACTTGATAGAGCAAAATATATCTAGTATCTACACCTTTTATAAACATAAGTATCTAGTTCGTATGAGAAAATTGTCATCCCCATGTAGGTTAGCCCTGATAGCTTGCTTGGATAGAGCATTGGTACAGAGAGCCAGAGACCTGGGTTCCACCCCAATCAGGATGATAATTTTTCTATGCGAATTTGCACTTATAATATGATTTAATGTAAAACATTAAAGAATAATGCATATATGTATCTTCTATCTGGACAATATTTTAAGAAGGTGAAAATAATACAGAAAAACCCAAACCAAATCAAACGTACGAATAAAATTTAATTAATCTATTTAAAACATATGTATAAAGAAATAAATAAGTCATCAGATATTACAATGAGGTATTTAATTGTTATGTAAATTATCTTACAAATTATATTTAAATTGTATATTACAAGAGATTTTATGTATATTAACACAAACACACTAAATATAACAATAATTGTACACAATATACACATTAATTATATTAAATAAATGAAAGTGACATGCCGCGTTTATTCATCATCCATCTGAGTTTCAAAACTTTGATGGAAACACACTGACATACGTAAATTGATTAAAAAAGAAAAATTCTACACTGCAATCTAGTTATACCACCAAATCTCTGTATTTATACTAATTCCAAAGATGCAAGTGTACGGTCGTACATTTATTTTGAGCTTACTTATCATTTAAATTAATGATGCCCCAATTCTTTTAATTTCATAAATCTTTATTTAATTAGTTTTAAAATTGGGTAACATCCCCCGTCAAAGGTGTTTCAATCAATTCAGATTGGATCGTCAACAAAAGATACAATACACAATGTAAATCAAGTAATAATAATAAAACAGCTAATAAATCAGTTTGTTAACACACAATAAAGATGATATATCATTATCAGTGTAATAATTGGATAGGCAGTGAAGGTAATGGTGGATCAAAAAAACGTTATAAAATTGTTAAAACAAAAATAAAACGTTAAAACTCAAAAGTTTTAGCAAAAACTCAAAAGGTCCTGTGCTAATTTTTTCAACAACAAAATTCCAATACACAAATAAAGGATGGAAATCTTATACTTACACAACATATAGGGTCCGTCAAGCTGGCAAAACGATAATAGCAAAACCAATTGAAGAAGCTAGGCCTATATTTAATTGCTATTTAATTACCACATTTAAAAATTAATTGCTCTTTTTTAGTTAGAAAAGCTTGATATCAAGCTGGCAAAACCTTCATATTTTTGTAACTAAAAGTGCAATTAATTTTTAAATGTGGTAATTCCGGTGGGGATTTCTTACTTACTCGAATTATATGCAGAGGTCATGGGTGTTAATCACAAAGTTTTACTGATTTCAGATAAGACACAGGAATAATTGAGCAGTGCAGAAAGCGCCACCCAAAATGTTTGTGTTATTGTTTAAAAGCAACGATGAGAATCTACTATTCGCGAAAATATTTCCATCTGAGTTATGTCGTTGTTTCTTATCGTTTCTTATTTTAGTTTTGTTAAATGGACCATAAACAATTTGCGATGTGGGATTATTGATTTTTAACTGCGTTTATTAATTCAAACATAAGAAAATCGTTTAACAAAATATACAATACACAATTTATGTATAGTTATAAAACAAATACAGCATTTAATTAAAATATGAAAGCTAAGGGCGAAGCATTACACATTAACTTACTCAAGTGTCCTATTCTGAATGAATTTTTACTATTGTCTAAATCGAGAACCAATTTACCTTATTGATATCGCGAATGAATTTCAGAAATAATTACCTACAAATTAACTTACTGAAGGGGTGTTTTGTCAATAATCCATTTATTCCTGTATGTTTGTTTTGACCTTAATCCACATTAGCAGTAACACATGTCAAGCCTACTGATCACAATAACGAAATAACAAACAATGTCACATATTAAAGATGCTGGAATCTAGACAGCTGTAGTTGGACTCTAAACTGAAAGAAACTTTAATAAAACTGAATCTTCGGACGTTTTATTTATTTCCACTTTTAGACTTGTTGACTTTGATAATATTTATTGTTTTGTAAATCTCTAGTTACTACAAAAATGATGATCAAAACTGATTTGAATCCACATTTATTAGTAACTTATATAAGAAAATTATGGAAGTTAACTAGTCATTACTAAAACACAAGACTTTCAAAATCTAATATTATTTATTACTTGCGAAGTTTCCCACAAAGGACACTTAAACTTTAATAAGTATTAACGAAAGCGATAATCATGCCGAGATAAAGTATCTAGTATCTCGAAGAAGGCTTAGTTACAACAGTAATTCTTGTACATTTTAGTACTTCAAATTATTAAACGGAACCTACAACGTATATCGACACGGAAACGAGAAACTGTTTGAACACTAAATCAAATTAATAAAAGAACGTCACTTGAATACTACTAGCCAAACGCGAAGCAAATCATCGCTAAAAGCTAAACGCCAAAGCCGCCCAGACGGGCTTATGCTAACCTAACAGAACTATTCACTCAATCACGCGTTAAACATGAAATCCTTGCTACCAATAATAAAGTTAGATAAAAATCTCATTCATAATGTTTATTATAAAATGCAGTCACACGAATGACCCAAAATGTGAATTATAAGTCTAAAAGCGTTTTGTTCCTTTGTGAACATTTTAATATTGAAGTGATTTAACTCAAAATAACGACCAGTAAAGGACCATGAAGTGCTATATTAATTTTTGTTAAAAAGACATATTAGGGTGCTTTAAAAGAATTAACTTTTATTTCGTTCTTCTTTTTGCAATACGACAAGCTGAAATGTTATAAATATGTGACTAAAAACCGAAATATGTTCGCACAGAAAAGAAAACATGTTCATAAAAACGATAATTTTATTTCAACACATACAAAGATGGAAATATTGTAGATTTAACTTTTTTTTTTAATTTAAAACGAAGCGAAATAAAATATCCACAAAATTGAATTCGTTACAAAATAGCCTCAAATAATTGGTACATAATCCAAATGATAATAATAAAAGGAGAATAGGGGAGGATAATATTCCTACCGCGTAAGTTTATTGATTCAAAACCAGAATTTTTAAAAATATTTCATTTATAAAATACAATTTGCCAGTTTGACATATATCTACACTTTGCAAGTTGTTGTTACTACACTTCGTATCTAGTGTGCTCCTCATTTCAGATCTATTGTGTTGGTTGAGCTTCGGTTTCTATTATTGAAGATTCATCATCACATTGTTTTCCTTGGTTGTCCAGCTCTGACTTTAACAACCGCAGGTAATGTTCGATTTAGCACGTCGGAACTCTGAATGTGACTTTCAACAAGTGCAAAACTACAGCGACAGCAGAAATGGTCATGTTTGCGGACGCAGCAAAGGTCTTAACTAAAATAATTATCATAGGTTATGCTATAGAAGAGGAACGTTTGAACAATTCTACCTATTAGTTCACTCGTCAAATACATAATGTACGCAAAAGGTTGTGTAGTATTGATTTTTGGGTCATGTTGCATGTACCCAGGCAGGAATTAAAAAACCAAGTTTTCGACCTTCTCGCACATGTTCGGGCTTCGGTAGGGCGAAGAAACCACTACATTCTTCAACTTTTTTCGGTTTTTGCTGAATAACTCTTTAACGTTGCGCCTTATAAAAATATCATTAGTAACTTTTTGTAGAACAGAAAATTTGGCAAAATTTTTAATAAGAGCCTAGATACATATCACCTATCCAAAAATCAAAACTACACAACCTTTTGCGAGGCAAATTCCATTTTTACGGACTACATTATAGGAGCTTTAATATTATAACATAGAATAGCAAAAAGGGAAAATATAAATACGTGTTTATAATTATTACAATAAAAATAAATGTAGTATACAGGAAGTTCGGGTAGCTCAAAAATTCGAAAAATAACAAATTTCAATAATTAGTTTCATACTTAAAATTTATTTTGGAGCTTCTTCACACATTATAATACAAAAAATAGAAACATCTCTTAGTTATTTATGTAATAATAATGCGATAATCTTATCCCTTGATTTTTAAAAATGGAAAAGATGGCGGGTAGCCCCGGAGATACTTGTTAAGCGTTCTTATCTTTGCACATGACATAATAGTAATAATTATTTATATATCCTAAAGTATTGATAACATAACTCGCGATTTATCGACATTCGCCAGCAGTTAGTTGTTCAGCTCTTATATTACCGTACTATAATAAACATGTCACCGTAACAGAAATAATAATAGTATACAGATGTCTTATTTTTATGGATGGTTCCAGCTGATTCCTGAAAAATACAATCCACCTCTTCTGATGTTTCCCTTATAACACGAGCACGACTATAGAATAAAACAGCATTGTCAAATGGTAAGGTAGACACTCGGCGAGTGTTTGAATTGCCTTTGGTTCGGTTGCCATGTAGTTCAAAATAGGAAAGAATTCAAGCATGTATACGGATATGAGTAGTGTCGGGTATGTTATATTTTGGTGTATGTTTGCTGCCCAGATTATGATAGCTACAGATGTACCGTTCATTTCTGAAAATATTTTGTTTCTCATTTCGTTGTAGAAACATCCGCCAATGCATCCAGGGTGAATGGTTGAATCTTATTTTTATTTCAGATTTTGGCTTCAGCTTCGTTCGTGTCCTTAGTAAGTAAACTACTAGTGGCTAAGATCAGATTTTATATTCTTATAGTAACATAAAGAAAATTCGTATACTGAGATCTATACGGCGCCAAAAATATGCTCGCACACGAACGCCACGTGGTATCTTACAATTCAATATCAAAATTGCCCAGAATTCGAACCTTAAAGTAACTCGTGAACTAAATACAGCACAATTCCAAAATACCATACATACAGAATCCGAAAATTTATTTACTTGGGGCACATGTATTACTTAATCCCCACGTTCCTTCCAAGAAGAAGTAATTGACCTACGTCCAATCTACATAGATACGCCATACCTACGGTAAAAAAGAGTCACAATGCTCAATAAGAAGATAACTGAGCTATAATAATAATAATAATAATAATTGCTACAACTCATAACCTGGAAACCAGGCCCCAGAAGCTATGAAGCTTGTGCGGAAGGGAGGGGGCGATTATTATTATTATTATTATTATTTCGTAGGCCCAACGTGCGGCTGCAACCGATAGAGACTAATCGACTAAACAAAAGAGACGAAGAAAACAACATTGAGTTATATCTACTCTTAACATTCGTTTTAATTTAAAAGCCCGTTCGATGATGCAAATAATGAATTAATGAATTAAATGAATTAAACTTATAATAACTTGCTACGTCTTATCAACTATTAAAAAAATATTTTTCTCTTATTCACCTTCGATTAATATCCAATTGTAAAGTTAATAAAAACAAATTCATATCTTAATTTTCATTCCATGCTAATTCAAGGAAACGGCTCTAATACAAATTGATTTCTCATTTAATCTATTGAACTACAAAAACCGGGCACGTTACTGGAAAAATTTCATTACGCCTCCTGAGTTATATATCTGTTACACTTTCGAAGAAGAAGATAAACGATAATGTAAACTAGAACCTGTAAAACCTAATAAAAGGCCGGTCGTTCCAATGTATATCTAGCCATATACAAGAGAAAACAGATTACTGATCCCAGTTAGCGCATCTCGATTTACCTTTCCTTAAAGCTCAAATAAAAATACAGGACGACACGTCGACATTACCTATTTCCTTCTGATCCTTCCTCGCTAACCAGATCTTAATAGAAAGAGAAAGTTAGTCTTCTTGTGAAAATAAGTTCCGATTAAAAAAAAGGTAAATGGAAAACACATCTACACACGGTTTATATTGGATCAGAATTTATTTCACGGCAAGAAAACTCGTCTAGGGCGGGATTCGTTTTGTTTTCTACTTTAGGCCATCGTCACATCTGTTGCTCTCTCACCTCGACCGATTAAACATCAACGAAAAGGATGGAGAATGGCCCGGATGTAGGGGTCCGTTTTGTACGTTCAGCAATTTGGATCTGTATCCGATTAGCGACGGCTATTCTTTATTGGATCGAAAAGCGGTCGAGCGATCACCATTAAAGGTGCAAGTGGCTGGGATATAAATACATAAATTTAACTTGGCTTTTGGGAAAATAAATGCAGAGTCGAATTCCCGTAAAATTACATGTTTGGAAAATATTTTTTATTTCAGGATATTATAAAAAGCAGACAGTCCGTTTTATAAAAGGATACGTGGTTGATATAACAAAAGGATAAATGAAAAAATGTAATTTTAAACCAAAAAGCTACAATACCTACAGGAGGGCAAAAATAATGAGAAACATAATGGAAAACGTTTTTAGTTGGTTCTTTATTAATTACGTGTCACCGATCAAAATAAACATTAAACAGGGTATAATATGCATAAAAAAGGTTCATGTTTTTCTCTGGTTATTTTCGCCACCACTAGTAGTAGCCTCTGATAACCACAAGGGCGTACAAAGGGATTTTAATTATAAATTTCCATTTAGAGGAAAAAAGTTAACAACGTTTAATCTTTAGAAATCGCAACTTTCAAAAGCACACGATTTTGTAGTATTTGCGAACACATAAATACAAAACAAAAAAAGGTTATAATTAAATTAGCCTTTAAACACCGCCGCTTCAATTAAATACGTCACTAAAAATTTTTATTTTCAAACCAGTTATTAATTATTTATTAATTAACTTATTGAAAATACCTAAAACAAGACAAATAATGTATAGAACGCTTTGATCAGATTTTCTTTAACCAGGAAAGTCATTGACACCATTCAACTTAAACTGTTTAAATTTTAGCATAATATAAAGTCCGAATTATAAATTGAATTTAAATCTCTCTGGTAATCTATTCTTAACTTCAAGTTGCTTAAATTGCAACCACCTTGCTTGAATTACATAATTTCAACGATATGGGAAGAATTTGTTAAACCTAACAAAATATCATAACTTCAAATGCTTTTCTAATCTTTAAGATTTTACATAGAATGGCATTATGTCAAGATAAACCCATGACAAAAAGGCGAATATTACCTCTGTATTTGATATTTTTCGGAACCAACCTTCAGCCTGAAATTTCTTTTTCCACAGGCTATTAAATTATTCTAGCTATGATAAACTGAGATAAAATGCATTCTTTATTTGTCCAGTGAGATCCTGAATAAATCTAAACTTAAAATTTGTTTTAACACGCAAGGAATAAATTTGAAATAATAGAATATAAAATTTATATTTAGTTTATTATAAATAGCAGGAAATGAAGTTGGGAAAATAATAATACCGGGTCGTGTTAAGTTTTATTTTTACTAACAAAAAAACGCGAGATTCATTTAATAAATCCAAAACAATTTAAAAAATCTTCTGTTTTAAGTTATTCACAGTAAACGGAAATATGCACGTCATACACTACAGACGTAACAAAATGTTAAAGAAATAATCCGTAAAATCTCTTGATAAGAAATATGATGCAGAACAAACAAAATTACTACGAGATTTCTTCACCAAATTGTAAAAAGTGTAAATTACAGATCGTTCATAGCTGTAGATCACGTATTCTATTTCGATTTGTTACCCTGTAATAAATAAATCGAATTAAATAAATATTTCAGTCTCTGACTCATACAGCTCTAGGAAAATGAATAACCAAATATATTGTATTTATCTTAAGAGAGCTAACTATATAGCTTGCGGACTGAAATTAACACCAATGACCAGCGTAGCTTGCAAATACCTATTATTCAAGAAAATTGAGCTAATACTTGACAAGAAACATCAATAACTAATCGGGTAAGTCCCTGAAAATATTAAACTTGAATTATTTAAATTCTGAAACAGATTTCAAGACTACTAAATTGAATTAATAAACTTTATCGATGCGAAAGGAAAATCTCGAATTTTTCCATTATAAACAGTTCAAAGCATTTGACATTTTAAATTCTTGTTTCAATTATAGAAATTTTCACTGACCGGTAGATCATTTCAAGTACTCACAGGAAGAAACGGTGTAAGCTTGTTGTGCTAGCGCATTGTGATGAAGTTGTATGCTATGAGTATTATTTATATTTCTTTATATTAGATGTTGTATATCAGCACGAAACAAATTAAACCAATGTGAGGTTGACCCATGCACCGGATGGATCAACGGATGAAATGCAAATAAATAAAGCTAAGATAACCCTAACGGCGATAACGTGAGCTAGTCAAGTATGAAACCATACTTTACTAGCGCGTTTATTTAATTTGTTATAGCGAATGATGCGCGGTACTTGCCAATGAGTAGTATCGTTTTAACGAACTCGTCGAAAGTTTTAAAACAATATCAACACAGACGTTTCCATTCACGATTGTCTATATAAACTGCAGTCAAAAGTCTTCACTGCTTCACAAGAAACAGTTTTTGAGATGTTCAGTTCGAACTACCGCGAGATATTCTTCGTACATTTCGAATAGGACTTGCCGAGAGCCTTAAAACTATACAACGCACATTCTTGTTGCGCTCACGGTTGCCGAGATTGACTGAGTCAAACACGGCGGCACACCCAGAAATATTGCATTTCCCACACGCACATCGCGCGCCATGTATTGCTAATCCACGCTGTTTGCGAATTTGCTAACACGATTACTGTTCGGGACACATTTTTAACGATATCAATTAAGAACTATTTTTGTCGGTGGCCGACGGAAAGCATGGTAGAATACGTAGTCCTATAATAAAATTAATATTTTAGATTTTATTAAATTACTTAATTACTTAATAATAAATACTTAATAAACAAGTACTCTTTTAATTTTAATTATTATTAGTTTTATTAAATTAGGTACTGAATAAATATTTATTTTACCGCTGATATTTGACCTCAAATTCTTATTTTATTATAAAATGCTTAATAATCAATTACTCGCTATTTCTATAGATCAATAATTCTTATATGTTTAGATTGAGCATATTTGCTTTTACTCCACGGTCTAAGGGGCGTGACCGCAACCTCTTTTTTTCTGTAACATGGAAGAAAGTAAATATATTTTTCATATTTTATTTTCTTTTATTATCATCGTATTATATATCATCGTTTTTGGAAGGTTTTTAATTCGTGTTAATGTCTTTATAAAGAGGTATAATAAATATATGGTCTTTGATATGGCTCAAAATGGAACTAATTCCTTCTATAATAATAGTCAAATAATTAATACATTTTGATATCTAGAATATTAAGACTAGCTTAATGTTAATAAGATTTTATAACCAAATTGTACGATTTAGAAAATGCGTATAGAGGTATACTTAATTTGGCCAAAGTTACTGTTTAAAAAATGATGGTCACATTCCTGCGACTATCCCCACAAGCTGTACATCATTCAGTGCTTATGTTGTGTAGATTTGTGGAAAACTAATAAATTTAGATATCTCCAATATTTTTCAAGTTATTCGACAAATAGTACCTGAAAGAAAATTCAGTTTTTATAACAAAAATCCTGACTTTCGACGTTAAAATAAATGCATTTAGGTTAGAATTTTAAAAAATTCAGGTAGATTTAAATGAAATGGCTAGATTCTACTTTTGTTTACAACTTTCCACTGCTTTTTTAATTTGAAATTCATTTTACTTTTATGTGAATTATAAATTCCTTGTTTGAACTGCAAATGCGTTCTTTTAAATGCAGGTATATTAAATTTAAAATAAAAATGCTTTACTTCTGAAACAAAAATACACGTTTTTAAAACAAGGTATGTAGTATTTGGCTTTGCTTTAAAATCAAGACATTAGACATATTTCTCAATTATAAGTTGCATTGCTTTTGATTTATTTCTAAAATCTTTTAGTTGAAGAGTACGTGCTCTTGTTATGCATGGAAATGATACTACTTTTAAAGTAAATAGGGGGTTTTAATTCAAGTGGATGTGGTTTTAAAATAAAAGTATAAGTTGTTACATATAAGATATTTGACTTTCTTTTGATGGAAATTCTTTTAATTTGAGTTAATTCGGCATTTTCGTATAGATCGGTAAAATGTGCATACGATTAAATTAGTTTAGTCTTTGTTTTACGTACCGAACAAAATGGAAGGATATTCGCAACAAGTGTTTTATGTTAGTGCAAGTGCTCTATATATGAACATTACCTATCATATGAAGCAGGATCACAATCAAATCGTATATTTATTATTAAAATCATTAACTTCTTTCACAAGTCCTCCGATGCATATCTATAGAGTTACCAGCAAATGTTTTTTAAGAAATAAGTTGTTATGTATAAGAAAACTGTTTATGTTCTGTATTTTTTATACATTATTGTTTTATTTCAATAATAAACGATGTTTACCGTTTATTTTTGTACTAGGTGTAATGTGATGTCAATTAAGCATTCATAACAATAAGTTGTTTTTTTTTTACTGAACGTAACTTTTTAACAGTGTTCTGCATTTAACGCCATGAACTTAAAAGAAAGGAAAACAGCATATTATTAAATTAAAAACAACCTCACATTCATATAAAAAGCACTGCATTTAAAAGTAAATATTGGTTCTTTTTTAATTAATTACAATCTACCATTCAAATAACGTTTATAAATTAATTATAAAACTATTTAAATCAACCCCCAAAATAAGTTTTTGATTTAAATGCACACTATATTGAATTAAAATTTTCAAACACTCATAACTCAGATACACATAATTTCAGATCCAGCGCAGCGTTAATAAAACATACTTTTATTTTAATTAAAATTAACTTACTTGTATGAATTAAATTCTCTCACTTAGTTTAATTTAAGAAGTTAATTTTTATTAGTTGTATTGTGAAAACTAAAGGACCTGATAACGTCTTGATTCCAAATGTCACCACCATTGTAAGCGGCGTCCACTGTATTTGAACTCCATTACGCTTCAGGCAGAATGAAAAACTATTGCCTTTTAAATTTTTCTATAATTGCGATTAAATAGGTGGATTCTTTTTATTTACCTATAAAAGAAACAAAGAATTAGATAAGGCAATATGGGAGTTTTTATTTTGAAAAATAGTAAAGAGGATTTCGCTTAAACTAATAACATTAAATGATTTTGTTTCTGCAAGGTTCATATAATGTAAACGCATAATTGAATTAAATCAAGTATGTTAACAGTTACTATAAAAGCACTCACAATCATTATAGAGATCGATTTCTAGATTTTCTATTTTAAAAAGTAATAAAATAAAATATTTGCTTAATACAAATACAACGAGAACAGAACAATCGAAAATGTTTTTAAAATGTTCAGTTCGAACTACTGCGAGATGTTCTTCGTACATTTGAATAGATCGTTGCTGAGAGCTTTAAAACAATACAACACAAATTCGTGTGGCGATCAAAAATTTCTAGATTTTCTATTTTTTAAAAATAATAAAATAAAACATCTGTTTAATACAAATAGAAGGATAACAGAACCATCTAAAATGTTCATTGGTTATGCTGCTTCATTTAATTTATTTAATTTGGAAATCGGTTTTAGTTACGTAGTCGTGTATACTTAAAAAAATTGCACTATGCAAACTTTTTTTTGTAAGAAATTTGCATTCTTTGTTAAAGATTTTCTTTTAAGATATTTACTAGTGTTGCCGATTTTCAAGTTTCATTATTTACAAATTACGCTTTTATATGTAAATTATCTTTTTTTAACTAACCTTGTTAGTTATATTGTTTAAGCATGGAAAATGTATTCTCCATGCATTTTCTGGATTTACAAGGTGAATCACGGTAATTTGAATATTAAACAGTTATTACGACAATTTGTGTTTGTCAAAAGCTGACGTGTAAAACTTTAACACACAATAGGTACGTAATTAATTTCTCAGGGGGTTCATGTCAAAGCATATATTATCAATTATTACTTCATTTACTTAACTTTAGAAACAAACATAAAAATTCTAATGTTCTAAAAGTTTCTGATTTAATACTTTTCACGCTTTTCGTGACATATTCATTCAATCGAAACATACACGTGAAACATATTAAAAATAATATTCTAAAATTATGCTAATGTATATTGGTTAATGGATTTTTAATTTTCATTAGATACAATCAGAACAATTTATATAAAAGGAGAATGAATATAGGGCGTACAAAAAAACAGATATTTATGCAGAGAATCTTTTAAATTTCACGCTGAATGCACTATTAAAATAATTAAATAATTAAAATGTCAAGAGTGCTAGAGAAAAGCCAAATACAACTTCATTATAAATTCCCACCCAAGTGCGACAAATTAAAGCCATGAATTTCATTCCTATATTTATTTTCAACATTAACAGTATTATCTCTGTACTTCTACTAGTCTAGAGAAGCAAATAATAATAATAATAATTTTCGAAATTTTATCAAGCGGCTTTAATTAGAAAGCCAAGATTAAATTTTCCGCATAACAAAGTTTTATAATTAAATTGGAATAGGAAGAACGTATACTATAAAAAGTCCGCACAAGTTTAAAAACAATGGGTTTCGATTTTTGACCTATTGTTTTCTGTACCATAGCGACAAATGTAATTGCTATAAAGTTTTAATATTTTCCTAGCAAAGTTGTTTATAATCATAATTATTAATTATAATAATGTATTTCTAGAATAATTACTCCAAGCAATTCAGTGTAGTTTATAAGGACTTATAACACAGACGTAATAGTTGAAGATGAAATAAGTTTCATTATTTAAGCAAGCTAATGTTACCATTGTTACATACTCCATATGTTCATCACCATGACATCTACTATATCCTTGATATCCATAATAGCGACATCACATTTATAATTTTTCATTATGGATTGATATATTTTTTTTCTTATATTAGAAATCGCATTGCCTCTTTTCACTACAGAGTAATAAAAATCTTAGTAATAAAAAATTTCAGCAGCTGCTATTTAACAATAAATAATATCAACTGTAATGGAACAACTGCAAGCAACTAATTATTTCTCTTTCCTATATCGTAGAATAAAAGCTTATAGACGGGAATATGTGGGAAGCTCTAGGAAAACTGAAGTTATAGGTTCACAAAAGATGAACCTATTTTTTATAAACACATTTTCTTTGACTTTGGTGAATATATCGTTTAGGAAGTCGTAATTGGTAACTTAAATTTTTGATTCTGATATTCGTTTTGTTAATCGTCAGAAATACACACCATAACGAGAGATTTTTAAAATCAGCCGACTATAGAACCGAAAGAGGAGTACGCCAAGGTGACTTGATTTCATCTAAGCTACTGCAATGTAGTTTTAAACAGTTAAAGTATTATAGTAACCTAATATTATCTAACCTAACATTTTTCTTAAATATCCGATTATCTCACTACCTCGGGTATAAAAGATATTTATCAAAAACTGAAAAAAAAAGAATTATCTACATTACAAAATAAAGGTTGATTAAATCATTATTCAGTTTGATAAAAGCTTTGTCAAAACTAAAAATTGAATAGTTAATTTTAAAGAATAAATAGCACAATTGTAAAAATGTAAATCATGCAGCAGTGCATTAATAGAGTACTTACGTTAAATATAACCTGATTATAAAATGTATTACAATTTCTATCAACATGCTCATTTGGAAGACCTCCAGAAGCAAAACTAATTTTGACAAATTTCAGTTTTGACAAAACTGAAAATATTGCATGCTATATAATGAATGTCTTGGTAATTAATAGTATATTTCACGTTGAGTTGGTAAAGGACATCTTTACAAGCCAAGCGATATTACTCGACGTACCGTCTCGGTGAAACAAAATATCGCGAGGATTGGAAACTTTACTAACAAAACATCTATAGTATTTTATTCACAATCATTAAACTTAAAAATAATCAACGTAACAATCATAAATTTTAAAATAAATTTGCTGTAAACTATCAATATATTCCAATCAGTCATCTACCGACCTAATGAAATTTTACGAAGATTTCATTATTCGCCGCTAGATGGAAATGTATCTCTAAGTATCATAGCCAACTGTATCAGTCATAAACCCCACTGGGTTTACTAATGCAGATAGCCATGTCAGTATTTTAAAATTGGAAATTAATTAATTCCGTCGTATTTATTAACAATATAAAATACGGAAAAATACAACTAATATTAAATAAAAAAGATATTTTTAGTGTTAAATACATTTATAAAAACCTAAATTTAAATCGAATAAAACGTCGTGTTTTAAATTATTTACAAATAAAAGTTGGCCAAGACTTTACTGGTCAGTTTTACAGATATGTAAAGGAAATTGTTAACCACTTTGCTATTTCTATAGCAATAGCTTACTTTCTAAGGTTTTCACAGTGATAGAAATGTACATATAATTGCATTATGATTGTGAATAAATATATTTTAAAGCGAGATTTTACAAATTGCAAAAAATTAGAAATTTGTAATCTTTTCTTAAATCATGCATTCTGGAAAACATGAAACCGTGTTTTGGAAAGGTTTGTACAAAAAGTACAAATTACTTTGTTGTCTAGGATTACAAATTTATTCTTCTAAATCTTAATTCTTCTTTAGTCAATTATAAAAAAAATCGTATATAAATCTTACCAGGAAGTTGGAAAATTACACATTCAATTTAATAATCTTATTGCCATACAATGCACTTCAACCGGCTGGCTTTAAAATTATTTTAAAATTATGTTAATTTTTCTAGAAATTAAACTTTGTTACAGTCTTTCTATCAAGAAATCTGCCATGAATCAACTATAATCATTCTTAAGTTTTTTTTATTGATCCCCGCTATCGGTCTAGGGCATTTGAGCGCGTCCGTTTAGGTGCTGCCATCTCGGCGAGACCGTGTCGAGGCGAGGACAGTTAGACACGGAGCAGTTCGGCGTAAGGTCACTTCGACGAAGGCGCACTCCGGTGCCGGGACACTTGAGCGAAAGTACACTTCGTCGCAAAGACAGTTCGGCGCGAAGATATTTAGGGTAAACTTTCGAAAATATTTAAAAAAACGTATTTTGGACCATTGCATTTGTCTAATTTGTTTGGGACAAGCTACCCTGTTACCAACGTAATCTTTTTTATTTTTATGTGCATATATACACCTTCTTAACTCCAGAATTTCGCTAGGATTGGTTAATTTGCGTTATTCCAGTGCTTTTTGTGTCTAAGCACTATACGCACTAAGCAGTGTCCATTTTATAAATGTTACTGTAATATTGCAAAATATATAAATTTTGTTTTACACAGTATAATCAAAATGTAGGTAGTTTTTAAAGGGTTGCTATAAAATTTTTAAATTATGTGAATTATAGAAAAACCAAAAAATATAAAGTGGGAATTATCATTTTTGCAACAGCGTTTGTAATTAACGTTGATTTAATTACACTAGCATCAGTTCCGAATTATCCATTACGTTGGATATGAATAGGTCCGACCCTTCAAGAGACCCTTCAGATGCCAAAGAATTTCTACCAGCTAACTAAGCAGCACTAAGTACCCTAATAATAAAGAAAACACGCAATAATTATTATTGATAAGCCTTCTGGCAGTCATACGAGCTTTTGTTGATTTGCAAATATTGAGATTTTTTTCTTATCATACTGTATTTATCGTATTCTAGTATTTATTATCTGTAAGTACCTACATATGTTGTTTATGTAATTATGACAATAATACTAGACAATTTCTCCAAGTAAAGATGTAGTACTACTTGGCGTATATTTGCGGTGGAATCTCTTCGCATGGATGCGCCCTTCCGCCAAACTGATATGTCACTGTGCCAAACTGTCTTCCAGGCCGAAGTGTTCCCGTGTCGATGTGTCCTGCGCCGACACGGCCGCGCCTAAATGGCTACGCGGAAATGTCCGGTTCCGCGATTGATTGTGATAAAAAACAAAAAAGCAATAATAAAAATTATAACAAAAAAATGGCTATGTACTTAGGCTGTTGGGTCTCGAATATTTTTTTTTCAAGTTGAATTTTACAGATGTTATCTTGTATATTAGAAAATACATTTAACATTTGAAACTCTTCAAAGAATGTATAGACATATGATAGATAATAAAATTACAAACAAAATTGAAAGCTTACAGGGATTCAACAATAAATTTAAATTCTTGAGTTTAGTAGTTAAACAGTTGAAGCGTATAAATTGTAATAACAAAATATTAAGTTATTATCTTTACTGAATTAGACAAACTAGGTATGTAACAACATAAGAAAAATTAGGAGATAAATGCATGTCAGTGGACGATTCGATGAATGAATGATGAGATAGCAGGGATCGCTATTATACGAGACAATAAGTGTAGATTAGGGCGCAATAACAAGAACTTCAGAAAGATGTGGCTATTCCCACGGGGACAGCACCACGTATCTCCTATTAGTTATTTAGTAACTTTCTGCTTCCATTATAATTATGAAACAATCATGTGTTTTATTCAAAACAAGCAATAAATAATTTTAATCTCCATTGTTATAAAGATTCTTAAAACTTCAAGATTCTACCGCCCGAATACGAATAGATCCAACAAACAAGCGCTAATACAAATTCCCACTGGCAGAGTACATTTTATTCATGCGAAAGAAGAACAAAAGAGCTCGATTTCAGCGCGAGATTTCAAACTATAATAATTTCGAGCGTTTTATTCATAAAAGAGAGCTCAGTCATTCTGTGATGTATAAGAGTTAATCAACGAGACGTGCTGAACAAGTCCGCATTAATCGTTCAATGGTCTCTCTTTTCCATCGAATATAGCAAACTTCTCTTTTTTTAACAAAAGAAGGCGAGAATAATCAGCACTGACTGTTGTTAGTAGAATAGAATGTACTAGTATAAAAATTGGTATCATCCGGGAAAGGAAAAAGAATCCAAATGAATTATTTATACAACCCATTTGATCATTTGTCCTTTCCTTTTTGAAGTAATTTGTTTCGCTCCGAGAAAAGAAGCATTTTCTATTAAGTTTCATCTATTTTCAGTGTAGAGTAATTCGTAGCGATTCTTAAAAATCATGTGCCCTATTCAAGACTTGAATAGTAAATTATCATCCTGTTAAAAAAAAGTTGCGCATCCAGGAGGTAGAAACAAAAAAAAGTATTTTCTTGAAAAAATTTCTTTCGGAATTAAAGTATGAAATAGAGAACCATTTTATATAGAAACATCGGCAGTATTTTACAGAAGGTTGAACCATTTCAAAAATTGTAGGAACACCAAATTTAGATTCCATTTAGACGATGCAAACGTCCGATTAAATCAACATTTTTCTGCTCGACATCTTTTAGAATCCCTTTAGAGTAGGTATGACAAATATCCCACGCCATCCTCGTTGCGTTCTTTGTATTTTGCTTTGAAAGGTTTACAATGAAGAAAAATCATACATACATTATTAGAGTGCTTTAATCTTCTATTTACACACTTTTAAAAGCAAATTGTAATTTAATTATTAAGTAATAATTAGATGTTTAGGCGTGATATTAAATATTGATGAATGACGAATCTCAAATTAAGATTTCATAATTCTACAATGGTAAATACATGAACTCTATCTATGAATAATCTTTTAGAATATTATGCGTTGTTATAATGTTAGAAGCAGCAGTTAAATGTCAAATGAGGTAAGAATAAGCAATAAATAATTACACAATACGTTTGAAAGCTTCTTTGCATCTTTCTGGTTAGTACAACTCCGTACCATCAGGAAATAAGATTTCTATTACATATTGCTGCTGTAATATTAATAATTATTATTCTATTATTAGTAGTTAATATAAAATACACTTCATTTTTGTTCGTTTTATAAAAAAAATAAAACAATGCACTAATTACGTTTTAAGATAAGAATTCTATTAAGTATAGACCGTAAATACTGTTAAACTGTATTGGTATAAATTCTGACAGTATACTATTTAATAAAATGAAATAAAAGCTGAAATACTATATTTTAAAAGTTTATTATTAAAACTAAATTAACAGTTAGGTGCACTATTGCAATTAATGATTAACATTAAGAGTTATGACTTTATCTAAGACTCTGTCAATAAATTTCTTAATCTTCAATTCGGTAGCAGGGCAAGTAGTTCAAGTGATAACATCCCTCTAATATTTATTATTTTAAAATTTTAATATAACGGAAATTTCGCTTGTTTCAGAATTTATGAGATCTAGACTTTATAACATCTTCCAGAACATCTTTATAGTTAATGTTTTTTTTATTTCTGCTTTTTATTGATTTTTAATATAAGGAAATAAAAATAAAGTACTAAAGAACAGTTTTCATTAGAAACACATTAAAAAATGTGTCTTACGATATTATTCATTGTCCAAGTAACGAGTTGAGTCGAATAAAAAACGCATGGACAGACAAAAAGCAAGCAAAAAAGAGCATGGGTGTGGATAAGAAAACACAATTTAAGCTTCACACTGTTTCTCTATTGAGACAAAAACGAATATTTACACATATAAGAATATAACAGAATAATTAAATATAATAAATCACTCAGACAGTAATTTCGCCAATTGTTAAACCTAACGGACTAATATCCCTCTAATAAACCTCAGCAAATAATCTGCTTATAATAAGGAACTTATATAAATATAAAATTAAACAATATCTAAAGTCTCGGTCCTATTTATTTGTGGTCTATTAATCTCCCTATCATATTTAATAGATTTGTTCCAAAAGCAGTCACCATGGCCGATGAAAAGAATCGGTACTTTTCCACGAAAAAAGTGTGCCGGTGAGGTTGGTGGACGAAAAACTGTCCTCGGTGGATTTGGGTTTAAATTTGGGTAGATCTAAAGTTTCCAAGTTCCAACAGCTTGAAAAGATAAAGAATTACAATGCTCCTTATGGACACAACATCGATAAGTGCAGATTCAAAAATCTTGCCTGCACCTTTTTTTGACTTTTTTATTGATTCTTATGAATAAAGTGCTACAGTAGTGTTTGAATATTATTTAGTGAAATATTTTATTTCCATTACAAATATTTTAGTTCAATCGATCTGCATTTGTTGATCGCTTCTATATACATAGGTACCTACCTTATTTGAAATTAATGATGAATAAATGAATTTGAAATGATGCTTTGGCATTTCGCAGAAATCGACCCAAAATTTGCCCAATACAAGTATTAAACCAAAATTCCAAAGATTCTTGACCTCCAAAACAATTTTCATATTATATTTAAAACGGCTGGGTGATCCATTAGACCTCCACAGGTCATGTACAGTATAATATAAAACTCCATAAAATATTTTCAAACTTTCCAATCTTATAAAGTTTTGCTTTCTGAACTCTGTTTAAATTACCCTAAAACGATCTAATGACCTCAAGAGGCCATCAACTTCAAAATTAAATTGGGCAAAATTAAAAAACGTCTTCTGAACATTATTAGATGATCTTAAAAGCGATCGGTTATTCCAACTCTTTGACCGCCAGCGCAGCGGTCACCAAAGGTCACCGTATTGTAATATTGAGTTGCGTTTCAATCGGTTCACACCTTACACATTATAAATCTTACTACCCAAAACAATAAAAGAACTTGTACGAAGCTTTTAAAAATCTTCCAAATTTCTTTAGGGTATAATAAATTTTTATTAGAAGAAATGATGACTTTTAAAATAACTAATGGGAGAGGGAGCAAATCTCTTAAAACAAAATGAACAAACCTGCATAGAAGCTGTTTTCCGTCCCTTTTTCGGACGATGGTCAGTTAGTGTAATTCGAATTTTCATAGCTTCATAATTTCATATGAGCATATCTGATGAATGCCCTGAAATCAATTACCTTTACTCAGTAGTTCGGAGGTTGGCGTCCATACTCGCATCTGACCTTGCATTACATTTTGCTGAAATGAAAGTTTACACGGTGAAAGTACATACTTTTTGAGAAGCGGTACTTTCGTGAGACCGACGGCAGAGTCAGAGCAATGTGGGTTGCCTACCCAGTAGGGGCAATTTTTGAAATCTACAATAACCTTATTTCTTGACTTATTTTCACTGTTTCGGTCAGAAACGACTTAAATATTTTGTAAGACATGTGATTTGCCATAGTCAATCACCTGCGATCCATTGGAGAGAGGGTTACCTACCTAATAGGGGCAATATCGCGAATTTGCTCAAATTCTAATTTTCAATGGCATATGTCTGATTCTTTTGGTCAATCATATCAGGAACTATGGTATCAACACAGACACCATGGTATGCGGGAATGAAAAAGTGGACGGAAAAGTGACATGAGATTACTAGCATCCACCATCTGTCACGGCGTCCGTAAAAGTACGTAGCCTGTACACTCAAACTTCCAAGAGTATTAACGTGTTGGACAACACATTGGTAAATGTAGGTCTCAAACCGATACAGAAATAAAAAGATCTGGCGTTTAGATCTCAAGTTATTCGGTAGTTTTTCCAAAATAAAGTCCAAATTTTAACTTATTATTTTAATTTGTGTGCGTATTCCTTGTACTGCCAAGCTCTGTCAAGATATATATCTTCTTCATTTTATTCTATATTCTTTATTTTAGATTATATCGGGTATTCTATGTATTGCTATTTATACATGTTGCTATTTAATGTTTTAAGCTTTTTAAGTTTATTTCTGTAGATAATAATTTCCGGAGAAATGAATTCCTGTAGAGTTACCTGTAGCCGGGTGCAAAAAAAGCATGACTTGCTCTTGTTTCAGGTAAATAACTCAAGTTTTCCCGCGCAACGAATTACACATTGTGTTACGAGAACGCCTCCTCTATACCCTTGTCGAATAGAGAACCTGTAAATTATTAGTCTTGCGATGCTTATTCAATAACGAAACGTGTCTTTGGAAGTATACCCGATGAGAAGAAAGCTAGTAAATACAATTTCTGCAATTTCACGAAAATGCTGATAGGTAAGCATACCCATGTCTACCGATCCTCCAATGACAGTTCGCGACTCATGCAAGTTTGAGTTAACGATATTTAGGTTCCAGACGGAAGGAACTTTGACACTATAATTTCTCAGAGTTGCCCCTGTTAAATAGGCAACCCGCTCTTAGTTGGCCCGAAGGTTGCCTATGGTAAAGTACATGTCCTGCCCCAAAGTGAAAAACTAATTCAGGAAATAAGGTTTTTCCAAATTTCCACGAATTGGCCCTAGTAGTAGGCAACCCGCATTGCCCCAGCCCTGGCACTGGATATATTCAAAACTAACGCATTCACTGTGAACACTGGTTCGATAGATGTCGAAATTGGGAATTCAAGCGGGTTCCTGAGCTGGTAAACTGGCGTGTGAATACGAGTGCAGTTGAAAAAACACCAAAGACATAAAATACATGCATTTTTATTATACGTTGAAAAAATAAAAATGTGGAAGGTACACCATATCTTACTAATACGTACCTACAGATGTTACTACAAAAGAACAAGAGATTCACAACAATAAACTGTCTTTTACAAGCAACCTACTGGACCCCATCACACACCCAATGTTTAATTGTTTTAAAGTATAGTAATAATATTAAAAAATATTTCTACAGTTTAATATATTTTTCAATGCTTCTATCCGCAGAAAAATAGAGCTTTCCTTCATAACTTTTTAACTGATCAAGCTTTCATATACTCACGCCACTTTCAGTTACTTTCACGTAATGGACAATAACGCAAACAGTGTGCAAACATAAAAACAATAAATAAACCGCGAGATAAAGCGCGTAACTGTAAAAATTTTAAATCCTCGCATGTCTAAATATATTACAGGCTGATATAGGTATACAACATATCAGTGGACGCCTGCATGAATGCTAATGAAACAGAACGTAACACAAAATACAAAACGAGGCAAAGGGGAAGGAAACGAAATGAGATGGAATACCATTAAAAAAAATAAAACTGGGAACAATGGGGGAAGTCGAAACGGGAATAAATCACTAGTCCTAATTACCAAAGCTGATCACAGACGGATTTTTTATTCCCATCACACACCAGATTACAGGATCTCTCGCAATAAATTTAAAGGAATAAATAGGATATTACTGAAAAAACAAAACGTTTAAATAATACGATGAAACGACTATGAAAAACGCCTAAACAGTGCCTAGGTTTTCTAAATGTATTACTCTACTCTTAAGGCTTGTAAAATTAAATGTTTCAACGGAACCCTTTACAAACCTTCGTCAAAGCAATGGAGATTTAGTAAAGAAAGTATGTGCAGGACTACTTCAGGTTTTTCCATTTAAAAAAGAACAGAAAAATTATTCAGTTTGCATTACAATGGACGCTCTCTTACGAATTATACAAAAACTAAAAATATCATCTTCGGAAATAATTTTCGTTAGAAAACTTTACATTTCAAGATTATTAAATCAGATAAAAATTAAAATGTCCTTACAAAAGATGATGTCACAGCCCCCAAAGCTGGTATAGGAATGCATTGCTCGTGCACAAAATAAATATCGCGACCAATTCCCACCACCCGTCGAATTGAGCGCAGAGAGCCCAGTCGAAAAGAGAAATAATTTTAATCTCCACTACTCTTATCACTTACGACACAATTTCCATATCCAGAATGATAAGATAGACTGAATAGAATGCGGAAAAATGCATACAAATCGACACATAAATATTAACAATACAAGAGAAGCAACCTGCATTTCTAATAACCTGCAGTTGTTATCTAACTCTCATAGCGAATAACAAGACAAGTAAAAAACCGCATGAAAATTGATTCATAAATTGCGAAGACACCATGTAAACTGTAAACGGAGGATTTCCCGGCTACCATCCGTTCAATACATTTTTATCTATTAATTACTTACTTAAATCAGCAGCAAAAAATAAACAACAAAGAGCTTAAGTGTGGTAAATAGGAAAACATAATTTAACCTTCACATTGTTTCTATATTGAGACAAAAAAAAGAAAATTTTGCCTGTCGGGACCGTGAACAAAAAACCACCGGCGATAAATCAATTTATTCGAAGATTATCTTTGAACCGGATTTCGGAATTTGCTGGAAGATCTGAATTCAAGTCGAACCTTCAAGGGAAAAGTCTTTAATGCAGCTATATACATATGCATCTATAACAAGAAAAGATGGCTGAAATAAAATAAAAGAGATACCTAATATGCCTCGAATATCAAAACATACACTAACATAAGCATCTCTCTCACCTGAGATGAAAGACACCTTAAGAAGAAATAGCCTTGTGAAATCTCCAGAATTGCGTATTACTCGATTGAATTAAAATCAAGCGCAAATCACTTAAATCCGTTTACGGAATATTACAAAAATAATTTGTGGGACAGCGCTCTGCCAAAATTTTCAAAATAAAATGCGTAACTAGAAGAATGTTGCAATGAAGTCTAAAGAGAGCGATAAACTCTCGCTCGCACACGCGCCGAGTTAAATGCGAACCGCGTATCAAAAACTAAGTACCCTTACGCACATAACAAAATAGTCAATTAAAACATTAATTGGTTCTCTAATAACCCATCTCTCGAACCTCAACTGAAAATATCCTAACATCAAGATATTAACGATCACATTCCGAGTGCAATGGAACGACCGCATCAGGTTACGTCCATAAATAACAGTACATGTATCTTTCCAGCTTTCTTTTTAATTAGTGGGCCATTGTCATGCGTTTTTTGTATTTAATTGTATTTTGTATGCAAGCAAGTTCGAGATGAAATTCCGAAACGGCCTCTGGAGTGTTATTCGTGTTATCTCGGAAAGGTTAGATATCCAGATGCGGTTAGAATCTCCGTGTCAAGTTAGCGACCCTCCAACGTTCTTTCCAAACATTGGGCCGTATGAATAAGGTGAAGTAAATGCTTTTACTTCTATTAGTAAAAGGAAAAAGATATTATTTTTAATTACTAAGAGTGAATAGAGTTATTTGCTCGTAAGCATTTGCTGCATTTTATCCATACGGCGGATTAAGTTGGTATCGAGATTATAGCGCCCTCTATTCCTCTTATGAGATTTTCTGCAAAAAGTTTGCATAACTTTTAGGTTTGGATAACTGTTTCTAATTCTCGGATAATACGAGACACTCCAGTTCGGCCGGAATACAAGGTGGTCCATGATTGGATTGGAAGATTCTAAGTAAAGTAGTAGTGGAGTGCAAGCATTTTGCAGATGGCTATCTCTGGCGGAAGGCACTACAGATCCACCAGTATCCAAATTGTCTTAAGATCGCTGAAGCCAAGTTCGAGGCTACTTGAAGTGATAGCACAACAAGGCGGTGAAACGTGCCGTAACTTTTGGACCTTTGCTTAATTACTAATAACGAGAGGTCACCTCTGACCCACCAATTTTATTAAAGCTATGTGGACAACTCGAGTGGACTAGGTGACAAGTTCCTATGCCGTCTGCGGTTCGATTTTTTTGGTAACATGGACGAACTTTCAACATCTAACTATGACGAATAAATTGATATTGATAATTGTAATGGGCATTCATTTATTCATTCACAGTATCGTATCGGTTACAACAAAAATGTTATTTATAAATAGTTATCATTCACTATTATTAACACTAATTACAAATAAGAAATAATTACAAATTAAAATCAATTTAAATCATTAATCAATTTCTTTTTTGTATTAAATGATGTTAATTACTGAATTATATTTTTCATTGTTCGTACAAAACTAATGATGATGTTTTATACAATAAAAGTTTTAATATAATTGAAAAATAATAATATAATTTTAACAACAAATAAAATAATAAACTAAAATAAAAAAACAATAAGAATCAAACCACGGGCCGAAAGCATAAGAGTGTGTCAGCTAGTCCACGTGACTATGCCAACTTTACGGGAATTGTCGTTCACAACTCGCATTTCTACAAGCGGCCGCTTGCCGTCAAACTTTGTATGCTGCTGTCCATATCATTTTGAGTATTGCATCTAACAGCTTGGCAGAATTTTATATATGTAGTGTACTTTATGCCCAACAAGATGCCCAAGAAATGAAAGCCTGCAGCATCTCCGACAGATAGCATATTTTAGACTGTCACAAAATATCAGCACATCAACTTGCCAACTGCACCGTCTTTTCTACAATCAATTTGATAAAAGCGTACACCAGAGCAGCATACATCCTGAAACTTCCAGAACAGCCATCACCACCTTTCGCTACGACTTTTTCATCTTTATTAACCATAAACCGTCTACTTATACTTTTAAACTCGACAAGAATAAATGGTGGCCACGCCAGTTGAACCAACTGCACTTCATCTCCCAATTCACCACCAACATCTGCGACCAAGACAAGGTTGTAGAACTGAAGAGTCCTCCGGTTGGCAATATACCCTGCAGCTCGCAGATATTCCTGTTCCAGGTTTCGACTCACGAGTCACACTTTATTCCAGCACATCAAATGATAAATAGTTATTTGCGTCATTTAAGTCATTTACGAACTAAAGCTTCTGCGAAGCTTATCCGCTAGCAGTTGTGTGTGGTCCAACATGCAAAAAGAATGTCACTCAGGGGCCCGTTTCTGCCAAGCATGTCAACGTTGCAATGTCTCCGGGCATAGAGTCACACCGAACGAGAATTTGTCTTGGCAGTCCGATTTTTACATATCCACATTAATGTTATGGGTCCTCTGTCAATAACCGCCGGTTTCAGATCCTCCTGACTATTTTTTTTTTCGGTAGAGAATGCTACCGTTGGTACCAGTTCGAATCATAGCTGTTCTGGTCCCTAGTGAACATTTGTGCCACTCGCCTCAACATATTTAACTTCGGTATATCACACTCCAACGGACTTTTAGAACATTTCTACCAAAACCTCAAGGTAGTAATTATGTCTTGTACCTCAAATCGACCTGCACTGCCTTCAAAAAAGATCTATAGCCTCCCGTTGTGTAATTGGTTTATCGTGAATCACTGGAGAAATATTTACGTCATTTTTTGCAACAGCCGCAAGTCCGCTCGATGTCCTTTGCCTCATTCATCAGCTTCAGCAACTGCGTATGACTTATTTGTCCAGTTTCGGTCTTTCGGAACACCCAACGACACGTTTTCATCAACGTAACCCTGCAATAGTGCAACCACGTTTCTATGCTATTATGCCATATACAGTGCCCTAGAACTTTCTTGATCAACTCCATGAACAAGGTAAAACCAACATTTGCACTGATCAATTCGCAGGTTGCTGCACAGGAAGAAGTTTATTTTACTTTAATTTTTCTCAGGCTAGACAATCAGTGTGTCATCACTCGCTCTCTTTGTTCGTGGTACCTACACCAAGACAGGTTACGCCAAAGTCGCTGGCTGTCGCGGCTAATTGTTTATATTGTATATATTCATGGTATTTGGTAATTCATCGTTCTGTAAAATTTGCAAGTATATAATCATGAACAACGAACCACAACAATCCCCAAATATCCCAATGCTTAAAGAGAATAAAGTTTAAGGGGGCTAGTCTCAGGTTTATTCGATTTATAAATTATTTGAAAAGTATGTTTTTAAATCTAACGTAGCACAAGCGATTGTAGATCAACCAATATTAATAATAATAAAATAGCACACGCCCTTTCAAATTACTTTTTGTATGTGCTAACTTGGACACTAGGATAGGATTTTTATTTCAAAGAAAATTTTAAATAAAAGTGTAGAGTTCTGTTGATATACAATCGCTTGTGCTACGTTAGATTGAAAAAAAAACTTTCAACTAATTTATAAATCGAATAAAGCAAAATTCAGGAGCTGTCCCTAGCCCGCTTAAGAATCCAATCCTTTTCATCAGAAAGATAAATACTACCAGACTTTTTCATTTAATTATTTCATCTGGGAAAGGAAACACAACATAAGAAAAAAATAAATAAATTACCGAGCGTTCTACAACAACAGGCTGAAGATTTATAGCAACAGTACTGCCTGGGGTAATCTCAAATAATTATTAACTGCGATGAGAAAGGAAATAATGCATTGGTATTTTGTGGTTTGATTTCCTATGTTTATCCGAGATATCTCTCAATTACTAAAATGTGTGTTTATCATTCTATTACCGTTATTAATTTACTGTCTAATATTCAATTGTTACCGGAGGTTACAGATGTAATTGAAAGACCTAAACCTAAGTAATAAGACCTTGCCTGCAAATCTCACAACTACAATACATTGAGGCCTGTTCTTTAACTACTTATCAACAGTTACTAAAAAAAATTACAAAGAAAGCTACAGAATTAATTGTCCACCTACTTTTACAACAAAAGTGCATAAACACTTGTAACGATAATCGCAAACAATATTTAGCACTTCAGATTATACATGAAATGACATTTTGTGTAATACGCGTTGCCAGTGGCGTGCGGTCCATGGAAGCAATGGAAGCAATGCTTCCCTTGAGAATTTATTAAAAATAAAAACCAATGGTAACAAAAGTATTTTTATAAAATTATGGTTATCGTTTATTTAAATTTGTAATATTTAATATCAATTAATATTAATATCAATTCGGTACAGCAAAAAGTATAATTATTTAGAGTACTATTTTAAATTAGGCTCATTAAACTTGCACGGAAAGGTAATACCGATTCAAATTTGTTACATACTCTGCACTGCTTATAACTGCTCTTCTCCTAGCCTTGGCGTGAATCAGCGGGCGTGGTCATATAGTAGACGATGCTCTTAGCATTGTTTGGCCGTTATTTTTAGTGTGCTCCATGCCCAAATGTTTATTTATTATAATTTGGTTCTTTGTCCGATTTAGTGTTTGTTAAATTTAATGTTGCTTAAGTAATGTAAATCTGCGAATGAGAGTGTATTTTGTCGCATTTTATTATTTCAATTTATATTAGTTGGATTTTTTTAAAGACAAATAATTCTATTTAGTTTGCCTGTATGCAAATTTAAAATTGCAATATCGTCACGACTGCAAATTCAGCTGCTTCGGTGAAAGGTTCGAGTACTTTCGATACATCCGAATCTGGTCAATTTTTTTGTTCAGTTTGTAAATTATTTATAAAGAATTTTCCGCATACAGTTTTGGGGAGAAATTACAAATTATTAAGAAAGGCAGATCGAAACCAGAACTTTCAAATTTAACAACAAAAATTAAAACCTGCACTGGTATTTTGCAAAGAAAGACTGGAAAATCGAGTTGCAGTATAAATACATAGTAGTAGTTTTTTTAAAATAAAGAATAATAGTCAACAAATTCCATAAGTATAAAGTGTAAAAGTTCTTCTTTGAAAAACTTTTAAGCTTAATAATTATAACACTGTTTTTTTATTGTACCTAGCAGGGGCGGATCCAGAGAAGTATTTTGAGGGGAAAATTTTTGGAAAAATAATTGTTTTAATAAATAATAATTAAACAAACATTATTTGTTTCTATTCTATGTATACTTATTTCTAAATTGGGGGGGGGGAATTATTCCCTCCCCGTTAATCCGCGCCTATACCTAGGTGTATTATAATTAAAATCGTGGTTGCTTCCCTAGCCTAAATTCTCACTGCACGCCACTGCGCGTTGCCCACATTATGTAGTTATCGGCAAAGATGTCAATAGGTGAACGTACTTTGCTCAAATTAAGTATCGTAGAAGCGACTTATTACACTATATATTTAGTTAGTTACGTTTTGCATTTTGCAACACTTTACCGACCAATCGATTTACTTTCGAAGGCAGTAAGTAGTTTTAGATGTGTACTGTTACATAAATTTCAATGGGATTACCAATTTAGATGACTTAATTTATGGATTCTGCTCGAATGTGCACTACTTTTGAAACACGTTCCAACTTTCAATCTTCAAAACAACTGCAAGTTATTAATTTGTTGTTACTACTACAGGTTAAGTCCATGAAATTAATGGATGGCAAGATTGCTATATAAATTACGCGATTAAACGTATTCTTTTATAAAAAGAAGCGGAGATACCTAGATCAAGCATGGAATAAATGAAACCGGTGCGAAAATCAAGGTTGAACTTGGAGAGAGTATTGCATAAAGATGCAGCAATGCGTGGAGGCATTATTAGCAATAGGTAGAGTAAGAAGCGAAACTTTTTAGGAAGTAATTTCTAACCCGTATTCAAAACAACAAAAGAGAAATGTAGTTAAGCATACATAGCGAGAATATTTAGTGAATTATTAAAATGTCGTTATTACATTTGCACATTAAATATTATTTAATACTCCTACTGCTATTTAGTAGTATATGGGTAGTGTTCGAAGTTTACTTATTTTTTTTATAAAATCATCGTTTTCAAAGCTAAAAATTAGTGAGCCATTTTATTTTTCTTCGCCTTTTTTAACTTCTTTTTACGTTTTGCTGCATCTGATAAATGTTTTTACTGATTACTCATGCGGGGTATTTAGTTTTTTACGTAATTTAGCGTCGTTATTGTTATTGATGATTGTTATTAGCAATTATAATTGCTATTAGATGAAGCTTGATCGAACTCAACGAGATAAACCTTAACAGAGCTTAATCGCGCAGCTAGTGTCTACTAGGAAGACTGAAAGTCCGGCGAAGCTTGTCAGTCCACCTCGACGTATGTGACAGTAGATACAGCAACACCATTGGTCCCGGTCGATATCACCGGGTGGTATTGGGGATGGTGCTTATTTCCCTCTAGAATCATGTACGACGGAGTACACCTGATTCTTCAGCATTACATTGGAGAGTGCCCGATGCCGAAAGCATCTGTTTGCACCACGGCCTGGTTTTCATTACTTTATGGTTTCTAATCTGATCACTATGATCGTGATGGTGCAGTGAAGATCTTCACTTCCGAAAGCTTCAATCGCCCAGAAGCTACGAGGACTGACGCGGGGGAAATCTAATCCCGCCGTAAGTATTCCTCATTTCTATGTAAAGAGTAAGCTCATGACGTAAAACTTCTTTTTGTTTCCTTAAATCCGACCCTATGATACTGAAATGTGGGGTGAGTCTAAACCACAATTAGTTGGTAAAAACATTAAATAGGAACATCTAACACATGGCTTAAATTTAAAAAAATTTCTAACAAAAACCAAGCATCTCTCAAAACCTTTAGAATTTAGCACTGTCCGGTTGTATTTATATTATCTTTTATCGTAAGGCATTACATACAAAATAAGATTGTTCTAGTACTAATTTTTCTAAGCATCGTCTTTAACATACATATGTATTGTCGTGTTGCAATTTTTTTATAAATTTTTATGTATGAAACTTATTAATTTAACTTATTTATTAATTTTTATTAATTGTACACAAACATATTATAAGAAAAGGATCTCGGGCCGAATAACAGACCGTCAATTGTGTTTATAATCTTTAATTTATACCTTAACCTTTTATGAGACTTTAAAAAGAAACTAGTGAAGTTCTTGGGTTCTTCATTGGAGATCCATTATAAATAAATAAAATAAATTGGAACTAATGGTGAAATATTTATTGACCTAATGCGACTTTGACTCAATGGGAAATTATACTGATGAAACGACAAACTTTGACATTTTTCATTATAACCCCAAAAGTGTGCATCGGAGTCTTATATGATTCAAGTGAGTTTTGATTTTAATTTAAGGAGTATTACTAACATTAATTATTTTAGGTGATGTGATGTCTTCACGTGCAATTGCTCTTTTAAAACCTCAAGCTGAGTTATTGAACCTTAAACATATTCACTATTGAAGAAATATTTTCACTTTTATAAAACAAAACACAAGCTTGTTTTAACACACTTTGATTATGAATCAACCTGGTGTCTCGTACTAATGATGTTTTCCTTCTTGGAACCATTCGCGTATAGTATTTTTGGTATTCTGCTTAGCATACGCTAAACTCCATGCATTAATTGCTGCTAAAACTATTAAGGATATGTTCTTTATTTATTTGACCTTTTAATTTTCAAAATAGCTATTTATGTAACAAGTACATAATGCAGGACTTTATAGATAAGTCCAGTTTATGGCCGAGCGAGCGAAGCGAGCAAGGCCTATAAAAAGGGCGAGTCTATAAGGTCCGATTATATAAGAGTTGCATACAAAGCTTTATGTTCGATTCCTAAAATTGGCTAATATGAAAATCATCAAAAAATCATCAGTTTATAAATTTGACATCTATTCTTGACAGAAGAAAATTTGACGTGTAATATACAGTTGTCATACTTTATTTTACTACTATATACTTTATTTTACTACTACCACTTTATTTTACGAGTACAATAATAAGCCAGTTCACTGCCGCAAAACAATACATTAAACAGTACTTTATAATGCAATCGGACATAAAACAAGTTATTTGCTTTTATTTTTCTGTTGAACTTTGTGGATAGCTTGATTCATAAAGCTCCCTCGTACCACCTAGTTACATCTTGCTCTTGCTCAGGGTGAATTATTATTTTAAATAATTTTCTTTCTACATATCTTGTCTTCTTAAGTTTTATTTATAAACAATGTAGAACTTTTAAAACACTGGTTCACCACTTTGAAACATTTATTTCCTTTGTATTTCGACGATTTATACGTTTTGATAACGATTATGTTCACGACTAGTTACTAGTTCGGGCTAGCATTTCAATTTTTTGTTTAATTATATTTGATATTATGTATCATTTTTACCATATAACAATGTGTTCTTTTTCTATATCTAGCTGTTAAAGTTACAAACTAAAAATATTATAAACAGATCTTTATATTGTAGCAATAAAAAGACAGTCAATTAAAATTTACGTTACATATATGTATACTACTATTACCTCGACTTTGCTAGTATATGTGTGGCATGATTATCTTAACCCAGATTATCTTTGGACATAGGTTAACTGAAGCATCGGTAAATTTTTCAATAACTGTAGAAGATGGAGCCAGTTTATTTAGTAAAATGTTTAAATAACAAAACAAGTATATACAAGAGTATATACAACTGCAGTAAAATAATTCAACCCAAATGAGCAAAAACCGAATATCCACTAGTCCTTGATAATACATAACAAAAAAATCAATAAATGGTTTTATTTGTGTATTTATTTATTAAAAACAGAAAAGAATCACAACAAAGATTCTATTCAATTAAAATATCAGCTAGTTAAGATTCAGATCTACTTTTGTAGATTAATCTCATGTATTTATAAATATGTTAAAAACGGTTGAAAGACGAAAATCTATTACAAGATTTGCTAGATTTGCCAACCAACTTTATGTAATGAAACCCATTATTGATATCTAGTATACTAAGAATTTTATAAGCTAGAATAGGTGCTAGTTAGCCAACAACTGTTGGTAAAATATATCTTTCTCCAGCTATGACTTTGTTGAGTTAAGCAGCATTATAGCTCTCGGTTTATTGAAATCCATTTTCCAATTATTTCAACAGATCTCTAGGTACCTTATACCGACTGCGCCATGTTTAGTTATGCCATGTATTTATACAACTTCAGTTCATAAAAATATTTATTTATGTTTTAATTAATAATGAATGATTATTTATGTAAAATAATTAATTGACATAATAATCTCATCATAATAACATGGTCCTCTACAATATCAAATTAATTAGTCTAAATAAGTTTTTTACATTTTAATTAACATTTTTACAAATAATACAAATTTTATTTTATAATTTATTTTTATTTTAATAACAAATATTAAACGAATATAAAATGCTACATAAAAATAATTTTAGACAGTGTGGTTAATACACGCCACTTTTATACATACGTTATGTACAAATTAAGTAAATAATTAAGTATTAGCAAGAAAGTTATTATAATCCGAAATGTTGTGAAGATAGTATTAATCTCATAACTCGCTTACCTGATTTAAACAGCGGTTTCTCTCCTCAGCGAAACCTCAATTATTGGACAAAGTCCAGAACATAATAGGAGAAGATATCAGACTGCTTTATCGGAGTTTCCGTTACAGTAATATTGAACTTCCGAATATCTGTTTCCGCTTCGTTGATCTCTTGTTTATACACATTCTGCACACATACACACACATCCTCCTCACACATACATACAAATCCCATACGAAGAGTCCACCAGCTTGGGTCTGATAAATTGAAAACATGTTTACCTTCAGTATCATCACAAAAACACACATGCAAGTACATTTACATGCATGTGTGTGCGTGGGTGTGTGGTGAGATGATGAGCTTTCTATGTAACGACGACCCTAGTTACAGTTTTACGAATCACATCGTAATTTATTTGTCCATGAAAATGTAAAAAAGTGATGATTGTATTATTCTAATAACGTTCCATATAAAAAGTAACTTAGTTCCGGTAGGACATAACAAAAAAAAATAATAACTAGAAAAATTGGTTAACGAACATAAAAAAATCTTTAAAAAAATAACAACATAGTATGTAACTAGGTTTTATATAAAACAGTTTAATGAATTAATTTCTACTATTTGAATTTTGTATACTTGAATCTAGACAGAAGAATTTTAGGTATGGGATGCATGCTACAATCAAGCTACGCGCGTGGATTTCAGGTTGTACGTAATCAGTTACTATGAATACTAGGATTGATATCTACGGAATCGAATATGAGTTAGTTATGTTAAATATGAGAGATGTTAAACATTTTCGGCAAAATGTTGCGCAAGAAAATATGCCATTTTTACTTACAGAAAGATGTAAACTGTAAGCAATTCAATTCCAACAATATAAAAAAAAATAACACAAAATCATGTTCGGCAATAAGATTTAATAAAAACATGGATGATACATGGTTTTACGGTAAGCATAACTTAAAAATAATAAAACCCATTGCGCTACCTATAAAATTATTATTACAGTAACATAATTCTTGGACATCTTAAATAAAATGCATTAACACGATTGACATTTTTATATTTCCTATTATTTCGCACAAACAATTCGTACATGCAACTGGCATGCTAGTAGGTACATTATCGTTAAACATGAAAATGTTATTTTCCATCGTATGAAAAAAAGCGCCAATTTGACTGTCGGCAAAGTACTGGAGAAGAATTATCTTCAAAGAGAAACAATTCTAAGGACAGCATTGCGGGCGGTGATTCGTGAGCCGATATCCTGAAATAATCTGTAAGAGAAGAATTTCAAGAATATTTCTTACTTTATAGTATGTTATTGACCTTGGGTACAATCTATTACAGGATACTACAGTTAAATGTTAACTAATATTTCATGAGAAAACTAAAATAATTATTTATTAATAAACTTTTTCATTTTACTTAATATAGTATTAAGTTCAGTTCTTTTAAGTTAAAAGTCACAAATGTTATATTTGTTTCTAAATATTTTAAAATAAGTTTTGTCTATACTGTGAGATACAAATGATGAAATAAAGCCAGTTAATTATCGAGTTTAGCTATCCAATATTTGCGTACTTAATAAGTATACACTTTCTGGCACGCCACAACTTCATAAATAATTTATATACTTTTATCTACAATAAATGGAAAACAATTGCTCTCGCGATTCATTAAAATCACTTCACTAATAAACGCCATTTATCTGTATTACAGAAGTAGATATATAATGCTAAGATGTAACATTTATATTAGGAAAAAAAATATTTTACATTTTGAACTTTATCTTGAAAACGTTGTTACTACATTATGTTGTTTAGAGAAGAAGGACCAATTTACACAAGTATACAGCAATCAACCCCACAATCAGTTGTTACTTGTCAAATTATCAATACTCTAATCATACACCGCTTCACAAATAATTATCAAAATCGTTTATGAAAACGCTTTCCCAGGAATTCAATCAACCGGCGTATTCGATTCAATCCTTTCACGATTTAAATTTCACTTTAATTTTACAGTATACTTTGAAATATCCCCTCAAAATTTGTCAACCATCCTTTATCATCCGGATTAGTTTAGAGTTGGTCTGTTTTAATTGAACACTTTTAGTCCATAACGTTTTGAAGTTGGTATAATAAATTGATTTCTCTTTTCCGTAGTGGTGGTTTCACTTTTCTGCCCCTCGTATAGAGATAATGGAATACTAGAATGTACAGAAAAGCTTTTAGCAAGATTTACTCAACTACACCTTCATGCAAATCGATTCTGAAACTAAAGGGGTGCGGTGTGGTAGGGTGACATAATAATAAAGCATGAATTATAACTTTGTAGATTTCCAACGTAAACATCGTCATTTTTGATCTGGGAGAGGTTTAGAAGATTTTAGCACTAATTAGTTTTTTACACTGTGTCACAGACGAAACAATTTAAAACTAAATTATTAATTATTTTCTAAGTTCCATTTTTAACTAACATAACTCTTTTACAAGGTTTATACATATCTCTTATCTCGCGCGTTATTCTTATTATTTCTTAAATCCCTTACTAGCTCGCAAATCCCTTACATTGCAATAAACCACAATACATTTCGTACCAACCAATCTAAAATATAGTACTAAAATATATTACAGTAATCGACACACATAATCGATAATGTATGTAACCAACAAATTTTATACACAGTAGTCCCACGCATTGGTGCCAATTTGTAGCATTAGCATTCTAACCAACAATAATACTTACGTTATACTTAATTAGTCCTCAACAATAAATACGGCTCGTCGCTTTTTAAATTAAAGCAGGTTGTAGGTGAATTGGACTACCAGCTGATTCATAGAGCTACGGAGAAGGACGCCAGCATGATTGATTTAAACAAATAAAATATTAGCAGTAATGCTCTACAATAACGTAGTTCTAGATATTAATGTGAATCAGTCTCAATCAAGCAAGGACCGAACTCTTTCACCCCGTTATAACACCAGAATATCAAACAACAACATCCACATCAAACGAACAAGGGTTAAGCTCGCAGTTTCAACTATGAAGGTCAAACATCAAACTAAATTATCAGATGGGCACGCAAAGCAATTAGTCTCGACAATCACATAAACATCTTTCTGTGGTTGTCGTTAAAAATAACCGCTCTTTACCACGCACACGTATATGTATTTACTTCAGTGGTTTGGCAATGTTAAGTACAATTAACATTTATACATACAATCCAAAATAGTAAACTAGACTTAAACGCCAACGTGAATTAAGTCTGGATCGATTTCTCTATAAATAACCATTATCTTTTAGAACAAAGGCTTATTGATCACATGAATAACACAAGAAGCAGCTTTAATTAAATAAAGATACTACCTTCCTACCTTCTTTTAATCGGGAAATACTAAAGACAGTTGTCAGGAATCAATTCTCCTCGCAAAAAATATTTAATTTCGTTATGTTCCAAAACTTCCAAACAATGATTTAATACTTCAGTATTTCACAAAACCAGTTTGTGCATTCTTTACACAATAATTATCCGCACAAAGGGCAATCTTCACAAAAAATTGTATAGTTAAACGGTGCACTAAATTCACGTGTCACTTCGCCAAGTCTGCACAAGAAGGGAGGGGAAAAAGAAGCGTCTTTGTAACGAACAAACAAGCGTGGGTCTAATTGGTTGAATTAAGACGTCAGTCGCATAATAAAGAGATTTATTCTTGATTTAATGAAAACGGAAAACCAAAAAAATACAAAAATAATTAGCTTATCGCAAAGAACGATAATCATTTTCGAAATTAGTTATTAATTAAGTTAGTTATTAACTGCAAGACGAAGTTTACCACTACCATAATTAATATAATTATTTATTTCGAACTTTCTGTCTGGATTGATTACAGCTGGAACTCGTTTATAAGTAGCTATTAGGTAAAGAAAATATATTAATTGTATGTGTATCATTTTTCTGTAATATTTACTGGCATACAGCTGCTGACTACCCTTAAATTACAGATGTTGCGAAAGCTGTCAGACGAATTAGAAACACACAATACAATGTCAGATAATTTACAGCAACTAATGAAGTTAAAGTATGGATTTATCAGGTCGAAGCTAGAAAAATGGTTTTTAGTTCTCAAAACTGTCATTTCCGGATAAAAGCACGTAATCTATCTACAAAAGTATCAATTTAAATTACATTGAACAAAAAACATCCTTAAATAAGATGTAAAGTTTAAATGTTCCAAATGATCTTTTTTCAAGATAATGATAATTGAAGACCCTAGTGCAAGAAGAGGATATGTGCAAAATTTTAAAAACTGAGATATTGCAGATATAAGTTTTAAAATATATCTTTGCCTGGTGTGACAATTAAACATATTTGGTTAATAGAAATTAGAGTGATTATTTAAATAAACGCAACCAAACATAATCAGTTGGAAATTCTAAGCCTAGCACTCCCCTCTCCCAGCTAACTCTCCTCTCTTCCGACATATCTCCCTTTCTGGCTTACCCCTCCCCTCTGGTTTATTCTATATTCATACATACAGAAATTCTACATTGAATCCATATATCATATGCTTAATATACCAACTTTCTAGTTGGTTCTTCAGACATTCCTACTCTATTTCTTCATCAAAACTTAAAAAATCTCAAAAAAACGGATAGACTGACACTCGTATCGAATTTCGTGAAAATGATTCACATTAAATACTTTAACATGGACTGAGAATTGTTTGTGATACCGAGCGATCGGTGACGTAGTAAGCAAGTAGAGGGAGGATGTTTAGTTCCAAAACGTGATCAAGTCAGTGATGTAAGTAAACATTAGGTCTCGAACGTATAGAAACGCATCGATTACAAATAACGCTTTTAAAAATATAAATAAATAATTAAAAAAACATTTCAAAACTAAGAAAAAAACCTTTAACTTAGAATTGCGTAGATCGGCCCAGTAGAACTCTGAAACGAAGCGTAAAAATAATAAGTCTTGCATTTTAAATAGGTATAAAGTATTTTAAATTTATGATGTTAAAAATTTAAAGACTAAAGTAAATATAATGTCAAAGTTTATAAAAAAGAATTAGCAAATCGGTCTTGTAGAACTTATAAAGAAGAACTATGGTGGCATGCAAGGGTTTGTCTCTACATCAGAACCATTCAAATATCTATTAAACACCCAATGACAGATGATGGACGGCTACTCTGTAGGCATGCACGCACGTACGCATGCGTTATTTCTAGAATTTGAAATTAATTTATTGTAGTACTTTTAAATACTGCACCCGTATAAATTACGAATTGATAAGAATAAAAATATATTTCAAAAACATGACAAAAATAGTGTTGGCAAATTTTCGGAAATTTATTTTTCGGAAACTTTCCATGAAAATATTTCCGGAAACTTTCCTGGAAACTTATTGAAATTGCAAATGTAAAAAAAAAGTTAACGAAATTCAAACACAGTTTAAGAAGTCAGTTTTAGTTAGTTTAATAAATTGCTGAAAATTGTAAGATTTTTTTATTTATAAAAAACACACAAAAACGAAAGAGCATTCCAAGGAAGAATTAAAAAGAACGAATAATCAATAATAATTATAAAACTTAATACGGCACACTAACCATCCTCATGAAATTTACGCTTATCACTGATGATGGATTAATGATGATAATAGTTTTATTTTATTAATTTTTAATTTTAAATTCCAAAGTGGAAATATTTCTAATTGCCAACACTACATAAAAACAACTCAAACAATAAAAACTCAAACTTTTGCTCCTTAATAGAGAAATAACTACATATACTTCCTATTTTGAATTGATTTTTGTATACTGTTATAAAATATAACCACTGAGTGACTAAAATATAAATATGAGAGATTAAGATAATGATATAATAGTCGCAGCACATATCGACGACTTCGATTCTTAACGCTAATAAAAATATAGTGATGGAAGTGGTCTGTTTATAAACATCGTTCCAAAAGTAGATTTTAACGGTGGATTTTAAGATGGCGCCCCAAGTGGATGTCCGATTTCATGAATCTTGAATTCATCATTTTAGATTTATTTAATTTAAAAATATAAAAACGAAGTAGTGTTGACTCTAACAAGCACAGAGAAACTTTGAATATAAGAAAGAATTGCTAACTAAATTATATCCTGTTCTAGCACCATGAATGAATTTTAGGTCCTAATTATAATATTAGTGCGAATATTTCACTTTTCATCTGATAACGAAAATTAAAAATAAAAAAGTTTGTTCCTATCCTGTAAAATTTGCTTATTGTTACTTATCCCCTTCTTGCACCAGGGTCTTGACTAATCAACTAATAGTTAATAAATAGTGCAAATTAAGAGTTAGTTCCTCAATTTCATTGTTCTTCTCTACTTAAACGTCTGTACCCATACGAACACTAGTCCTATCCAAATT